>CM055128.1:309340110-309647610 GCA_029206835.1 Rana muscosa
GCTACTTCCTGAACTGGGGCTGCGGGGGTAGTGCTACTTCCTGAACTGGGGCTGCGGGGGTAGTGCTACTTCCTGAGCTGGGGCCGCGGGGGTAGTGCTACTTCCTGAACTGGCGCCGCGGGGGTAGTGCTACTTCCTGAACTGGCGCCGCGGGGGTAGTGCTACTTCCTGAACTCGCGCCGCGGGGGTAGTGCTACCTCCTGAACTGGCGCCGCGGGGGTAGTGCTACCTCCTGAACTGGCGCCGCGGGGGTAGTGCTACTTCCTGAACTGGCGCCGCGGGGGTAGTGCTACTTCCTGAACTGGCGCCGCGGGGGTAGTGCCTCCTGACTTATTTTGCATGGGGGCCTGCTTTTGCAGTGGGGGTTGAAGGGTTGGGGCTGCTTTTGCTGGACGGAGGGGGGGCTGCAAGGGGGTGCTGCTTTTGCAATGTGTCTGAAGAAAGGGTTCAGGGTGCTGCTGTTGCACTGGGGGGGGGGGGGGGGTGAACGAAGTACTTGATGCTGATCCTGATCTGGAGGTGATGCTGACCTTGAACTTGTTCTCCTGTACCTGCCTTGGTTTTTTCCTGAATTTTCTGAAATCATTCATAGCAAACCTTATACTCACATGGCCAGTAGTGTATTTAGGTTTTGTGCTGCCCTAGGCCTAACTAAACTCGTGCACCTCCTAATTTAAATATGACCCACCCCTTCCTGTCAAGGCCACACACCTTTCTGTTTAAGACCCGCCCTGAAATTTTTGCGTGGGGACACTAGTTCTGAGGGCCCGGGGGGGGGGGGGGGGGGGCAATGGATTACCTTAATTTGCATAGATTTTTTCTCGCTTCCTGTTTGGCTATGGAGCAGGAAGTGAAGGGAAATCTCCACAATGGGACAGGGATGGTAAAAACTAATCTGACGGGAGCTATAACCGTCCCTTACTCTATCCAAAATGAAAAAATTAAAGGGTTGCCTATAGTTCTACTTTAAGCACAAATTTCTGATAATTTTATGGAGAGGACTAAGAAGATATAACCATGCCAATGGTGCAGCAGAAAACATATAGCAAAGTGAGGAAGGTTTGTGGTCCAGGATGATAGGACAGTCAAAATTAGAAGCAGGCCCCCCCCCCCCCCCCCAGTTGCAGAATGCTGGCCGCCTGCATACCGGAAGCAGTGCGGCCGCTTTATGAAGGCGCTAGACTAATTTGCCTCTCAGCCCAGTACGCCCCCATCAGACTGGCGCTACACTAACAGTGTAGCGCAAGCCGCCGGGGACTCTTTCTGTGCTGCCCCCCTGCAAAGTGCTGCCCTAGGCCTTGTTGGCCCAGGCCAGGATACAGCTTTGGACATGGCATCAGGTTAACATAGCACTTTCATATTTAGCTTCCACTATTACCTAAGATGGGTAAAAATAGACAAAAAAGTCATGTTTTTATTTGATACCTTTTTTATATAGCACCATCAATTTACACAGCACTTTACATATGTATTTTACACTCGCATCAGTCCCTGCCCTCCAAGGAGCTTACAATCTAAGGTCCCTAAATCGCATCCATCCATACATACATACACATACTAGGGCCAATTTAGATGGGAGCCAATTAACCTCCCAGCATGTCTTTGGAGTGTGGGAGAAAACCGAAGTACTCATAGGTACAGGGAGAACATGCAGATTCCAGGCAGTTGGTGCTGTGGTTGGGATTCGAACGGATGACCCCAGTGCTGCCAGGCAGAAGTGCCAACTACTTAGCCAATGGGGTTGATTCACTAAAACTGGAGAGGGTAAAATCTGGTGTAACTGTGTATGGTTGCCAATCGGCTTCTACCTTCAGCTTGTTCAATTAAAGAGGAGCTCCGGGCTCCTTTAGAAAAATTTAAGTCAACATGTACAAATTCTGTAGCTGCTGCCTTTTAATACTGGGACACTTACCTGTCCACAAATCCAGCTGTGTCTTCACCCGAGCAGAGTTTTCAATCAGCTCTCGGGTGTTGCTGCTGCCGCCGCTGTCTTGGCTAAGGGAAACCCGCAGTAAAGCCTTGCGGCTTCACAGCCGATTCCCTACTGAGCTTTGTGAATGGCCCATTGGCGGGGGAAGGAGGAGGGAGTCAAACTTCCGATTGAGTTTGCTGCAGTGAGCTCATCCGGAAGTGGGAGCGAGTACCTGTCAAAACCAGGTACCCCCGAAAAGGTGTCTAATGTGGCAGCAGAGGGGGGGGGGGCAGCAATCAGTAGCTGATCACTACTGAAGTCGAGTTACTGACTGTTCCCCTCGAGATCCTTTCTGGCAGAGACTGTGACCATTGCCTCAGCATTAGTCATGTGACCGGGATGCCTCTTAAAACCACTTGCCGACCGCCGCACGTAGATATACGTCGACAGAATGGCACGGACAGGCAAAAAGGCGTATATATACACGCCCACTTTAATTTGCCGCAGCGTGGTCGCGCATGCAGGCGACCCTGTTGCGAGCTCCATGACCGCGCCCGTGGGACACGCGGCCCCGATCGCCGATGGTGTCCCACGATCGGGTCACAGAGCTAAAGAACGGGGAGAGGTAAGTGTAAACAAACCTTTCCCTGTTCTTCCTAGTGAAAGTGTCACTGGTCGTCTGTTCCCTGTCATAGGGAATGATGATCAGTGACGTCACACACCAAGCCACACCCCCATACAGTAAGAATCACTCATTAGGTAACACTTAACCCCTTCAGTGCCCCCTACAGGTTAACCCCTTCACTGCCAGTGTCATTTTCACAGTAATCGGAGCATTTTTATAGCACTGATCGCTGTGGTCCCAAAATGTTGTCCGAAGTGTCTGCCATAATGTCGCAGTCACGATAAAAACCGCTGATCGCCGCCATAACTAGTAAAAAAATATTAATAAAGATGCCATAAAACAGTCCCCTATTTTGTAGAAGCTATAACTTTTGCGCAAACCACTCAATAAACGCTTATTGCGTTTTTTTTTTGTTTTTTTTACCAAAAATATGTAGAAGAATACGTATCGGTCTGGGGCTGAAGGGATACTTAATGTGTTACCCTGGACAATTGGCTTCCCCAACACTTGACAGGCTTTATATGAACCAGGAGCATGCTGGGAGTTCTAGTTTTTTTTTTTTTTTTCAAAGCTGAAAGGGGCATGCTGATAAGGGATGATTGCAAGTTGCTGGGCTGATATCCAGCTGTAGACATCTGTAGGGATTGCAGTTAATAGCAGGTAGGGGAGGCGGAGGGTGGGGGGTTTGCCGTCAGATTTCTAGCCAGCGTTGGGAATTTAAGACTTTGAGGAATGTCTGGATCCTGGCACAGTGCTGCACGACCCCAGCTGAGTGGATAATATCAAGCTTCTCCCTATGAGAAGAAACAGACCCAGTTACCTGTTCACTAACCAGTTCTACTTAACGACCCCCAGATTCCTGGACCCCACATTCACTTCCATTTAGCAAAAAAGCTGCTTGTATTTCTATACATTGTAGAATTTGCACTTTTTCTGTACAGGCTTTTTACATGGAACGTTTTTTTTCCTAATCGCATGCATGAAAATTTACAATGAGCGGTATTTGTAGAGTTGATGTGTAGCTAGGTATGGACTTTTCGTCTCTTTTAGCTATTTTAGGCTGTGGAAAGCTCCCCATAAGGTTTCTGCAGCACCTGATAAACTTCTGTATCTATTTAGTCGGGTGTTTCTCCAAGAAAAGGCAGTGAAACCTCTAACTGCCCTTTAAAGTGGAAGTAAACCTTCCTATCATTTTCAGCCAAGGAAGCTGCCATCTTGGCCTCTGTTTAATCTTCAACTGCCATGATGCTGCACATGTGATCAGTTATGACACCAGCCATTGGATGGTGTGACAGTTTGGTTGAGAGCACAGCCAATGTGACAGTTGGCATTCCCGGCATGCCGGGAATGTAACTTTTTTGAAACTAATAAATTGTTGGGTTTACTTCCACTTTAACTGTCACTTTGTGAAAGTGTGTTTTTTTTTTTTCAAAGTGTTGCTTAACCACTTCAGCCCCGGAAGATTTTACCCCCTTCCTGACCAGACCACTTTTTATAATTTGGCACTGCGTCACTTTAACTGACAATTGCGCGGTCGTGCAACGTTGTACCCAAACAAAATTTACGTCCCTTTGGGGGTATTTGCTCCCCTCTGCGGTTTTTATTTTTTGCGCTATAAACAAAAAAGCTGCAACATTTTTGAAAAAAAACAAAACATTTTTTTACCTTTTGCTATAATAAATATCCCCCATATTTTTTTTAAACAACATTTCTTCATCAGTTTAGGCCAATATATATTCTTCTACATATTTTTGCTAAAATAAATCGCAATAAGCGTATATTGATTGGTTTGCGCAAAAGGTATAGTGTCTACAAACTATGGGAAAGATTTAAATAAAGGAAAAAAAATAAAAAAGATTCTTTGCAATCACTTTAACTTCCTGTCTCATGAGCCAAACGGGAAGTGAGAGAAATCCCTCCAAAGTGAGGGAATGCCTGGTTGTCACCAGGACTTGTTTCCCCTTTATCCCTGTTCTGGTGACAGGCCAAAATTGGGGATTTTATTTTTACTTTCATGCTTGGTGATAGCAGACATGATAAATAGAGAGGGTGAATCTTCCCAACGGGGGTACAGACAGTAGACTTGTCAGGGGTTCTAATCCCTCTCCACTCTATACAACTCTTTAAGAAAAAAAAATTTTTATGTTTACATGCTCTGTGTAATGGTTTTGCACAGAGCAGCCCCAGGAGCAGTACTAATGATTGGGACCCAGAACTCCCGGTTCTAGGTCACCTGATTGCTGTGATAGCCTCTGATTGGCTATCACTGTTGATCAGTCACTGTGAAGCTCACCCCTGTGCTTCTCTCTCTGTGAATGGGGGAAATTAGCAAAACACAAAATGCACACTTGTTTCTGGGCTGTACTACGGGTACATAGAACTAATAACATACACATATGTGGTATCACTGCGATCGTCAGGAGAATTTATTTTTGGTGGTAGGTTATTATAATAAGAAATATACAGCTGCATTTAAATCTTTTTTTTTTTTTTTTACTATTTTGGGACAGTTTTCCTTTTTGATAATAATAAAAAATAAATAAAAAATCAAGAGAGATCATTACCATTTACCACCAAATGAAAGCCCAATTTGTCCTGAAATAAACGCAGTATAATCCACCTGGTTGCACAAAATAGTTGGGGTGATCTGTACGGTTTTACTAACACATGTCAAAGTTGTGCTTTGGCAATACCATTTGTTTTTCCCTTACACGTGAAGGGGTTACGTAATTAAACCTTTTTGTACCTCTTTACTTTTATATTTTTTCTCATGCTTGGTATTCCATATTTTCATGAATCTTCTCACATATATAATCGCATTCCTCACATTCCAATAATCACGCTGACACACACTGCAACTTTACAACCTGTAATCACACCACAGATATTGGAGTTCTGTGGTGTGGCCTTGCGTTGCCATGTATGGCAGTGCCACTCCTGTGTATTGGGAAATGGGTATGATGCTGGCACAGTTTCGACCGCATATCAACCTGAGCTCACTTTTATTACAGATCCTGAATTCTTTTTGCCTTCCTGAGGCATGACGTCATAGCCAGTTATATGGGGTAAAGGTGATTTCTGATTAATACGGCAGCCATCTGCTAATTATATAACCTGTGTGTGTGTGTGTATATGTACAGCTGACCTAGATGTCTCTGTTACAAATGGTTATCATTAGCGATGGGTGTGTTCCCCACATTCCTGCCAGGTATCTATGGAAGGACTCATCGTGCTGCTGTGTTTACCCTCGTCCACACCGTATTCTGGCTTTACCCATTCTTTCTGCAAGAACAATGACACCGGTGTACAAAGAGCCTGCGTCACCCTGAACACCTATGAGAATGCAGTTATCATTTTCCCATTACAGATTGAATAAAAAATAATACAGAAAATAATCTGATCAACTTTTTTTTTTCCCACACTTTGCCTCTATGCGATGCTTTCCCCCCCCCCCCCTGCCACCCTCTGTGACGCTTCCCTGCCACCCTCTGTGACGCTTCCCTGCCACCCTCTGTGACGCTTCCCTGCCACCTTCTGTGACGCTTCCCTGCCACCCTCTGTGACGCTTCCCTGCCACCCTCTGTGACGCTTCCCTGCCTCCCTCTGTGACGCTTCCCTGCCTCCCTCTGTGATGCTTCCCTGCCTCCCTCTGTGACGCTTCCCTGCCTCCCTCTGTGACGCTTCCCTGCCTCCCTCTGTGACGCTTCCCTGCCTCCCTCTGTGAGGCTTCCCTGCCTCCCTCTGTGAGGCCTCCCTCTGTGGGGTCCCGCTTCCCTGCCTCCCTCTGTGGGGTCCCGCTTCCCTGCCTCCCTCTGTGGGGTCCCGCTTCCCTGCCTCCCTCTGTGGGGGCCCGCTTCCCTGCCTCTCTCTGTGGGGGCCCGCTTCCCTGCCTCTCTGTGGGGGCCCGCTTCCCTGCCTCTCTCTGTGGGGGCCCGCTTCCCTGCCTCTCTCTGTGGGGGCCCGCTTCCCTGCCTCTCTCTGTGGGGGCCCGCTTCCCTGCCTCTCTCTGTGGGGGCCCACTTCCCTGCCTCTCTCTGTGGGGGCCCGCTTCCCTGCCTCTCTCTGTGGGGGCCCGCTTCCCTGCCTCTCTCTATGTGGGGGCCCGCTTCCCTGCCTCTCTCTATGTGGGGGCCCGCTTCCCTGCCTCTCTCTATGTGGGGGCCCGCTTCCCTGCCTCTTTCTATGTGGGGGCCCGCTTCCCTGCCTTCCCTCACTATATGGCTTTTGTCTTTTTATTTACTTTTAATAACAGTTGTCCTCCTCCCATTGTAGGTTAAATACAAAACCAATACAGAAATTCCACTTTTTTTTTTTTTTCACGCTCTGTTTTCCCTGCCTCCGCTTTGCTGGCCCTTTTTCACTACTTGCCTCTGTGGCCCCCAATGCTCACTATGGCTTTTATTTACTTTTAATAACAGTTGTCCTCCTCCCATTGTAGGTTGAATACAAAACAATACAGAAACCACTTCTTTTTTTCCCCCACGCTTGGCCTCCCTCTGTGACCCCCATCCCTGCCTCCCTCTGTGACCCCCATCCCTGCCTCCGCTTTGCTGGCCCCTTTTTGCCTGCCTCCGCTTTGCTGGCCCCTTTTTGCCTGCCTCCGCTTTGCTGGCCCCTTTTTGCCTGCCTCCGCTTTGCTGGCCCCTTTTTGCCTGCCTCCGCTTTGCTGGCCCCTTTTTGCTCCCTGCCTCTGCTTTGCTGGCCCCTTTTTGCTCCCTGCCTCTGCTTTGCTGGCCCCTTTTTGCTCCCTGCCTCTGCTTTGCTGGCCCCTTTTTGCTCCCTGCCTCCGCTTTGCTGGCCCCTTTTTGCTCCCTGCCTCCGCTTTGCTGGCCCCTTTTTGCTCCCTGCCTCCGCTTTGCTGGCCCCTTTTTGCTCCCTGCCTCCGCTTTGCTGGCCCCTTTTTGCTCCCTGCCTCCGCTTTGCTGGCCCCTTTTTGCTCCCTGCCTCCGCTTTGCTGGCCCCTTTTTGCTCCCTGCCTCCGCTTTGCTGGCCCCTTTTTGCTCCCTGCCTCCGCTTTGCTGGCCCCTTTTTGCTCCCTGCCTCCGCTTTGCTGGCCCCTTTTTGCTCCCTGCCTCCGCTTTGCTGGCCCCTTTTTGCTCCCTGCCTCCTTCCCTACTTCCCTCTATGTGGCCCCCAATGCTCACTATGGCTTTTATGTTTTTAATTTACTTTTAATAACCTTTTTAATACTTTAATAGCATTTTCACCTAACGCTGCCTAAGCCATACAGCAAACCAAGTGCTGCAAAACTAACTTTGAGTTACCCCTCATAACTCCGTCTAGTAATACCCCTTAGTGGCAGCTCTTGCAGTTGCTTGAGACCCTGTTCACTGTAAGGCCACTGCATTCACCTTCACTTACAGATTTGTAACCAGTGCCAGCTTCATATATAATTTATTTTATGGATCATGTGTTTTTTTAAGTAAAACCTCTGACTGTTATTGCTGGCTGGAGTGATGGTTTGAGACCGGCTGCCTGTTTTTTATTCTTACCCAAGCTTCTGTTAATTCTCAAGGAGTCCGATGGAGAGTTTTCAGGAACCACAGTTGCCAGATCGAATTTTGTTTTCAGGTCACCCATGTTAATTCATTCTATATATAATATAATATCTATAAATAAATATATTTTTTATTTTTTTTACTAGTGCCTTTAATTTTTTATTTAGGCCTAAAAAACAAATCCTAATATTTTTCTCTTTCTCATTTTGCAGAGGAGGCAGACTACAGCGCCTTTGGCACCGATACTTTAACCAAAAAGAAGACTGTCCTTCAAACGGTGCTGCGGCCGGACGTTGTCAAAAAGAAGCCTCACCTGGTCATTGGCATGCCGAGTGACTTCAGGCCGGTTTCATCAATCATTGACGTCGACATCCTTCCCGAAACCCACCGTAGGGTGCGCCTCTACAAACATGGTATGGAAAAGCCCCTTGGGTTCTACATCCGTGACGGCTCCAGCGTTAGGGTGACGCCACACGGCTTGGAGAAAGTGCCAGGAATTTTCATCTCTAGACTGGTTCCTGGAGGCCTGGCCCAGAGTACCGGACTGCTAGCCGTTAACGATGAGGTCTTGGAGGTCAATGGCATCGAAGTGTCGGGGAAGAGCCTGGACCAAGTGACCGACATGATGATCGCAAATAGTCACAACCTCATCATAACAGTCAGGCCGGCCAACCAGAGAAATAACGTAGTACGGAACAGCCGGAACTCCGGCAGCTCCGGACAGTCGACTGACAGCAGCACCAGCATGTATGGAAATGTACAACCGCAGCACATCATCCAGAACTACCACCCAGAGGAAGAGGAGAGCGATGAGGAGGACATTATTATCGAGGAGTCCGGCGAGCCACAGCAGATCCCTAAGGCCGCCCCATCCTCGGAGAGCCTGGAATCTCTCACACATCACGATTCCTACCACGAATTGCCACAAAACGGATTTATGTCGTCTCACTACAACGTGCACTTATCTGCCAGCAGAGGCAGCCTGGACCTTATTTCCAATAATCATGAGACACGGATCTTAGAAGAAGACGGAACCGTAATCACACTGTGAACGGCGGTCATCGAACCGCCACTTGCACACTTTTTTTTTTTTTATTCTACGATCTGTGTGACATTCTACATGCAAATAATTTTTTTTTTTTTTAAAGAAAATATATTGTATAGTTTATTCCCTCCACTGTAATCTTATTCCAAGCTTACTATTCTATTTTTATGATATGAAGGAAGACAAAAAAATAATAATTTTAAGTGTTTTTACATTCCATAGCCGAACAAAAAAAGAATATCTTTTGTACAGGGTTCTCAGTCTGACTATTTATCGACACTTTAAAAAGTGCAAAGACGCAGCGTCCATGGGCTTTACAGAATGGAGCCCTTTGCATTTTATCAGTTTTTTTAAGCAAATAACCACTTTATATCCATTTTTGGCAAATGGGTTGCTATGGGGACTGCAAGTCACTGAAGGCCACTTCTAAATAGCACAGTTACTGTAATAAGCCGATAATTGTAAATTATAATTATGACTGATTTATGTTTTAACCAGCATGAACATAGAACAGATTGTCTATTTTGGCATTCCTGAAATACAGCCTAAAAGATTGCATCAATTTTTTTTATTTTAATGGAGAGTACCACTAATCATTGCTGTATGCAAAAAGGGAAACTTAACTTGGCCCTATAATTAAAGAAAATATATAAAATATATAACCCACTCTTCGAAAAACATCTATTTTTGTAGCATATATGTATGCTTCTATAAGGCGCATGTGCACAGATGGGATTTTTAGCTTTGGTTCTTCCACATCACAGCTGAGCAAATCTGAACTGGGGAGGAGGGGGGGGGGTGGTATATCTTAGCTTATATAATGCACTAGGAGCTCTCGTTATGGAAGAAAATGGGAGCATAAGTTGTGGCGATCGATGGGTACTGGCTGTTCTCCCATTCAGGGAGTTGGAGCTCCTTGTTTTTAAAGCAATATTCTTAAGGCCAGATTTTAGGTATGTAAAGCCAAAACTTTTTGGATGGAGTAGGGAAGGGTTAGGACCCCTGTGAGTGTTTATTTCATCTGGGAAGATTACCTTTTTACTTCCTGTCCCAGAGACACAGCTGGAACTAAGAGGAAATCTCTAAAGTGAGGGTTGTCCAGAACAGATTGATTTCCCCTCTTCTGTGACAACTCAAAAAATGTTGGCTTTCCTGTCACTTTCTCTACCGGAGGCAATGGCCATGAAGACCATTAATAATCAGTATTGCTAAGTGCATCAGAAACATGAGGGATTCTAACACCTGTACACTCCATCCAAAAGTAATAGAAAGTTTTTGGCTTTACATGTCGGGTATGAAGAAAAAACTAAAAATACAGAGAAATGTTTGATGGATTCACTGGAGCGAATATCATGTTTTGCAGTTTCTCCATTGGAAATTATTTTCTTTCCTAGCAAATGCTGAATGTTTTTCACTGATTTACATTGAAGACATTTCTCTGTAGTTTAGGATGAATTAATTATCTACAAGATAACTGACGCTGTTCAATGTGAATTGCACCCACGTGGGGGTTTGATCGATGAGCAACTTCTGCTACTTCCACTGTGAGGAGCACTGCTATAATACAGTGTAAAGGCAGGCTTCCTATGAGCAGTGCTAGGGAAACACTTCCCTTTTTATTTTATTTATTTTTTAAATAATGCGACCACCAGTTTGTAGAAACCTGACCATCACACCTATATGGGCTTTTTGGATATCTCCTTAACCAGGGATATGCAATTAGCGGACCTCCAGCTGTTGCAAAACTACAAGTCCCATCATGCCTCTGCCTCTGGGTGTCATGCTTGCTGCTGTCAGTCTCGCTATGCCTCATGGGACTTGTAGTTTGGCAACAGCTGGAGGTCCGCTAATTGCATATCCCTGTCCTAAACCATGCCCACCCCACCATTCCAATTTGCAGCTATCCCAACCGCCACTCTTCTGGGAAAGCTTCCATAAGATTTTCTAGTGAGTCTGGACAGGTGAGGTCAAGTACTGATGTTGGATGACAAGATTTGGCTCACATTTGGTGTTTAAATTCATCACAAAGGTGTTCAGTAGGGTTGAGGGATCTGTTCATAACACTCAAGTTCCTCCACACCAAACTGGTCAAGCCAGGTCTTTACGGAGCTGGCTTTGTATGCAGACGACTTGGCTTGCAATTGTCATTCCAATTCACCCTAAAGGTGTTCAGTAGAGTAGGCTTCAGGTCAGGGGTTCTGTGCATGAAACGAGTTCCTCCACACCAAACTGGTTAAACCATGTCCTTATGGAACTGGCTTGGTACAAAGAAGACCTGGCTTGCAATGGGCGTTGCAGTTGTATTTATTGGCGTTGAGGTCAAGTCTCTGTGTAGGCAACTCATGGTTCTTCACATCATACTAGTCAAACAATGTCTTTATCAAGCTGGCTTTGTATGCAAGAGTCTTTGCTTGCAATTGGCAATCAAATTCACCCCAAAGGTGTTCAGTAGTAGGGTTCAAGTCAGGGTTCTGTGCAGACCACTTGAGTTCCTCCACACCAAACTGGTCAAGCCAGGTCTTTACGGAGCTGGCTTTGTATGCAGAAGACTTGGCTTGCAATTGTCATTCCAATTCACCCTAAAGGTGTTCAGTAGCGTAGGCTTCAGGTCAGGGTTCTGTGTAGACCACTCGAGTTCCTTCACACCAAACTGGTCAAGCCAGGTCTTTACAGAGCTGGCTTTGTATGCAGAAGACTTGGCTTGCAATTGTCATTCCAATTCACCCCAAAGGTGTTCAGTAGAGTAGGCTTCAGGTCAGGGTTCTGTGTAGACCACGCGAGTTCCTCCACACCAAACTGGTCAAGCCAGGTCTTTACGGAGCTGGCTTTGTACCCAGGGGCACAGTTATTGGAACCAAAAAATTACATTTTTGTCACCAATCTGTCAGTATAAGGTTGGAAGAGCACAATTGTCACAATGCCAACACCCTTCCCTGGAAAATACCTGAACGCTATCATTTTGAGGGGATGTTAACAAGTAGGTGTAAAGGTCAGGTTTCTACAGATTTTTAGCAATACGTGGGCACATGTGACCAGATTCTCTAAAATTCACCATCCTGTGAAGTCACTCCTCCCTACAAGAACTAGGGATTTTGTTGTCCTGTTGCTGTCCCCTTTGCTAGTGATTAAGTTTAAGAACCCTTAGATGTGAATTCAAATGCAGGACGCTACTTCAATTATGGGTACAAGATTGTAAGATATGACTTTTTTTTTTTGTTTTTTGTTTTTTCTTTTCCTTTTTGCCTGTATAATTAGGTCAACTTTCTTTCTGAACACTTTTTTTTTTTTTTTTTAAATGTAATATGTGTGAATCTTATGCTGCTCAACCAGCCTTTGCTAACTATGGACACGGAGTTGTAGAGGAACTACAAGATTCAGCTTGCACTGCGTTGGCCTTTAACCGCTCCGTGGCTGACGTTTGCAAAAGCTGTGTTTTATTATTATTTTATTTTGTATTTTAATTAAATTAAATCTTACCTGGGTTCTCACAGAGATGGTAGAGGACTTGGTATAATCAATATCAGGGGTGACTGATCAGCTCCATCAATCATATCAAAGGGCTTTGGTTTCCCCAAAAGTTTTCTCGTACTTTGCAGAGTGCCAGCTTTTTTTTTTTTTTTGCATGAAATGTATTCTTTAATGACAATATATCCCTTACCATTGTGTATTCGCTTATTTTCTGTTTGGTAATTGGATATAAACACTTATCTTTTCAAAATCTGCTTTGACAAAAGATAGATTTGTTTTTGTTTTTTTGTTTTTTTACATGCTACCTCTTTGAACACTAAAGTCTTCTCCTTTTTTATGTATAAGTTTAAACACTGGAAATTATCATCATGGTTGGAGGGACCAGGAGGACTTGAGAATGTAGCTGTGAGGTACGAGGTTCTGGGTGGCTCGGTGAGGACACTTTTTTTTTTTTTTTGATTACAGGTTAGGGTGCATCAGGAGCAGCGAGGGGTACGTAGAGGTGTAGAGCCCTCATCAGCCAATCGGTTGTGAATATTCTGAGGGCCCAAAAAAGGAAACTTCAGTATTGGTTGCTTCGAGTTACTGGTGTAAACATGATTGCCGTTATCTGACTTGTGTCTGACTTCACCTGAGAAGGGGGGGGGGAGTCGGTGGGGGTATCCTGTCAGCTTATGTTCTTCTGCACAGTCATTAATTGTGGATTTTGCAATCCTCTTTCTATAAATGTCTCCCCAAGCAGCAGATAAGATTATATTGTTTCCAGATTTTAACTCTTTAATTGGCACACTTTATCCCGGTTCCGTTAAGTCTTAATTTATTTTGTACTTTAAGATTTGAGCAATACTAGATATGAGATGCTATCAATGCAAGAAGCAGTTTATAATACAGGGGTGATGACAGCCTATGTGTTGGCATTTATGGAGCCAAATGAAACCGTCACTGCTCATAAATTGCGCAAAATTATTACACAATGAGGGGAATTTATCAAAATTGGAGTAACTGTGTATGGTAATCATTCAGCTGAAACTTGAGGCTGGGTTCACACCATTGCCCGCATCCAATTCGCAATAGCAGGAGATTTTGACCGGCTCTCTATGGAGCCAGTTAACATATCTCTGCAGCGGGTCTGGTGTGATTTGCACAAAAATGCTGTGCGTCTTTTTTTGGTCAGTTTTCAGGTCTGAATTCAGCCCAAAAATTTGAGTTGAAATCGGACCTGAAATGGTCAACGAGGGCGCACCAGACCCCTGCTGTGAGCCACATGCGGCTCATATGTGTGAACCCAGCCTAAAGCGGAGCTTCACCCAAAAAGGGAAGTTCCACTTTTCTGCCTCCTCTAGGTCCCGGTTCACACCTATGCAGTTTACATATTCCGGGTGCATGTTGTGTTTTTCAATACACGTTTTTGATCCATTGAAGTCTATGAAACCAAAATCCAGAAAAAATGTCCCTGGCCCTTTCCACAAAATGCACAGATGTCAACGGGACCCATAGGAAACCATGTTAAATGGACTGGTAGTGTGTTTCTGCAAAACTGAAAACACACTAAAAAATGCATATGTGTGAACCAGGCCTAAAGGTTAAGAAAAAAAGAAAGGGGGAAAAAAAGTCATCAAAAAAGCACTGGAATGCATAGGTGTGAACCCGGCCAAACTTTTGGCACATTCAATTTTTTTTGGGAGGCGTTACCTCATTTTGACAGGTACCCGCTCCCACGCCGATCGCCTATGCAATCTAAGCGGAACTTGCAAACACGCACTAAAAAATGCATAGGTGTGAACCAGGCCAAACTTTTGGCACATTACATTTTTTTGGGAGGGGGTACCTAATTTTGACAGGTACCCACTTCCACGCCAATCGCCTATGCAATCTTAGCAGTCCCTCCCCCATCCCCCTTCTGCCCAATCCTTTTGGGAAACGCCACCGGTCCCAGAAGGCTGCTGGACCATTCACAACAAACCGTGGCTCATGCATGCGCAGTGGGAGGTCGGCTCTGAAGCCACAGTCACAGCCCGCTTCCTGCACTAAAAATGCCGGGACCCAAAGACTGGTAAAGAACCCCCCCCCCATTTAGCTCACCAAAGGCAGCCTGCAGGTGGAATTAAAGGACAGGAGACTACAAGGCCCAGCATTGTCTACAGGACACGGGGTATTGTAGTCTTTCAGCTCGGTGTCTGTAGTCTGGCACACAAGGTGTCAACCTGCTTAACGACAGGTGACGGAGCTTATAAAGTAGCACTATAAACCCACTAATAACATAATTATCAAGCAGCCGTGAACTGTCAGATACTTCCTGTCAGCTGATCAGGTTAATTACCAATCTTATTTGTTCACGGAGAATCGTGATGCAGAAATTCCTCCTGCTGCAAAGCTAATCATTCTTCCATTAGCCTCTAACGTAGGCTTAAAGGACAGGCTCAACCAAACGCCTAAACTGGTTTACCTGCCAAAGAATATGTAACGTAGCCAGCGTGATCTTGTGGTGATTTGCCAATCCTGCTGTGCTGGGCGACAACACTTTTTTCTGAGCCTGCAATGCTGCATACCGATTGCAATTGTCCTGCCTGGCCGTCTGTGAAGTGTTTTATAATTTTTCCATACTCCATTTTTGCTTGCCAGACTTATCAGGGGTGTTAAAGCGGAGCTCCAGGCCTTTTTTGTTTGTTAAAAGTCAGCAGCTACACTTTTTTTTTACTTTTAATAGACACTTACCTGTTCCACGGTCCAGCGATGCGGCCGCACTGAGCCCCGCTCCCCCTCCTCTCCTCTGCGCCTCCATTGAAACTATGGGCACCGGGCCTGACAGCTTGTGGCTTCACGGCCGGGTGCGCACTGTGCATACGCGAGTCGCGCTGCGCTCTCCCAGTCGACAGGCAATCTTCTGGGACCTGTCACGTGTCCCAGAAGATTGCCAAGAGGGAGGGGGCACCTAGGGGGAGAGGAGTCGTCGCCTAGGCCAGTGGTCATCAACGCTGTCCTCAGGTTTTATGTATTACCTTGGGGGAGATGCAGACTAGTATACAGCAATCACTGTGCAGCAAATTATATCACCTGTGATTTATTTCAGTTATCTTGCAAACCTGACCTGTTAGTGGGCCCTGAGGACAGGTGTGATGACCACTGGCCTAGGCGGCCCATAGGCGGAAGTGGGACAGGAAGCCCCACACAAAACAAAGCACCCACTCCCCCCCCCCCCCCCCAAAAAAAAACATTACATGCTAAATGTGGCATGTAAGGGGGCTTAAAGCAGAAGTTACACTTTTCGGTGGAACTCCGCTTTAAGCACTGCAAGTCAGAGCTTTTAGTACAGTGCAGGAAACTGTCAGTGTAACACAGGGGTAGCGAAGCTTGGCACTCCAGCTGTGGTGAAACTGCAAATCCTATGATGAGTGAGTAATTGGGTATGGTGTATCACCAAAAATCACTTGTGGTATCATACTGTAAGTTATATAGCAACTATTGAACACCTCTGATATGGGATTTTAAGTTATACCACTGGTTTACCACAAATCATAAAGAGACCAATTTAAAAAAACAATCACATTTTATTACAAATTTACTAAAAACCCATAAATGGTCCACACATTAATAGATAGATGTATTTTGCTTTTTTTACATTTTCATATGTCCTTGAAATAGCGGGTTTCTCCCACTTCTTCAGGACCGACAAGGAGATTATAACATATGATGGGTTGTACAAAATAGTACAATGATCTTTAAAAAAAGTAAAGCATTAACAAAAGATTATTATACATAATAATATACCTATTACTGTGTGTGCAATGCTGCATACAGATTGCAATTGCCTTGCCTGGTTAGCTTTTGAAGTGTTTATAATCTTTCCATATTCCTTTTTTGCTTGCCAGACTTTTTAGGGGTGTTAAGCACTGTAAGTCAGAGCTTTGGTGCATTGCAGGAAACTGTCGGTGTAACACAGGGGTATCGAAGCTTGGCACTCCAGCTGTGGTGAAACTGCGAATCCTGTGATGAGTGAGAAATTGGGTAAGGTGGGGTATGGTGTATCACCAAAAATCACTGGTGGTATCATACTGTAAGTATATTGCAACTATTGAACACCTCTGATATGGGACTTTAACCACTTCAGCCCCGGGAAAGGTTTTAGCCCCTTCCTGACCAGGCCATTTTTTGCGATACGGCACTGCGTTGCTTCAACTGACAATGGGCGCGGTCGTGCGACGCTTTAATCAAATGAAATTTATGTCCTTTTTTTTCCTCACAAATAGAGCTTTCTTTTGTTACTTCTTGATCACCTCTGGGGTTTTTATTTTTTGCGCTATAAACAAAAAAAAAGACAATTTTTGAAAAAAAATTAAAAATAATTTTACTTTCTGCTTCTAAAACATATCCAATAAAAACAAATCAAATTTCTTCATCAGTTTAGGCCAATTTGTAGACGCTACCAATCAATATGCGCTTTCTTGGATTTTTTTTACCAAAAATTTGTAGCAAAATACAAATTAAGCGATAGATTTATAGACTTTAAAAAAAAAAAAATATTGTTTTTACTAGTAATGGCAGTGATTTCTATCAGGACTGCGACATTGCGGCGGCCAAATCTGACACGAAGTGACACTATTTGGGGACCATTGACACCAATACAGTGATCAGTGCTAAAAAAAATGCACTCACTGTATAAATGACACTGGCAGGAAAGGGGTTAACATCAGGGGCAATCAAAGGGTTAACTGTGTTCCCTGGGTGTTCTTACTTATTGATGTGGGAGATGGACTGACTCGAAGACACGCATCTGTGTTTCTGATTAGCAGGAATCGCAGATCTCTCTCTTCCTCGCTGACAGAACGACGGCCTGCCTTGTCTATATAAGCAGATTTCTGGTCTGTCTCTCCAGACAACGATCGCGGGTGACCGGTGGCCATCACAGCCGCCGGACCCACTGATTGTCTCCATCGGCTCTGGGGCGCAGTGGGAGCCAATCACGTACAGGTACGTGATTTTGCGCTAAAGGGCTGCCTTGCTGCAGTATATGTACGTGGGGCGGTCCTTAAGCGGTTAAGTTGTACTACTAGTTACCAAAAATCACAGAGACCAATATATAAAACAATCAAATTTTATTACAAATTCACAAAAAAATATATAAATGGTCCACACATTAATAGGTAAAATTAAAAAAGAGCAAAATACATGTATGTCCTTGAAATAGCGGGTTTCTCCCACTTCTTCAGGACTGACAAGGAGATTATAATGTGTCATGGGACTTCTAGTTCCATAACAGTTAGAGGGCCACAGGTTGAGCACCCATGATCTATGGGCAGGCTGGTTGCACTGAAGTCGACCTCGGTACAACCAGCCTGTCGTATTTTTTGTTTTCGTGCAATCCCTGCCAGCGGCTACAGCCGCCGGCAGTGATCATTGTGTACAATAGCGCTGCAGGAGAGATTTCCCCCAATAACACTGACTGTTGATGGGGGAATCTAGTTTTTTTTTTTTTTCCAGCCGTGGTTGAACAAAACAAAATTGCATAATCTATGGCTTGCCTAAGACTTTGACAACCAGAGGCATGATGGGAGTTGCAGTTTCACCACAGCTGCAGTGCCAAGGTTTGCCTATCCCTGGTATAACATGTTGCTAGGATCTGAAGAGGGAAGTATAGGCAGCATACAGACACTGAATGGGTCTCAGTTGCAGTGCAAGGTGATGACGGAGAATAGTGGTATTGCCCTCTTGTGGCAGGTGAATCAAAAGACCAGCTGAACATAATTAAAAAGGAAAAAAAAAAATCTTTTGGCAGGTAAAGCGGTTGTATATGTACTTCGGTTGCGTATTTTGCGGCTCGGTCGGAGATTGGCTTTGAAAGCTTTCCAAGGATACGGCTGTGTAGGCTGAAAATTGTCTGCAGTGTATAGCGGTGCCAAGCTAGCTTGTAGAAAATGCACGCAGTGATCCTGATGAATTAAAGATGGAGCATGTTTAATTTTTCAGTATATCCTAAAAGTGGAAAACCTTATCTGAGAATGTCGATTTCAGACATGCAAACGCCTTGTGAGTCATCTGGGGCGTTCTCTCTGATCAGTAAACGTACGTCCTGTCATTTAAAAACCACTGAAAATGCTGTATGTGTCCTGCAGAGATCGGACCCAAGAGAACTGGACCTATAGAGGACCAATCAGGTGTTTGCTTTCTGGGATGTCCTTTTGATATAAACCTTTAAGTGAAGAGATGTTTAAATGATGGATTTAGATTTTTATTTATTTTTTCCCCTGATTTTATCAAAAAACAAATCCATTCATTGAATGGATGCTAAAAGTTTTAAACAATCTCCTGCATTGTTTTATCTGTTGGGGTTCCGGGCAGTGGGGATTTCTGGCATTTCTGCAATGTATTCTTTTTAAGGACCGGCGCACACGGGGTAACGTGATATCGCTAATGATTAGGGTTTCATTTTGGTGGAGAATAAATGTGCACACAGCATTGTGTAACTGTTGGCAATTATTTGCTGCTTCTAGCTATGCTCTACAACAGGGGTAGGCAACCTGGGACCCTCCAGCTGTTGTGGAACTCCATTTCCCATGAGGCATTGCAAGGCTGACAGCTACAATTCCTCCCAGAGGCATGGTGGGACTTGTAGTTCTGCAACAGCTGGAGGGCCACATGTTGCCTACTCCTGTTCTACAGCATTGGTTCCCAGCTTCAGTCCTCAATTATCCCCAACAGGTCATGATTTTAGGATATCCTTCACTTTTTGCACAGGTGCTTTAAAGAGTTCCAGGTATGGCAGTTTTTACATATATTTCCCAATGAATTCAAATGGACGAGGTGGAGAAGTGGTGCCAGTTTCTCTATGAATGAAAAGCATTCTGTGGTTGGACGAGGTGGTGACATCACAATCTCCACCTCATCCAATCAGAGTAATTAGCATTCATTGAGAAAATAGTGTGTTGTCTAAATGGCACCTGTGCCGAGAGGGTGACCTTCTGTGTTCAGTACGAAGCAGTGTGCAGCCGCTCAGAAGATGGCAGCAATCACGGAAGTAGCGGTGCCCTCTATAGTGATTTTCAGCTTCCATGAGGATCGGCCTGGTCTCTGATACATGCATACTTAAAAGAAGATGTATGTTTGTTTTTGTTTTTTTTACAATCCTACTTCCCTAGGCAGATGCAGCATCGATCCAATGCTGCATCTGTTCCCCGCCGCCTCTAAGGCTGAGAACCAAGCTATTGAACACTGCCGATCACTCGGTTCTCAGGGCTCCCTGAGCAGATTGCTGGTGACTATCAGTCACCAGCTCTCTGCTCAGGGAGCCCTATCAGTCACCGGCTCTCTGCTCTAAAGTCTTTGGAGTCATTCTGCACATGCTCAGTTGGGTATGCATTACTAGAGCGTTTTTTTGTTTTGTTTTTTTTGGGAGGGTGCATGTGATCAGCACAGGGCCAATCAGCAATGTCTAGACAAGGGGGTCAGGGGTCCTGCAGTCTCAATAGATGGGCAGAGGAGAACGAAAACTCCTTCTACAAGCTTTAACCAGACACTGATAGAAGTCACAAGACTGCTATATACAGCTGATGGGGGGGAAGCTATTTAGCAGTTTATATTTACTAAAATGATTGCATTTCCATGTTCTGTGTACTGTGGCAGACCAGATATAGTGACTGCAGGCTCCTGGGTTTAGTAACCCTTTAAGCTTGAAATTTATGTCAATGGTTTGGTTCGGCTATATTATCTAATGGAAATTTCCTGTTGGTGGGTACTTGAGTACGAAGGTTGGGAGCCACTGCTCTACAGGGAACAATTTACACCCCATGTGTAGCAATCAATTGCTAGAAAATTTGGTAGTGTACCAAAAATTTGCCTGTTTGCATCCAGTTTTTGAATGGCCATAGCTGGTAGGCGGGGCTGGGAACCTAGTTGTAGAAATCTCCTCTAAGAAATGGTGCATTTTCAAAGGTTCAGTTTGCTGATATTCACCTAAAGCTGACCACACACTTTACAATCTGTAAACTATCTGTACAATCATATATAGGTTTATCAATGTCATACAATGTGTGGACCTACCTAAACAACTAATTCACTCTGTGTCTATTTGTGGTTGGGGTTCGGTAAAAGTGCATGGTCAGCTTTAATAGCTTCATGGTGGAGGTGCCATTTTTTAATTGAATTGTAAAGATATTGATTATTTTTACTATCTGTGCCCTCTGTATATGACTGTAATATGAAGGATCTTGTTATTTAAATAAAATTTGGGGTTTATTGTAACATTTGTGGATCTAGTTGCCCGATACGTCGGCCTTCGGTTTGCAATATTTCTGCTCTTGCGGGAGTGACGGGTCGAAGCCTGTGTCATTTTATCGTCCTGTAGGATCTTCCTCCCTCCCTTCTTTCTTTTTTTTTTTTTTTTCTTTTTTTTTTTTCTTTTTTTTTTATCTCCTTAATGTCGGAAGTTTTCCTTATTTTTATTTCCTGTGAACCCCCTCCTTCTTTCTATGGCTGTAGAAAATGTGATTTTTTTACTCACAAGCAGAATGTTTTCAATGACAGATATCAGTATTTTTAATACGATGTAAAATATGCGCATTTATATCACGAAATGAAGTTTTAATTTTTTCAAACGTTCGAATCATAGCTTCTGCGGTATGGCCATGTCTTATATTTTTACAAAAATGAAAAAAAATAAAAATAAACTTAGATTCTCATCTGCCTGGACTTTTTTTATTGTTGTGATTGGAATTACAAAAATGATTACTTTGAGGAATGTTTGTGTGGCGGTCAGAGAAAGGATCCCCCTGGGAAACCCCCCCCCCCTCTTCCTGTGATTGGCTTGAAGGTAAGTGTCGCCAACAGGCACCCAGATTGCTATGAAAAACGTAGGGACCATATACAAAACTGTCTGAATCTGGAATTATCACTTTGATGAGATTCTTGGCATGAAGATAGTCAAACACCTTTTCTCCATTATGTGGCCAGTGTTATATACATGTTTTTAGTAACAGTGGTTGGATTGATTTTGAAGTGGCGCTGCCCTCTGTGTGCACCTGGAATGGTTGCGTCATGCATTACAGTGGAACCTTGGATTACGAGCATAATCCGTTCCAGGAGAATGCTCATAATCCAAAGCACTCGCATAGTAAAGCAAGTTTCCCTATGGAAACGAAAATAATTAGTTCCGCATTGACTTCTATGGCATGCAATACCGCATGTGGCCAGAGGTGGGGGGGGGCGCTGGAGAGCCTCGGAAATATTTGGGAACAGCTGGGCTGAACTCGGAAAGGCTTGGGAAAGGAGTATTTGCGATCGGCTCCGGCGCCCCACACCTCCTGGCCAAATTCAGTACTGCACACCGCAGAGGCTTGAATCCTGCTCGTTTTGTGAGACAACACTCGCAAACCGAGTCAGGATTTTCAAAACATAAATGCTTGTATTGCGAAATGCTTGTTAACCGCGTTACTCGCAATCCGAGGATTCACTGTACATTCTTCTCTATTGATCTGGTGTTTGCCTCAGAAGACTGGTATGTCAATGCAGGTTTATCCGGTTCATCGATGGCTCATTGCATTACTTTGGAGTTTGTCATTTGCTGTCTTTGCCACTTTGTGGTTCTCCAGCTCTAGTGGAACTGCAACTCCCATCATGCTATGCCAAAAGCTGCAGCAGAGTCACAGGTTGCAAGAAACTGATCATAAAGGGCAATGGTTCTCAACTCCTGTCCTCAGGACCCACTAACAGGCCAGGTTTGCAAGATAACTGAAATACATCACAGGTGATATCATTTGCTGCTCAGTGATTGCAGTATTCTAGTCTGCATCTCCCCCAAGGTAATACTTAAAGGGGTTGTAAAGGTTTGTTATTTATTTTCTAAATGGGTTCCTTTAAGCTAGTGCCTTGTTGGTTCACTTACCTTTTTCCTTAGATTTCCCTTCTAAATGTTTTTTTTTCTTTGTCTGAATTTCTCACTTCCTGTTCCTCCTCAGTAAGCTGTTCTTGCTCACTAAACACCACTCGGATGATGGTGTGAAGTTTAGTGAGGAGAAACAGGAAGTGCGAAATTCAGACAAAGAAAAAAAACATTTAGAAGGGAAATCGAAGGAAAAGGTAAGTGAACCAACAATGCACTAGCTTAAAGGAACCTATTTAGAAAATAAAAAAACAAACCTTTACAACCCCTTTAAAATCTGGCCTGTTAGTGGGTTCTGAGGACAGGAGTTCAGAACCACTGATATAGGGGTAGGGTTGCCACCCCATTCCTTTAAACCCGACAACATATGAATTACACAGGTTCTGAGGCTAATTTAATGCAGATGAGGCACCAAGTAGGTTTCATTACCACCTTAATCAGCCACAGAACCTGTTTAATATGTGTTTGGTTTTAAAGGGATGAGGTGGCAACCCTATATACGGGGAGATTTACTAAAACTGCTGCAAAATCTGGGGCAGCTATGCATGGAAACCAATCAGCTTCCAGGTTTTATTGTCAAAGCTTAACCTCCTCCCTGCCCGCCCTATAGACAAATGATGGCAGACATAATCCCTTCACATTCTGGGGCGATATCATATGACGTTGCCCCAGCCTCAACGTAGCTCTTTACCCATGTGATCAGCTGTGTCCAATCACAGCTGATCACATGTAGACACGAAAGTGCTGTTTATTGGCTCTACTGACAGTGTGAGGAGAACCAAGCCGATCAGTGGTATCTCCTCACAGGGGAAACCTGTACAGATAATCGAGGCACTGATTATCTGGGCAGCCCCAACAGTGCCCATCAGTGATGACAATTTGTGTCCATCAGAAATGCCAGTCAGTGCCACATACTACTGGCTACTCATCAGTAACCATAAGTGCTGCCCTATCAGTGCAGCCTATCGGTGCCCATCAGTGAAGGAGAAAAGTTACTTACTGTATATACTCGAGTATAAGCCAAGTTTTTCACCCTTATTTTTTTTTTTTTGTACTGAAAATGCCCCCCTTGGCTTATACTCTAGTCTGTGTCCATCTTCAACTTTGTGCGCCTGTTCCTGGCCAGCAGTAGGTCCCCTGGACCCCAAACTTTGGCACACATGTAGCCCCACTCTTCCTCTACAAGTGTGCAAAGTAAGTTGTCCGGGAAACCTATGGCCGGGGAGCACCAATTTTTCAAAGCCGGGCACTCCTTCTATAGACTTCCATGTTAAACTGTAATTTCTCTGGTGATTTTGGGGACCCGGTGCCGGCCCTAGGTCCCCTGGACCCTAAACTTGGCACACATGTAGCCCCACTCTTCATCTACGAGTGTGCAAAGTTTGTTGTCCAGGGGAGCACCAATTTTTCAAAGCCGGGCACTCCTTCTATAGACTTCCATGTTAAACTGTAATTTCTCTGGTGATTTTGGGGACCCGGTGCCGGCCCTAGGTCCCCTGGACCCTAAACTTGGCACACATGTAGCCCCACTCTTCATCTACGAGTGTGCAAAGTTTGTTGTCCAGGGGAGCACCAATTTTTCAAAGCCGGGCACTCCTTCTATAGACTTCCATGTTAAACTGTAATTTCTCTGGTGATTTTGGGGACCCGGTGCCGGCCCTAGGTCCCCTGGACCCTAAACTTGGCACACATGTAGCCCCACTCTTCATCTACGAGTGTGCAAAGTTTGTTGTCCAGGGGAGCACCAATTTTTCAAAGCTGGGCACCCCTTCCGTAGACTCCCATGTTAAACGTCAGTCACAGAGCGCCGGAGATCAGGTAGGGAGATTGGGCACAGTGAGGCATGCAGATGGACACCCTAGGCTTATTCTCGAGTCAATACGTTTTCCCATTTTTTTGTGGTAAAATTAGGTGCCTCGGCTTATATTCGGGTCGGCTTATACTCGAGTATACACAGTATTTACAAAAAATTTCTGACAAGTGAAAACTTTTTTTTTTTTTGTGGTCATTTTTCGTGTGGGTTTTTTTTTTTTTAGCAAAAATTTTAAAACCCAGGGGTGATTAAATACCACCAAAATAAAGCTATATTTGTGTGAAAAAAAATTTGGCTACAGTGTTGCATGTGTGACAGCGCTGAAAATTGGCCTGGGCAGGAAGGAGGTAAGAGTGCCCAGTATTGAAGCGGTTAAAGGGGTAAACCCTCCACTTGTGTTTTTATTTTTATTTAAAAAAAAATGTCTATACTTTCCTTCTCTGTGCAATGGTTTTGCACAGAGCAGCTCCGGATCCTCTTCTTCTGGAGTGCCCCGCCAGTTTTATGGAGGCACTCATGCGGGCTCGCTCCCGATTCCCACTGCTGTGTTCATTGACAGACAGTGGGTCTTGGCCACCCTTCCTGCTCCTGTGTCACTGGATTTGATTGACAGCAGTGGGAGCCAATGCTGTTATCAATCTGTCGGATGAGGAGAGAGAGAGCAGCTGGAGCCGCTGCGTTCATCTCTGGATTGGATCGGGCTCAGGTAAGAAAAAGTGGGGGGGGGGGGTCTGGGGGGTGCTGCAGCACAGAAGGTTTTTCACCTTAATGCATAGAATGCATTAAAGTGAAGCTAAAGGTTTTTTTAGTTAAAAATAACGAACATGTTATACTTGTTATTCCTGCTCTGTACAGTGGATTTTCAAAGAGCAGCCCAGATGCTCCTCTTATTGGGTCCCTCTTCGGCGTTCCTGGCCCCTCCCCCCTGTTGCTTGCCCCCACAGCAAGCAGCTTGCTATGGGGGCACCCGAGCCAAACCAAAGCTCCCTGTGTCCATTCAGACACAGAGCCCACCCCCCACCCCCCTTTCTCTCCTTATTGGCTGATTGACTTTGACAGCAGTGGGAGACAATGGTGCCGCGCTGCTGTCTCAGCCAATGAGGAGGGGAGTCCCGGGCAGCTGAGACATTCCTACAACATCGCTGGGTCTAGATGGGGTTCAGGTAAGGATATGGGGGGCTTCTGCAAACAGAAGGCTTTTTACCTTAATGTATAGAATGCATTAATATCAAACCTTTCTTTACAACCACTTTAAGGTGAAAAACCTTGAGGCTTTACAACCACTTTAATTGGACAAGCTGAAGTTAAAAGCTGATTGGCTACCATGCCCAGCTGCACCAGATTCTGAGTGCTCCAGTTTCAGCAAATCACCCCCACAGTGTTAACTCCATGATACCTGGTGAAAACCGGCCACATTCCACCATATCTGATTCCAAGTACAAGGAAGCTTTGGCCTTGGCTGTAGCCAACAATATATCACATGTTGTGTTCTCAGTAATTTGTCATGTGTTAATGAGGGAACTGACTGCGTCCTGCTGGGACTAGTATGTTAACCATCGATGTTCCTGACAAGAGGACAAATGGCCCACATGCTCTACCTCCCCGCCTGGCCAGTTGTGTTGTTGGCTATCCTCTCCTAAAAATGCTGGTTCAATGGCTCCCTCTATGACTTCAGGACCTAACTGGCACAGATACAAGTATGCATATAAGGAGCTAAGACTTTTCCCGCTTGGGGAAAGTTTTGACAGATAAGACGGACAGGCATTTTTTTCTTGCCTGTGTTTTGTGTGTTTTGCAGTGCCAGTGGTAACCAATCAGCTTTGAATGCTGTCCTGTGATTGTTTGCTATGGGTTACAGCAGATCATAGCTCCTTGCACCTTGTTAATGAATATGACAGGAGGGACACAGGAAATCCTTTAACTCACGGTTATACTGCTGCCTTTAGGAGAATAGGACAGTGGCAAACAAACTTTAGGCCTGCTAAGAATGACCCCTCCTACTACCAACATGTCTCAAGTTTTTCTAGATACTGAGGAGGTGTTCATCCTTTTGGAATTCTTGTTTCTTACTCTTCAGGAATTTTCTTCAATTAAGAGATTTCTACTGCTAGAGCCTCTCTTCCGTTGCAGCTATATTTGGGGTGGAGTTTAACTTTTGCAGTCACTTGGACTACTCGCATCTTAGATGCTTATGTGCAGAATGTGTGTGGTATCCCAGGGCTACAAACTTGAGTTCCCCCCCCCCTGCCATTTCTCACCCCCCAACCTTCCTGTCAGCAGACAGATTAGCAGATCTTCATCAAACCCTCAAGTCTTTTTGACCAGGATGTCATTGCCCCAGTTCCTGTGATAGAGTAGTTTCAAATTCTAACCTGTTCACGGTGCCCAAACCTAAAGGGGGAATTTCACACATCTTGGATCTTAACACTGAATGTATTCCTTGGTCATCTCCTCCCTGTAGTAGGGGTACTTTGCTTTCTACATCAATGTGCTAGCCCCAGTATTAGCCTTATTGTGCTCTCCAAGGATCCTTAGATGACCTCCTGTTGAAGTAGCATCTGGCCTGGGCTCTGTTGGGTAACATGGATTTGACTCTCCAGACATTACAGAAATTTAGATGGATCTTGAACCTTTAAAAATAGTCACTGGAACCGACTCCTCATTTAGAGATATTTGCATCTAGTCTTGGACCCAGTTCAGGCCAGAGGTACTTCCACAGGAGAAACTTCAGACTCTGCATTCTCAGATATGAGCTCTCCAGTCCAGGAGTCATTAGACTTTCTGCTTTTTCATCCCAGACATGATGGTAGCCTCCTTCAAGGTATCTTCACTTTCCCAGTTTTATGCCAGGCTTCTGCAATGCAACAAGTCAATCAGGTCTCTAAGTAGATCCTACTGGAGGATCATCTGATCCAGATTCAGTTAGAAAATGCTCTATCAGTTATCGGGGGGGGGGGGGGATGGAAGTCCTGCCATGGCAAGAGAGATGGTTTGGATCCTGTTCTGGTCAGAATTTCACGTTTCAGCTTTGTCAGCCATGTACATGCCAGGTGTAGACTAATGGAAGGCGGATTTCTCAGCTAGCAGCACCTGGGTTCTACCGAGCTGTTCCTTCCAGAACCTATTGTAGGTGAGGGGCACCAGATGTGGACTTCTGGCCTCCAGGTTCAACAGAAAGTTTTGTCTTTAGCTACCAGAATTCTCAAGCAAAAGCAGTGCTCTGGTGGCTAAGTGGCTCTGTAGGATCAGTACACCCTGATCTATGCATTTGTGCCCCTGAATCTTCTTCCTTGTCTGTTTTGTATGCTTGTGATGGAGGACATTCCAGTGATCTCATTGCGCCTGACTACTCCAGGTGGAAGTGGTATGCCAACCTGGTAAGACTCCTGGCAGATGTTCTGTGGGTACTACTGCCAGATCACAATCTTCTGTCCTAAGGATTGATTTGTCATTCTGCTTCAGTCACTGGCTTTTTTTTAAAGCTTTAGTTCTTCTGAGGGGCACAGGAGTGTCTCCGTTTTTTATTTTTTACATTGGTAAAAGCAAGGAAGCACTTGCCTCAAGGTTAATTGGACCTGAAAGGCATGCTTCATTTGGTGTGAGCTTTTGGGCTACCACTCCAGGAGTTTCCCAGTAGAACAAACCCTCTCCTTTCTGCAGTTGAGTCTGGACCAGCGTTTAGGTCTTGGTGCTATACAGGGTAACATTTCTGCCCTTTCTTATCTTTGTACATGGGCTTTCCCATGTAGCTCCAACCATCTGTTCCCTGTGACTCCGTGGGATCTGGTTCTCTCTGTACTTCAAAAATAGCAGTTTGAACCCATTGCAGACATTCTCCCTACTACTCCACCCCTAATTTGGTGTTTCTTGTAGCCGCCATCTCTGGGAGGCAGGTGTCTGAACAAGTGACTTTATCCTATAACAGACATGTCCAAAGTCTGGCCCGCGGGCCATTTGCGGCCCACGTTCCGGTTTGATGTGGCCCCCACTTGGAATTTGCATATATCCATCTGTGGCCCCCAAAGCTCGAGCGTGTTATGTTTTTTATGCTGTTAATATATCTATCTTCTTTAGCCTGACAAATCCCGAGCGCCGTGCTCATTGTTAGTATGAGCTGGGGCGTGTGGCTGGGCGTGTTCAGAAGTCGATGTGCCAGAGCCGCTATGAAGCTGACAGTGCGAAGAGCCAATCACAGGCACTGTGACTATTCCCGATCTCTGCATCTGCGGACTGCAGATGCAGAGATCGGGGAAATGTCACAGTGCCTGTAATTGGCGGTGGCGCTGCGCACTGTCGGCTTGCGGGCTTGAAAAAATAGACTTGTGAACACGCCCCGGCTCATCCTAATAATGAGCACGGCGCTCTGGGATTTGTCAGGCTAAAGAAGATAGATATATTAACAGAAAAAAAAAAATAACACGCTCAAGCTTTGGGGGCCACAGATGGATATACTTGGGGGGCCACATCAAACCAAAACACGGTTCCTTTCCTTTAGAGAGAGAGATTTTTTAGCTCATCGTTACCCCGAGCGGAGAAGAGAAGATATATATATTATATATCATCATATATTGTGTATCAATGTTATGAAATGAATAGTATGACGTTTGCAATAAACTTAAAAAAAAGTCAGGCAAAATGGTCGGCCCTCACGCATGTTCACTTCATGAAATCTGGCCCTCTTTGAAAAAAGTTTGGACACCCCTGTCCTATAAGGACCTCCGTTCTGGTTTGAGGCCAAGGGCTTCCTTCTTGTCCAAGGTAGTTTTGGGCCTTTCACTTTAACTGGTACATTTTTCTTTTGTCTGGACCTAGTTCACAAAAGAGATTTCCCTTCGTTGGCTGGTAGTGGTTGTCTGTTAGTCTTTCTGTCACTGCTTCTTTCATTGAATTTGTATTCTATTTTATCATCTTAGATGGTTCTTGAAAGAGTGCTCTAGCTTCTACCATCTCTAGGTGTCTGTCTGACCATCCTCCAAGCCCACTGTCTTAAGGCTGAATTCCAGGAATTCAGCCACTTTGTAAAAAGTGAAGGCACACTATGAGTTAAGTCCAAGGAGATGTTTGACATCTCCTTGGCCTTATCTCTATTATTTATAGCTGACAGGTTTCTGCTGTGACACTCGGGCTGGGAGAGAGGCACACAGAGCAGCTATGCCCACTGCTCCCATTCAGAGAAGCCTTTGTATTTGGTGAATACAAAGGCTTTTGTGATTGGGCAGGAGGAGGGGAGAGGCCGGTATAACAGCTGCACCGACTCTAATGTTGTGATGTGTAGACCTGAAGCATCAGTGACAGGCTTCCGGAAATACAATTATAGCTGTCTTTTGGGAGTGCAATAAAACTTCAAATGTAAATAAAAGAGAGAGGCCCACGAGATGTCATTCACCTCCTTGGATTTAAAGCAGATCTTCACTGTATCTGAGCAACACAAACCAAAAACAAGAGGAACTGCATTCTGCTCACATAATTTGTAATTAAAACATCTTTGCCACTCGGAAGCTTCCCTCCAACCACTTTGCATATTATTTTATATATACTGAGATTCCGTACTTGCCAAATATGCTGTAGAAATCTCCCCCCACTGAGTCTGGCTGCATCCATTTTAATTGTGGGTAGCTGAAGCTGCTACCTGTTCACTTCCTGGATTGACAGAGACACACCTCCAGCTCTGCAGCCCTCATTGGCCCTCTTATGACTCATCCCCCTCCCTTCCTGACAAATTCTCTCACGAGAGTGAGAGAGCTGTGCATGATGTCATAAGCCTAGGCTTTCTACCAGACAAGAAACAGGAAGTGGGCTGTATATGGTACTTACTGGCAGAAAAAAGTTAAAACAACAAGGGCAGAAGATTTATTAGATGGAAAGTTGAAAAAATTACTGAAGGTCCGCTTTAATGAATTTTTAATATTCAAAGCAAGCTCCCCCCATCCATCCATGTTTCAATGCTTTATTTTGTTGAGAAATCTCTTTGAAAAACAACCCCCTAGCGTTTCCGACCGTGGCCATCTTGAGTAAGGGAAAATTATTCATGTAGCATTTAGTTCCTGGAATCCATCTGCCCTTAGCTCAAGCATGCATGCAGGAGAGTGTACTTAGCTGAGAAAACCCCCTCCTCCTCTCCTCTCTTCCAGGAGACTCCTGGGTTACTTAAAAAGTAACCCAGTTGTTGACCCTCCTGACAATTCCTGGGATATATGCAGTGTTGTAAGTAACTGCGTTAAAATAAACACAGTTACTTTTGAGGGTAACGAGTAATCTAACGGATTACTCTTCCCCTCATGGTAACGCCGTTCCCATTACTTGGGCGGCGTTACCGCAATTACATCTACTCGCCACAGCCGCCGCGAGTAGATGTTATCGCAATTACAGCCGCCGTCTGCCTACCTGATCAGTGTGTCATACAGACAGACGGCGGCCACTCCAGTGTTCAAAAGCCGCGCCTCCTCGTCTGTGATAGGCGGAACACTCAATTTCACAGCAGACAGTGTTCAGCCTATGACGGACATCCTCTCATCCTCGTCCGTGTTATGAGGATGAGCAGATGTCCGTGATAGGGGGAACACTGAATGCTGGGAAATTGAGTGTTCTGCCTATCACAGACGAGGAGGAGGCGCGGCTTTTGAATACTGGAATGGCCGCCGGGACTGGAGACAACGCCGATCAAGGTACCGTACGTGAGGCACGGGCACAGTGAGGCACGGGCACAGTGAGGCATGGGCACAGTACCAATATTATTTATTGTTATCCCTCCTATTATTTTTATACACTGAAAAAATTACATCCTTCTACCGCCCCGCCCCCGTGTATATAAAATATAACCAATATAGTTACTTTGCTGAGTAACTAATTACTTTTTCAATGTAGTAACTGAGTGAGTAACTCAATTACTTTTTGGAAGAAGTAATTTGTAACTGTAACTAATTACTTTTTTAACGTAAGATGACCAACACTGGATATATGGCACCATGTGGCTAGGTAAGAAACCAGGAAGTAACTGAAAAAAAAAAGTTTAAAACAAGTAAATATGATTTACTTTCCCATTTACTTTCCCATCTATTTACTAATGCTAGAATCATGAGGATTAAAAATAGTCAATGTTGATTGGGAGAGTGAAGTTCCACTTTGACTCACAGTGAGCCTTCACTTTCTATAAAAGAGCCGAATTCCTGAAATTCCAGGACTGTGCTTCACCCTTTCCCGTCAAGGTGCACTCCACTAGATCTGGAGTGCTTCTTAGCAACAACCAACTGTTTTTCAGATCTGCAAGGCTGACACTTTGTCTTCTGTTTACACATTCCATTTGTTCTGGCAGGAGAGCCTCATCTGAAACCAGCTTCTGGCGCAAGGTCCTTCAGGCGGCTCTATAAGCTGCCGGCAGGTCCCATTTCTTATAAAGCCATCCACAACTCAGCCCCCACCATCACTAGCCTAGGCTCAAAATATAAACCTCATCGTTCTCTTCGTTCCTCCCAAGACCTCCTGCTCTCTAGCTCCCTCTTCATCTTCTCCTATGCTTGTCTCCAGGACTTTTCCAAAGCCTCTCCCATCCTATGGAACTCCCTTCCTCAATCTGTCCGACTATCTCCTACTCTGTTTGCTTTTAGATGATCCCTGAAAACCCTCCTCTTCATAGAAGTCTATCCTGCCCACACCTAACAACTGTACTTTTATTTTCCCCCACAGTTACAGTAATACCTCGGATTGCGAGTAACGCGGTTAACGAGTGTTTCGCAATACGAGCTATTATTTAAAAAAAATCCTGACTCGGTTTGCGAGTGTTGTTTTTGCAAAACGAGCAGGATTCAAGCCTCTGCTGTCTGCAGTACCGCATTTGGCCAGAGGTGCGAAGGCGCCGGTGACACTCTGAGCCGCTCGGAAATACTCAGAAATACTTTGTTCCCGAGTGTTTCCGAGCCTTTCCGAGTGCATCCGAGCAGTCTCTGAATATTTCCGAATCTCTCTGCCCCCCCACCTCTGGCCACTTGCGGTATTGCATGCAATAGACATCAATGTGGAACTAATTATCTTTGTTTCCATTGACTTCTATGGGGAAACTCGCATTGATATGCAAATGCTTTGGACTACAAGCATTCCCCTGGAAGGGATTATGCTTGTAATCCAAGGTACTACTGTATTACCATTTGTATCACTTGACCCTCCCTCCTAGAGTGTAAGCTCTAACGATCAGGGCTCTCTGATTCCTCCTGTTCAGTAACTACTGTCTGCCCTCATATTGTAAAGCGTAATGAAAAGGAAAGTACCTCCCGGGACTTTGAGGGCAAACTCTTATAGACAGTATATAGTAAAACATAGAAAATTTATTATTTAAAGATTAAAAAACATAATGGTGCAGAACATCACCATACATAATAACAGTACAGCATATACATATAGTACCGTGCTCGAAAGAGCTAGAGAAACTTTGAAAGAAACACTTCTCCTATAGCCCGATGCGTTTCGGGAATCTTAACGTATATCTCTTCTTCAGGGGCAGAGAGAGGGTAGAATTGGTTAAGGGTACTCTGAAACAGAGAAGACAGAATATGCGGTTCAAAAACATAAACAGAGCAAAAAAATGCACATACCAGTACTGTGTCATAAAATCAGATATTCCTAAAGGATTGAAAAGGAGCTGAACGAATAAGGAAATGCATTTCCTGTTGAAAAATATCCAAATGGGTGGAGAAGCCCCCAGGCTTAAAAAGTCCCTCACAAGGATCCCCAAAAAAGGGGTCTCCTCAGCCAACTCAAAAGAGCCCAACCTGGGACTGGCACCGTAGATGATTAGTCCTAGGAGAAAAAAGATATTTGGACATAGTGATTTTTTTGTTTTTTTTAAGTCAGTGGCGTGTGAAACACACCCAAAAACTCCACCCGGTGCCAAAAAAAGTGCACACACCTAAAGAGTGACACAAAACGTGCAACGGGTGTTACACAATCCTCCCTAGGAAGGACCTTACCCTGATCCCCCTGGGGCGTTAGGCTCCAGACGGGGACTGAGATACTCACTAGGTCTGACTGGCCGAAACCAGACGGACCCCTTTCTCTGGAGGGTCTGCTGAAACAGACCCACCCAAGTACTCGGTGGGGCTCCCCCAAAGGGAGACCCCATGAGAGAGGGCGAACCTAGCCAGAAGGCCATGTCCACCCCCTCCCAAGACATTCAGGGAAGGCCCGAGGACTCACCCCCTACTAATCACACAGTGACAAAATGTGAAACATCAAACCAAAAAAAATACATAAAAGTGACAAATACGGGGGTAAATAAATAGAAGGTGGGGAGAAGGAAGGTGGGAGAAGTGAAAGTGACCATTGTGTAATACAATGGCAGGCCCTTTAGCCAGAATACAAAAATTCCTCTGGTCATAGCCAAAAGGCAGGTGCGAAAAAAGTGTGTAGTGAAGTGACCCAAGGTGCCAAAACTCGAAGTGCCCATCAACACTTGTGCAAGCTATGGCACCCCTGGACTGCCACTCCAGGGGCACATTCACCACAGGCTTTTCTTTCAACCCTGACCAACAGCCCAGACAGTGCTGCCCCCACCCCAACCAGGAAGGCCTGGAGCTCATCGACTCAACCACTACTCCCATCACTCCTACCTAATTACATTCTGGAAATACTAACCACCCACCGATGGGAAAGGGGGGCCAGTGTTCTCTCCCGAAAAACTGACCGGAGTAAGGACTACACCAATCTAGGCCAGAAGGCCAGGGACCCGACCCTTCGGCCAGACCCAGTGGTTCTCCATCCTGACCAGGAGGCTTCCCTTTCGGCTTTCTCTAAAGGCAGCCTAATAACGTCCCTCTGTTTGTCAAGCAGTACGGTTTCGGTCCGCCCCGATACTAACCGTCCAGGTTGCCATCACCGCCACCCCTAACTCACCGCCTTGGATCAGGGACAGTAAAACAGTGCCACCTCCTGGCAACTGATAAGAACAGATACTACACTTGATCTTAGCCAAAAGGCCCGACATAGTGATGGCACATATGAATCAATGTAGAGGGAGGGGAAGGAGAAAACCATTAATGTTACAATTAAAAGAGAAGTATGGGTTTCCTTTTTTTTTTGCTTACATCTATTCTATGTCAGCTGCTGATATCTATAAACCCTCCCAGCCCTCTCAGAAGTGCCCCCATTCTGTTAAAATCGAGATAAATACCTGTGGGAGGTTCTACAGTCTTTCATACAGCATCATCCTGACAATGGTGTGAATATAGAGTCTGGATCCACCCCCTTTCCTGTCATTTTGCTTGATTGATGTCGGCTCTCCTCCCTCTGCTTGTTTCTGAGACTTCACAGAGCATAGCTGCTCCCCCCTCCCTTCTCCCTCCTCCCTCCTCCCCCTCCCTATCTATCAGCACAGACATGTCTCTTAGGGGAAGGGGGACAGAGGCAGGGGGTGTGTTGGTGGAGATGTTCACACCCCCTGAGAACTTTTCAAACTGAAAGTGGACCGTTTTTGCCAGCTGGAGGAAAGTTCATGTGCACATGCTGTGAAAACTAAAAGAGGTAGGAAAAAAAGATTAGCTGACATGTGACTAATGTGATATGTACTAGTTATAGAGTATATAGTGGGTTTAAACAATATTGAGATTATGTAGCGTGCACCTATGGGGTATATATCCCCCTTGATGCAAAGGTCTATTGTAAAGCGCTGCGCAAACTGTTGGCGCTATATAAATCCGGTATAATAATTTCTGTTTTTCTTGCCTAGTAGCATTTTGTTTGCTGTGTTCCTATCTGTTAGTTTCACTTTAAGACTTTCTGTAGGATTTTTGGACCTTGTTTAAACCTTTTCTTCAAGGCAAGTGGGGGACACTTACCTTCCTAAGCTCACAATTATGCTCCTAGTACTACTTTATAACAAAACGGAGCCATGCTGGTGGTAGGAGTTATCTTGGCCTGGTCTACAATTTTTTCGGTTGGCTAGTGCCTAATCCTCCCATAGGTGGCAAGATAACCTGAGTGTTTAAAACTTCCTATGTTCCTCAATGGATGTCACAAAAAAAGATTTTACTCTAAGCACTAAGATCCTCTTTTTTTTTTTTCAGGGTCAGCAACGTAGGTGTTCGCAGCCTATTGCATTAGGGTGTGCACCCCAAAGCTCAAACACACATGTCTTTCTCTGCAGCCACAGCTGCACTGGACAGTGAATGAATGGGAAGTGCTCTGTGCTGAGCGGCTTCCTGTTCATTCACAAACTGAAGCATAGTAAACACAGTTTACTATACTTCAATTATGAATGGACATAGAGAGTGAGTGTTTATTTAGAAAAGGAACTCCTCTTCACCCTGAAACATCCCCTGCAGCAGCTGGGGGTAGAGGAGTGGAGGGAAGCCAGCAGCACTGCAGGGCGGGTGGGGGGAGCCCGTGAAGTAGGAGGAATCGGCAACGCACATCGTGATTAGGGTGTGCCCAGGCACACCTTGCACACCCCCTGCGCATGCCTATGGTCAGCAATGGTTTCCTGTAAATCTCTGCTTTGTGTAGGAGCTTCTTGCAATAAAAGAAATATAAAAACATAGGAGATTCTCTGCTGATGATGTAGAAACATACAGAATACTATTCCGAACTTTTTAGAGCTCCTAAATGCAGGTTTCTCTGGAGCTGGTCTTATTTTCCAATCGGGAAAAGTACAGTTATAGCTTCTAGAGCACCTTTTCTGAACCACGGCTCCTCCAGCGACTGCAAGGCTGCTTCTTGAGCAATGAGCAGTTTCTTCCCATCAGCTCTGTAGCTACTAGGATTGCACCGATACAGTTTTTTTTTTATTGGGGAGTACAGCTACTTTCGATCAACTACTCCCTGATACTGAATACCGATACTTTGTGGTGCGATTTGGGCCAATACAAAAAAAAAATTGGTACAAATAGTACTGCAAAGACCGCATTCCTGTCCAAATCGCATGTGATTTCCCCCACTGCTTCTGTGTATAGAAGGGGAAAGGCGCCATCTAGTGGGCATTTTATAAAAATTTTTAGAACTCACTGTACATGTCTGGGCCAAAAATCGCCATAGGTATCCCAGTCCTGCCGATGATCACAAATAACAGCCACTGGAGGTGCTCGCAGGGCTGGAGGAGAAGTTCTGGGACCCCGTGGGTATAGGGAGGGCGTGATTTGCTATCATCGGCAGGACCGACACCTGTGCAGATTTTGCATTTGGCCAGACATGTACTGTGAGTTCTAACATTTTTTAATAAACTGCCCACTAGATGGCGCTTTTCCCTTTTTCTATACACACACACGCGTGCGTGAGCTGTGGGGGAAATCTCATGGGATTCGGACAGGAATCGCACAGCATTCCTGTTCAAATCATATGTGATTCTTTGCTGTGTGATTTGCGCCCATTCATTTCAAAAATCGCACTGCAAAGTATCAGTATCAGGAGCATTTGCGCGAGTACTGGTACTCGCGCAAATGCTTGGAATCGGCATCGGTGCATCCCTAGTAGCTACTGATACCAAAAGCTCTTTTTCGCTATCTACTATACCCACTGACCGCCAGGCTAATGTACCGTGAGCTGTAGATATGGTAAATATTAGCAGGGGTTCCCTGAGACCTGAAAATTATTTCAAGGGTTCCTCCGTGTTAAAAAGGTTGAGAAGCTGTTTTAGAGAATGAAAAAGTCCAGCTGCAAAGCCGCCAGAGGGGGCAATGTGTATATGATTTGTTTGGTTCTAGCACCCTCTAGTGGCAAATTCTCACTTTTTTTTTTTTTCTGCTATTGATTTTTAATTTTGTTCTACCCTAAAGTCGGGATCCGTTTATAATTTGAGTCATTTGCTGTTTTCTTCTATCTCTCGTTTCCTGTAGTGGTTTAGATTGCCTCCCTATAGTTCATATGTGCTCTTACCTGTATTGGCAGGCTCACATTTTCCATTACATGAAATTCATAGGGATTCTAAAGGAAAAGGGTTATTACCTTAAAGGAGTAGTAAAGTTACATGTTTTTTCACCTTAATGCATCCTATGCATTAAGGTGAAAAAACATTCGACAATACCGCCCCCCCCCCCCCCCGAGCCCCCGTTTTACTTACCTGGCCCCTCGAAAGTCCCACGCTCGTCCCCGTCATCCTCTTCGTTTTTCAGCCTGGCCGCCGATTGGCTACACTGGATGGATTGAAAGCAGCGCAGCCATTGGCTGGCGCTGCTGTCAATCACATACAATGACGCGGCGCGCCGGGGGGCGGGGCCGAGTGATACAGTCGGCGGCTATGGCCGCCGCTGTATCACGGGAGCGCGCCCGCAATCACTCCACACCATGCGAGCTCGCTCGCATTATGGTGTGGAGTCCTTGCGGGGAGGAGCCAAGACAGCCGCCGAGGGACCCCAGAAGACCAGGATCGGGGCCACTGTGTGCAAAACGAGCTGCACAGTGGAGGTAAGTATAACATGTTTGTTATTTTTGGGCAAAAAAAAGGGAAGCTTTAGTGCCCCTTTAACCACTTAAAGTGACACTAAAGGTTCAGTTTTAAAAAAAAAAAAAATAACAAACATGTCATACTTACCTCCACAGTGCAGTTTGTTTTGCACAGAGTGGCCCTGATCATCCTCTTCTGGGGTCCCAAGGCGGCTCTTGCGGCTCCTCCCCGCAATAGCTAACCCCCTCTGGGAAGCTCTCTCTCTCTCTCGAGGGGGTTACCTTGCGGGCGCGCTTCCCGTGTCATATACTCTGCATGCATAGCCGCCGAGTGTATGACTCAGCCCCGCCCCCGGCGCCCGCGTCATTGGATTTGATTGACAGCAGCAGGTTCCAATGGCTACGCAGCTATCAATCTATCCAATGAAGAGCTGAGAAGAGGTGAAGAAACTGACACGGGATCGCGCACAGTCAAATTCGGGGCTCAGGTAAGTAAAACAGGGGGGCTGGGGGGCCGGACAGTGCAAGGTGTTTTTTCACCTTAATGCATAGGATGCATTAAAGTGGAGGTTCCGCCAAATTATTTTTTTTAAAAGCCAGCAGCTACAAATACTCCAGCTGCTGACTTTTAAAATATGGACACTTAAATGTACAGCGCGCCCGCGATGTCGGCAGCTGAGGTCGAGAAATCGCTCGTCCCTCGGCTGCACCCGCCGCCATCCTCGGTGAGGGAATCGGGAAGTGAAGCGTTGCGGCTTCACTGCCCGGTTCCCTACTGCGCATGCGCGAGTAGCGTGGCGCGCCGTCACTGGTCCCCGCTCTCTCCTGGGAACAGTGTATTTCCCAGGAGACAGCGGGGGAGTGCGGGTAGTGGCGTGTCTGCCGCATTAGTCTATTCTCAGAAGTGGGTGCAAATACCTGTCATAGTCAGGTATCTGCACTCCCCTCCCCCCTGAAAGGTGCCAAATGTGACACCGGAGGGGGGGAGGGTTTCGAAAAGTTCCATTTTTGGGTGGAATTCCGCTGTAAGGTGAAAAAACACGAAGCTTTACTACCCCTTTAAGGACCGAGCCTCTTTCTGAGATTTGTTGTTTTTTGCTAGAAAATTACTTAGAACCCCCAAACATTATACTTTTTTTTTTTTTGAGACACCCTAGAGAATAAAATGGCGGTCGTTGCAATACTTCCTGTCACACCGTTTTTGCTTAGCGGTCTTACAAGCGCACTTTTTTGAGTTAAGAAATAAGACAACAGTAAAGTTAGCCCAATTTTTATTTACATTGTGAAAGATGATGTTACGCCGAGTAAATTGATACCCAACATGTCACGCTTCAAAATTGCGCCTGCTCGTGGAATGGCGACAAAGATTTACCCATAAAAATCTCCATAGGCAACGTTTAAAAATTTCGACAGGTTACCAGTTTTGAGTTACAGAGGAGGTCTAGGGCTAGAAATATTGCTCTCGCTCTAATGATCGCGGTGATACCTCACATGTGTGGTTTGAACACCGTTTTCATATGTAGGCGCGACTTAAGTATGCGTTCGCTTCTGTGAGCTTGGCGGGACAGGGCGCTTTAATTATTTTTTATTATTTATTTTATTTTTTATTTTGACACTGTCCTTTTAAACAAAAAATTTTGAGTCACTTTTATTCCTATTACAAGGAATGTAAATAAACATCTCTTGTAATAAAAAAAAAGCATGACAGGACCTCTTAAATATGAGATGTGGGGTCAAAAAGACCTCAGAGCTCACATTTACACTAAAATGCAATAATAAAAAAAAAAAAAATCCCCTTTAAGAGCTATGGGCGGAAGTGATGTTTGATGTCGCTTCCGCCCCTCCAATGCTAAGGAGCCGAGTGGGGGCCATCTTCCCCTCACTCCGCATCCAGGCTCAGAGGAGAGCGGACGTAGAGGGTCCCCTCTCCCACCCCCGATAAAAGTGATCTTGCAGCGAATCCACCGCAGAGACCACATTTATCTGAAAGCGGACTGCCCGCTGAAGAAGAGGATACTGGGGTTATGGCAGCTAGCTGCTGCGATAACAATGATATTCACAAAAAGGTATTTTTCTTAACAAATGCATTCAAGACCATGTTGCAAAAATGAATACACCCTATAGAAAGTCTTAGGCCCCTTTCACACTGGGGCGTTTTTCAGGCGTTTTGGCGCTAAAAATAGCGCCTGAAAAATGCCTGAAAAAATCCTGCCCTGCAGTCTTCAATGTGGCCTTTAAATTCACTCCCTGCCCCCTCCCCTCCACTACCTTTTTCCTGGTTACCAGTAGCACAGTCAGGGCAGCTCAGTCCTGTGCCAGTGTCCCAGTGTGCCAACCTGTGTTTGACAGCACCTGATCCCTCCCTCCGCCCTTCCCTTACCCCCAGCTATGCAGGGCTCCACTGTGGGGGTCCGGAGGGCCCAGTCCTGATCCTCAGCCATGGTGTTGGCACAGCCTGCTGATTGGCTTCTCCGCTGCTATCTCCCTCACTGACACCAGCACCGAGATAGAACACTGACACCAGCACCGAGATAGAGAGCACTGACACCAGCACCGAGATAGAGCACTGAGATAGAACACTGACACCAGCACCGAGATAGAGCACTGAGATAGAACACTGACACCAGCACCGAGGTAGAGCACTGAGATGGAACACTGACACCAGCACTGAGATAGAGCACTGACATAGAACACTGACACCAGCACCAAGATAGAGCACCGAGATAGAACACTGACACCAGCACAGAGATAGAGCACTGAGATAGAACACTGACACCAGCACAGAGATAGAGCACTGAGATAGAACACTGACACCAGCACCGAGATAGAACACTGACACCAGCACTGAGATAGAACACTGACACCAGCACTGAGATAGAGCACTGAGATAGAACACTGACACCAGCACCGAGATAGAGCACTGACACCAGCACTGAGATAGAGCACTGAGATAGAACATTGACACCAGTACAGAGATAGAGCACTGAGATAGAACACTGACACCAGCACCGAGATAGAGCACCGAGATAGAACACTGACACCAGCACCGAGATAGAACACTGACACCAGCACTGAGATAGAGCACTGACACCAGCACAGAGATAGAGCACTGAGATAGAACACTGACACCAGCACCGAGATAGAGCACTGACACCAGCACTGAGATAGAACACTGACACCAGCACAGAGATAGAGCACTGAGATAGAACACTGACACCAGCACCGAGATAGAGCACTGACACCAGCACTGAGATAGAGCACTGACACCAGCACAGAGATAGAGCACTGAGATAGAACACTGACACCAGCACCGAGATAGAGCACTGAGATAGAACACTGACACCAGCACAGAGATAGAGCACTGAGATAGAACACTGACACCAGCACCGAGATAGAGCACCGAGATAGAACACTGACACCAGCACCGAGATAGAACACTGACACCAGCACCGAGATAGAACACTGACACCAGCACCGAGATAGAGCACTGAGATAGAACACTGACACCAGCACCGAGATAGAACACTGACACCAGCACCGAGATAGAACACTGACACCAGCACCGAGATAGAGCACTGACACCAGCACCGAGATAGAGCACTGAGATAGAACACTGACACCAGCACCAACATAGAGCACTGACACCAGCACAGAGGAATGTGATACCTCCGACCTGGAGTCAGTCTCCGATCCAGGAGATGATGTGACCATAGATGAACTGTTTGAGAAAAAGGGTTAGGATAAGATGCCCCTGTCCTTGTCCCGTAGAAGTAGGGACCCACCAATGTCTACTGGGGAGAGCACACCCCGGGTGGAGGCCCCGGAGCCTGAGGAGGGATCTGTCCCCTTGCCTGCCCTTCCACCGCTAGAGATACCTGGATCCATTGCTGGGAGGGAGCGGGTGTCATTGCGGGCCCCTGTGTCTGGTCCGGAGGTAGTGAAAGTACCTCGGCACCCAGATGCCATAGTCATGACCGGTATGGGAGATCGTCTGACCATGCCACCGCTATCCCGTTTGCAGAGGTTATTTAACCAGAAGGTTGCTAGCGAATATGGGTGGGAGTACCCATACCTGCCAAAGGAACTTTTGTTCGAGGTGGAGGCCTATAGACACCGGTGGTACGCAGACTTTGTATGGACACATATCAAAGTACCCCCGGCCCGCAGGTTCTATTCATGTTCTTCCACAGCTACCAAGCGGCACAAGGACTGTAGGAAAGCTTGGATGCTCTGTCGGCACATACATGCGGACAAGGTGGTTATTTGCCGAAAGGACAAAGATAATGTTGAGTACCACATTGACACATTTGATAAGCATTGGAAGCCGTTTGTGTTGCCGCATCCTCAATATCATTTGTGAAGAGACTGGACTCTTGTTGTTGCCTTTTATGTCCGGAGTGCACTCTCTGGAGCCCAGAACTGTTTGCCCTGATAAGGGGTGTTCTACTTGTTGGAGGAACGGGAGCAGTTTGTTTTTTCTCCCTCTTCCACATTGCAAAGGCATAAAGACTTTGGGGTAGAATAGTTCAGAGCAGGGCCAAAGAAGAAGAGGAAGTTTGACCCAGAGAAAAAAAAAAAGAGTTTTTTCTTCTTTCAGGACAGGAGTTCTGACGGTGACACTCCCACCAGGTGGCGGTGTTGCGTAACATTTGCAGTACATTTGAAAGTGTGTGTGTCACTTTTGGAAGGAAAGGATTGTTTCTCCGGGGAGAATCTTTTCACTTCTGCAGAAAATGTGTTGGGTTTATGTTTGTGCTTTCTCCCTCTGCAGGTGGACGTCGAGCAAATCACAGAGAAGAGGGTGGTTTCAGTTAGTGTAGGTCGAGAGGGAATGTCGATGGTTGAGATAATGTTTATGTGACATTTGAGATTGTGATGTGCACATTATGTTTTACCGAACTTCTTTCATTTCTGCTTTTAATTCCCTTTTCCCCATGTTAGGTTCCGGCACAAACATGCAGTTTTAAATTAGTTTTTGTTGTTTTTTTTTGTCTCTGGACCAGGCCTATGTTAACTCGGGTTTTGGAGGCATGGGTTTGCTCCAGACACTGGGGACCAGTGTCCATAAGTGGGGGGAATGTGTAGCGGGGTGTTCAATTTAAGGGAAGTGTCTGAGTGGTAATCAGGCTCAGACACATTAAATTGATAGGATTCATGGACCATTTTTGTTCTCAGGGGTTAATGCTGGTGATGTGTTCCCTGTGGCCGGTGGGTGGCGCTGCCATTCTGGGCCAGGGTTGAACCGCGAGCGCAGTGCTGTTCCTTTTGTGTCCCCCCTCGGCAGCCGTACAGTGGGGCGGGGAACCTGCTGTGCATGCCGGGAGAGGATATAAAAGGGGCAGACACCTTCTGAGAAGGGGTCTTCGTCTTCGTCCGTCCACGCCCAGGCACCTTCAGCCTGGGTGTGTGGGAGTGTGGTTCATCATCTCCGGGTGCTCTAGGCCCGGAGGCCTTGTTCCGGTTCCACCTCAGGCACCTTTAGCCTGGGGTGAGGTACTACCTTACCACTCCTGTTCGCCTGGGCATGGAGGCCCAGCAGTTGCAGTAACGGCCTGGAGCCCAGCAGCCATCGGCTGGGGTCCACGAGGGATCGAGGAGTCCAGGGTGCCACCTTGCGAGGGGACCCGCACCCTAAGAGAAGGGAGGACCTGTTTTGAGGGACCGGTGCTGTGGACACAGTGAAGGAAGGGGTCTGTTGACTCTCTGGGGTATGTCTTCTCCCTGAAAGGGGCTATGTCCTAGGAAGAAAATCAGTATTCATCAGGTCAGTGGCAGTGACCATATTCACCAGGTCAATGGCAGTGACCATATTCACCAGGTCAGTGGCAGTGACCATATTCACCAGGTCAGTGGCAGTGACCCTGTTCGCCAGGTCAGTGGCAGTGACCTTATCCACCAGGTCTGTGGCAGAGACCAACCTCATGGTCTGTGGCAGAGACCATGCGCCAAAACTGTTTGAGAATCTGAACAGTTCTAAGAGTTTGAGCTACGTTTGTGCCTGGACCTCCTCCACACCTTAGACAAGCTGTCCTGTGTCTTTGCTCCAACCTTTCGTCTATCCATGAGAATATGTGTTGTGCAAGTGAAAAATAAAGATTGAGTTGGACTTTCAGCTGGTGTGGACATTTACGTTCCTGGGGAAGTCAAGGACTTGCATCTATACACTGTAGAGGTGAGAATCATTCTCGGGAGGACTTTATGCTCTGGCTGCAGACAAGGCCCAAAAACAACACCGCCTAACCTCTTAACACAGGAGGGTACCGGCTTGTGGTGCGGTGTGCCCCTTTCTCCTAAGAGGAGCCGAAACAGACAAGAAGAAGGGGGTGTGTGCGCTACACAAGTATGAGACGGGAGCGCTCGTTCTGGTAAAACTAGCGTTTGTAATGGAGATAGCACATTCGTCACACTGCAATGGACTGAAAAGCACGAAGACTGAAAAGCCTGAATCGTCTCTCACCAAACTTTATTAACACGAGGATCAGCAAAAGCGTCCCAAAGGGTGGCGCCGAATCGGGGGTGTCGGGGGTGTCAGCAGCGACCATAGATAGATTCATGCAATGCATGAATCTATCTATTGGTGAGAGAGAGGTGGCAGGAGAGAGGGAGCGGCACCCGTGCACCCTTTATGGACGCACCGCCACTGCCGGACCTTAATTCGCACAGTTCTGTACTATGCACGTAAAGTTATATTGTTGCACTGGAAGAATGCCACCTCCCAAACAATTAAAACTTTGTACCGTATCCTTAATAGGGAGCTCCCCAAATTCAAGCTAATATATAAAAGTAGAGCATGCTCGAAAGAATTTACCAAAGTGTGGCAACCATGGTTGGATGTCTCTAAAACAATAATGCCGCGTACACACAACCGTTTTTCCCGTTACATTACATTTTTTCCTTTGGACGAGAAAAACGATCGTCTGTGGGCTTTTTGTCGTTTTTCTCAACGGGAAAAACGGCATTAATCACGACGAGAAAAATTAGAACATGCTCTAATTTTTCTCGTCGTGATTCCCGTCGTTTTTTTCCGCGGCAGTTTTCCCATAGGGAAACACTGGCGCGGAGCCCACACACGGTCGTTTTTTTCGACCAAAAAAAAAAAATGTCATTTAAAACGGCCGTGTGGGGGGAACAAGCTGTTCCTCGTTTTTCCCGTCGATTTTCTCGACGGTGTTTTCACCGTCGAAAAAATCTATTGTGTGTACGTGGCATTAGGAGAAATGTTCCACAGATTACGCCTATCCTACAGGGAAGCGAAGTGAAAGGTAATCTAAGGGGATGTTGCCCTCTACACACAATAAAAAAATAATTAAAATGATGCTTTAAAAGACTTTTTCTAAATAATAATCACTGTCTGAACACTAAATTTAATTTTTACACATATATTTCCTTTAGAAGTTTCTCACACAGAAGAGGCATAGCCCCCCATAGATCTGGGAGGAAGACATTCCTTTGTAGCACAAGAAATGCCAGATTCTATTACTAGCAAGCATCTGAGTGTCCTGGGAAAAACGCAGCTTGCATTATTGTGTAGGGAATGACCTCCTGTGATCATCAGCGATGTTATTTAATAACCAGGATTAACGCCCCCTTCACATCTGTGCATTAGGGACATGTGCATGAAAATGCATGCTTCACATTTGCAAGACAGTGGCAGGAGGAGTCCTGTGATGGAAGGTGAGGTGTCTGAGAGGACAGGGGTGCAGGAAGGTGAGGTGTCTGAGAGGACAGGGGTGCAGGAAGGTGAGGTGTCTGAGAGGACAGGGGTGCAGGAAGGTGAGGTATCTGAGAGGACAGGGTTGCAAGAAGGTGGTGAGGTGTCTGAGAGGACAGGGGTGCAGGAAGGTAAGGTATCTGAGAGGACAGGGGTGCAAGAAGGTGAGGTATCTGAGAGGACAGGGGTGCAGGAAGGTGAGGCATCTGAGAGGACAGTGGTGCAGGAAGGTGAGTTATCTGAGAAGACAGGGGTGCAGGAAGGTGAGGTATCTGAGAGGACAGGGGTGAAGGAAGGTGAGGTATCTGAGAAGACAGGGGTGCAGGAAGGTGAGGTATCTGAGAGGACAGGGGTGAAGGAAGGTGAGGTATCTAAAAGGACAGGGGTGCAGGAAGGTGAGGTATCTGAGAGGACAGGGGTGCAGGAAGGTGAGGTATCTGAGAGGACCGGGGTGGAGGAAGGTGAGGTATCTGAGAGGACAGGGGTGCAGGAAGGTGAGGTATCTGAGAGGACCGGGGTGGAGGAAGGTGAGGTATCCGAGAGGACAGGAGTGGAGGAAGGTGAGGTATCCGAGAGGACAGGGGTGCAGGAAGGTGAGGTATCTGAGAGGACAGGGGTGCAAGAAGGTGAGGTATCTGAGAGGACAGGGGTGCAGGAAGGTGAGGCATCTGAGAGGACAGTGGTGCAGGAAGGTGAGTTATCTGAGAAGACAGGGGTGCAGGAAGGTGAGGTATCTGAGAGGACAGGGGTGAAGGAAGGTAAGGTATCTGAGAAGACAGGGGTGCAGGAAGGTGAGGTATCTGAGAGGACAGGGGTGAAGGAAGGTGAGGTATCTGAGAGGACAGGGGTGAAGGAAGGTGAGGTATCTGAGAGGACAGGGGTGCAGGAAGGTGAGGTATCTAAAAGGACAGGGGTGCAGGAAGGTGAGGTATCTGAGAGGACAGGGGTGCAGGAAGGTGAGGTATCTGAGAGGACCGGGGTGGAGGAAGGTGAGGTATCCGAGAGGACAGGGGTGGAGGAAGGTGGGGTATCCGAGAGGACAGGGGTGGAGGAAGGTGAGGTATCTGAAAGAACAGGAGTGCAGGAAGGTGAGGTATCTGAGAGGACAGGGGTGTAGAAAGGTGGGGTATCTGAGAGGACAGGGGTTCAGGAAGGTGGGGTATCTGAGAGGACAGGGGTGCAGGAAGGTGAGGTGTCTGAGAGGACAGGGGTGCAGGAATGTGAGGTATCTGAGACGACAGGGGTGCAGGAAGGTGAGGTATCTGAGAGGACAGGGGTGCAGGAAGGTGTGATATCTGAGAGGACAGTGGTGCAGGAAGGTGAGGTATCTGAGAGGAAAGGGGCGCAGAAAGCTGTGGTGTCTGGAAGGAAAGGGGTGCAGGAAGATGGGGTGACTTGGGGGGACAGAGTGCAGGAAGGTAAGGTATCTGAGAGGACAGGGGTGCAGGAAGGTGAGATATCTGGAAGGAAAGGGGTGCAGGAATATGGGGTGACTTGGGGGACAGGGTGCAGAAATTGAGGTGTCTGAGAGGACAGGAGTGCAGGAAAGTGGGGCCTTTGATGGGACGAGTGTGGGAAGGTAAGGTTTCTGATGGTACATGGGTGTAGAAGATTGGGGTGTTGGAGGAGACATGGATACAGAAAGGTAGGGTGATCGGGGCAGAAAGGTGAGATGTTTGAGGGAACAGGAATGCAGTAAGGTGGGCGGTCTGATGTTACAGGGGTTCAGGAGGGTAAGGTGTCTGATTGCATTAGGGGTGTAGGGGGGTGGGGTGTCTGGTGATATAGGGTTTAAAGAGGTTAAGGTGTCTGATGGTAGAGAGGTGTAGGAAGGCGCGGTGTCAGGTGGTAGAGGGGTGTAGGTAGGTGGGGTGTCTAGCGGTAGAGGGGTGTAGGAAGGCGCGGTGTCTGGCAGTAGAGGGGTTCAGGAGGGTGGGGCGTCTGGCGGTAGAGGGGTGTAGGAATGCGCGGTGTCTGGTGGTAGAGGGGTTCAGGAGGGCGGGGCGTCTGGCGGTAGAGGGGTGTAGGAAGGCGCGGTGTCTGGTGGTAGAGGGGTTCAGGAGGGCGGGGCATCTGGCGGTAGAGGGGTGTAGGAAGGCCATGTGTCTGGTGGTAGAGGGGTTCAGGAGGGCGGGGCGTCTGGCGGTAGAGGGGTGTAGGAAGGCGCGGTATCTGGTGGTAGAGGGGTTTAGGAGGGCGGGGCGTCTAGCGGTAGAGGGGTGTAGGAAGGGGCGGTGTTTGGTGGTAGAGGGGTTCAGGAGGGCGGGGCGTCTGGCGGTAGAGGGGTGTAGGAAGGCGCGGTGTCTGGTGGTAGAGGGGTTCAGGAGGGCGGGGCGTCTGGCAGTAGAGGGGTGTAGTAAGGCACGGTGTCTGGTGGTAGAGGGGTTCAGGAGGGCAGGCGTCTGGGGGTAGAGGGGTGTAGGAAGGTGCGGTGTCTGGCGGTAGAGGGGTGTAGGAAGGTGCGGTGTCTGGTGGTAGAGGGGTTCAGGAGGGCGGGGCATCTGGCGGTAGAGGGGTGTAGGAAGGCGCATGTCTGGTGGTAGAGGGGTTCAGGAGGGCGGGGCATCTGGCGGTAGAGGGGTGTAGGAAGGCGCGGTGTCTGGTGGTAGAGGGGTTCAGGAGGGCGGGGTGTCTGGCGGTAGGAGGGTGTAGGAAGGCGCGGTGTCTGGTGGTAGAGGGGTGTAGGAAGGCGCGGCGTCTGGCGGTAGAGGGGTGTAGGAATGTGCGGTGTCTGCTGATAGAGGGGTTCAGGAGGGTGGGGCAACTGGCGGTAGAGGGGTGTAGGAAGGCGCGGTGTCAGGTGGTAGAGGGGTTCAGGAGGGCAGGGCGTCTGGTGGTAGAGGGGTGTAGGAAGGCGCGGTGTCTGGTGGTAGAGGGATTCAGGAGGGCGGGGCGTCTGGCGGTAGAGGGGTGTAGGAAGGCGCGTGTCTGGTGGTAGAGGGGTTCAGGAGGGCGGGGCGTCTGGCGGTAGAGGGGTGTAGGAAGGCGCATGTCTGGTGGTAGAGGGGTTCAGGAGGGCGGGGCGTCTGGCGGTAGAGGGGTGTAGGAATGGGAGAAAAAGAAACCCTGGACTGCCGCACTCTGTATAGACAGTTATTTATTCCAAAATTTCAGGTAAAAAATCCAAATTCAAAATAAATCCATAAATCCAAAACAACAAATGCAGATGGTGTGCATGCAGGGAAGGGTGGCTAACGCGTTTCACGTCACGAATTGACGCTTACTCATAGGAGGGCGGGGCATCTGGCGGTAGAGGGGTGTAGGAAGGTGCGGTGTCTGGTGGTAGAGGGGTTCAGGAGGGCGGGGTGTCTGGCGGTAGAGGGGTGTAGGAAGGCGCGGTGTCTGGTGGTAGAGGGGTGTAGGAAGGAGCGGTGTCTGGCGGTAGAGGGGTGTAGTAAGGCGTGGTGTCTGGTGGTAGAGGTGTTCAGGAGGGCGGGGCGTCTGGCGGTAGAGGGGTGTAGGAAGGCGCGGTGTCTGGTGGTAGCGGGGTTCAGGAAGGCGCGGTGTCTGGCGGTAGAGGGGTGTAGGAAGGTGCGGTGTCTGGTGGTAGAGGGGTTCAGGAGGGCGGGGCATCTGGCGGTAGAGGGGTGTAGGAAGGCGCGGTGTCTGGTGGTAGAGGGGTTCAGGAGGGCGGGGCATCTGGCGATAGAGGGGTGTAGGAAGGCGCATGTCTGGTGGTAGAGGGGTTTAGGAGGGCGGGGCGTCTGGCGGTAGAGGGGTGTAGGAAGGCGCATGTCTGGTGATAGAGGGGTTCAGGAGGGCGGGGCATCTGGCGGTAGAGGGGTGTAGGAAGGTGCGGTGTCTGGTGGTAGAGGGGTTCAGGAGGGCGGGGTGTCTGGCGGTAGAGGGGTGTAGGAAGGCGCGGTGTCTGGTGGTAGAGGGGTGTAGGAAGGAGCAGTGTCTGGCGGTAGAGGGGTGTAGGAAGGCGTGGTGTCTGGTGGTAGAGGGGTTCAGGAGGGCGGGGCGTCTGGCGGTAGAGGGGTGTAGAAAGGCACAGTGTCTGGTGGTAGAGGGGTTCAGGAGGGCGGGGCGTCTGGCGGGAGAGGGGTGTAGGAAGGCGCGGTGTCTGGTGGTAGAGGGGTTCAGGAGGGCCGGGTGTCTGGCGGTAGAGGGGTGTAGGAAGGCGCGGTGTCTGGCGGTAGAGGGGTGTAGGAAGGCGCGGTGTCTGGTGGTAGAGGGGTGTAGGATAAGGTGACCAGATTTTTAAAATGAAATCCGGGGACATATTTTTTTTTTACTAGTAATGGTGGCAATCAGCGATTCTCTACCTGTCGCCGCCGCCGCCCGCCTCACAGCCTGTCAAGACTTACTCTCTGGGCCACGGCTACTACTGGGTGGGGAGCGGAGGAAGATCACTCCGCCAGGGAAGGCAAGGAGATAAACAGGCAGGCGGCTGGCCGGGACTTGAGTCAAGGCCGAAGAACATGCGAGCGGAGCTGAATTGTCATGCACCCGAAACTGAAGAAATGGTCCCTCCGCTCCGACCAGCACATGATCATCAGAAAGGGGCACAGATAATTAAAAAAAACACACACCCCCCGCTCTGCTGCTCCTACTAGCTTAGATTCTGTTTTTTTTTTTTTTATTCTGCTGCGACTGTCTTTGAAATTGTCCCAGCCCCTGTTCAAATCCAATCTGGGGACAAAACAGGGGACAGACTTGGTCTGGGGACAGTGTCATCAATCCGGGGATTGTCCCCGGAAACCGGGGATGTCTGGTCACTCTAGTGTAGGAAGGCGCGTTGTCTGGTGGGAGAGGGGTTTATGAGAGCGGGGCATCTGGCGGTAGAGGGGTGTAGGAAGGCGCGGTGTCTGGCGGTAGAGGGGTTCAGGAGGGCCTGGCGTCTGGCGGTAGAGGGGTGTAGGAAGGCGCGGTGTCTGGTGGTAGAGGGGTTCAGGAGGGCAGGGCAACTGGCGGTAGAGGGGTGTAGGAAGGTGCTGTGTCTGGTGGTAGAGGGGTTCAGGAGGGCGGGGCATCTGGCGGTAGAGGGGGGGAAAGAAGGCGCGGTGTCTGGCGGTAGAGGGGTGTAGGAAGGCGCGGTGTCTGGCGGTAGAGGGGTTCAGGAGGGCGGGGCGTCTGGCGGTAGAGGGGTGTAGGAAGGTGCGGTGTCTGCCGGTTGAGGGGTGTAGGAGGGCGCGGTGTCTGGTGGTAGAGGGGTTCAGGGGGCGTGGCGTCTGGCAGTAGAGGGGTGTAGGAAGGCGCGGTGTCTGGCGGTAGAGGGGTTCAGGAGGGCGTGGCGTCTGGCGGTAGAGGGGTGTAGGAAGGCGCGGTGTCTGGTGGTAGAGGGGTTCAGGAGGGCGTGGCGTCTGGCAGTAGAGGGGTGTAGGAATGCTCGGTGTCTGGCGGTAGAGGGGTTCAGGAGGGCGTGGCGTCTGGCGGTAGAGGGGTGTAGGAAGGCACGGTGTCTGGTGGTAGAGGGGTTCAGGAGGGCGGGGAGTCTGGCAGTAGAGGGGTGTAGGAAGGCGCGGTGTCTGGTGGTAGAGGGGTTCAGGAGTTTTCTTGTTAAAAAAAAAGAGGGGTTCAGGAGGGTGGGGAGTCTGGCGGTAGAGGGGTGTAGGAAGGCGCGGTGTCTGGTGGTAGAGGGGCGTAGGAAGGTGCAGTGTCTGGCGGTAGAGGGGTGTAGGAAGGCGCGGTGTCTGGCGGTAGAGGGGTTCAGGAGGGCAGGGCGTCTGGCGGTAGAGGGGTGTAGGAACGCGCGGTGTCTGGTGGTAGAGGGGTTCAGGAGGGCGGGGCATCTGGCGGTAGAGGGGTGTAGGAAGGCGCGGTGTCTGGCGGTAGAGGGGTGTAGGAAGGCGCGGTGTCTGGCGGTAGAGGGGTGTAGGAAGGCGCGGTGTCTGGTGGTAGAGGGGTGTAGGAAGGCGTGGTGTCTGGCGGTAGAGGGGTTCAGGAGGGCGGGGCGTCTGGCGGTAGAGGGGTGTAGGAAGGCGCGGTGTCTGGTGGTAGAGGGGTGTAGGAAGGCGCGGTGTCTGGTGGTAGAGGGGTGTAGGAAGGAGCAGTGTCTGGCGGTAGAGGGGTGTAGGAAGGCGTGGTGTCTGGTGGTAGAGGGGTTCAGGAGGGCGGGGCGTCTGGCGGTAGAGGGGTGTAGAAAGGCACAGTGTCTGGTGGTAGAGGGGTTCAGGAGGGCGGGGCGTCTGGCGGGAGAGGGGTGTAGGAAGGCGCGGTGTCTGGTGGTAGAGGGGTTCAGGAGGGCCGGGTGTCTGGCGGTAGAGGGGTGTAGGAAGGCGCGGTGTCTGGCGGTAGAGGGGTGTAGGAAGGCGCGGTGTCTGGTGGTAGAGGGGTGTAGGATAAGGTGACCAGATTTTTAAAATGAAATCCGGGGACATATTTTTTTTTTACTAGTAATGGTGGCAATCAGCGATTCTCTACCTGTCGCCGCCGCCGCCCGCCTCACAGCCTGTCAAGACTTACTCTCTGGGCCACGGCTACTACTGGGTGGGGAGCGGAGGAAGATCACTCCGCCAGGGAAGGCAAGGAGATAAACAGGCAGGCGGCTGGCCGGGACTTGAGTCAAGGCCGAAGAACATGCGAGCGGAGCTGAATTGTCATGCACCCGAAACTGAAGAAATGGTCCCTCCGCTCCGACCAGCACATGATCATCAGAAAGGGGCACAGATAATTAAAAAAAACACACACCCCCCGCTCTGCTGCTCCTACTAGCTTAGATTCTGTTTTTTTTTTTTTTATTCTGCTGCGACTGTCTTTGAAATTGTCCCAGCCCCTGTTCAAATCCAATCTGGGGACAAAACAGGGGACAGACTTGGTCTGGGGACAGTGTCATCAATCCGGGGATTGTCCCCGGAAACCGGGGATGTCTGGTCACTCTAGTGTAGGAAGGCGCGTTGTCTGGTGGGAGAGGGGTTTATGAGAGCGGGGCATCTGGCGGTAGAGGGGTGTAGGAAGGCGCGGTGTCTGGCGGTAGAGGGGTTCAGGAGGGCCTGGCGTCTGGCGGTAGAGGGGTGTAGGAAGGCGCGGTGTCTGGTGGTAGAGGGGTTCAGGAGGGCAGGGCAACTGGCGGTAGAGGGGTGTAGGAAGGTGCTGTGTCTGGTGGTAGAGGGGTTCAGGAGGGCGGGGCGTCTGGCGGTAGAGGGGGGGAAAGAAGGCGCGGTGTCTGGCGGTAGAGGGGTGTAGGAAGGCGCGGTGTCTGGCGGTAGAGGGGTTCAGGAGGGCGGGGCGTCTGGCGGTAGAGGGGTGTAGGAAGGTGCGGTGTCTGCCGGTTGAGGGGTGTAGGAGGGCGCGGTGTCTGGTGGTAGAGGGGTTCAGGGGGCGTGGCGTCTGGCAGTAGAGGGGTGTAGGAAGGCGCGGTGTCTGGCGGTAGAGGGGTTCAGGAGGGCGTGGCGTCTGGCGGTAGAGGGGTGTAGGAAGGCGCGGTGTCTGGTGGTAGAGGGGTTCAGGAGGGCGTGGCGTCTGGCAGTAGAGGGGTGTAGGAATGCTCGGTGTCTGGCGGTAGAGGGGTTCAGGAGGGCGTGGCGTCTGGCGGTAGAGGGGTGTAGGAAGGCACGGTGTCTGGTGGTAGAGGGGTTCAGGAGGGCGGGGAGTCTGGCAGTAGAGGGGTGTAGGAAGGCGCGGTGTCTGGTGGTAGAGGGGTTCAGGAGTTTTCTTGTTAAAAAAAAAGAGGGGTTCAGGAGGGTGGGGAGTCTGGCGGTAGAGGGGTGTAGGAAGGCGCGGTGTCTGGTGGTAGAGGGGCGTAGGAAGGTGCAGTGTCTGGCGGTAGAGGGGTGTAGGAAGGCGCGGTGTCTGGCGGTAGAGGGGTTCAGGAGGGCAGGGCGTCTGGCGGTAGAGGGGTGTAGGAACGCGCGGTGTCTGGTGGTAGAGGGGTTCAGGAGGGCGGGGCATCTGGCGGTAGAGGGGTGTAGGAAGGCGCGGTGTCTGGCGGTAGAGGGGTGTAGGAAGGCGCGGTGTCTGGCGGTAGAGGGGTGTAGGAAGGCGCGGTGTCTGGTGGTAGAGGGGTGTAGGAAGGCGTGGTGTCTGGCGGTAGAGGGGTTCAGGAGGGCGGGGCGTCTGGCGGTAGAGGGGTGTAGGAAGGCGCGGTGTCTGGTGGTAGAGGGGTGTAGGAAGGCACGGTGTCTGGTGGTAGAGGGGTTCAGGAGGGCGGGGCATCTGACGGTAGAGGGGTGTAGGAAGGCGCGGTGTCTGGTGGTAGAGGGGTGTAGGAAGGCACAGTGTCTGGTGGTAGAGGGGTTCAGGAGGGCGGGGCATCTGGCGGTAGAGGGGTGTAAGAAGGCGCGGTGTCTGGCGGTAGAGGGGAGTAGGAAGGCACAGTGTCTGGTGGTAGAGGGGTTCAGGAGGGCGGGGCATCTGGCGGTAGAGGGGTGTAGGAAGGCGCGGTGTCTGGCGGTAGAGGGGTGTAGGAAGGCGCGGTGTCTGGTGGTAGAGGGGTGTAGGAAGGCGTGGTGTCTGGCGGTAGAGGAGTTCAGGAGGGCGGGGCGTCTGGCGGTAGAGGGGTGTAGGAAGGCGTGGTGTCTGGTGGTAGAGGGGTGTGGGAAGGCACAGTGTCTGGTGGTAGAGGGGTTCAGGAGGGCGGGGCATCTGGCGGTAGAGGGGTGTAAGAAGGTGCGGTGTCTGGCGGTAGAGGGGTGTAGGAAGGCACAGTGTCTGGTGGTAGAGGGGTTTAGGAGGGCGGGGCGTCTGGCGGTAGAGGGGTGTAGGAAGGCGCAGTGTCTGGCGGTAGAGGGGTGTAGGAAGGCGCGGTGTCTGGTGGTAGAGGGGTGTAGGAAGGCACAGTGTCTGGTGGTAGAGGGGTTCAGGAGGGCGGGGCATCTGGCAGTAGAGGGTTGTAGGAAGGCGCGGTGTCTGGCGGTAGAGGGGTGTAGGAAGGCACAGTGTCTGGTGGTAGAGGGATTCAGGAGGGCGGGGCATCTGGCGGTAGAGGGGTGTAAGAAGGTGCGGTGTCTGGCGGTAGAGGGGTGTAGGAAGGCACAGTGTCTGGTGGTAGAGGGGTTTAGGAGGGCGGGGCGTCTGGCGGTAGAGGGGTGTAGGAAGGCGCAGTGTCTGGCGGTAGAGGGGTGTAGGAAGGCGCGGTGTCTGGTGGTAGAGGGGTGTAGGAAGGCACAGTGTCTGGTGGTAGAGGGGTTCAGGAGGGCGGGGCATCTGGCAGTAGAGGGTTGTAGGAAGGCGCGGTGTCTGGCGGTAGAGGGGTGTAGGAAGGCACAGTGTCTGGTGGTAGAGGGATTCAGGAGGGCGGGGCGTCTGGCGGTAGAGGGGTGTAGGAAGGCGCAGTGTCTGGCGGTAGAGGGGTGTAGGAAGGCGCGGTGTCTGGTGGTAGAGGGGTGTAGGAAGGCACAGTGTCTGGTGGTAGAGGGGTTCAGGAGGGCGGGGCGTCTGGCGGTAGAGGGGTGTAGGAAGGCGCGGTGTCTGGTGGTAGAGAGGTTCAGGAGGGCGGGGCGTCTGGCGGTAGAGGGGTGTAGGAAGGCACAGTGTCTGGTGGTAGAGGGGTTCAGGAGGGCGGGGCGTCTGGCGGTAGAGGGGTGTAGGAAGGCGCGGTGTCTGGTGGTAGAGAGGTTCAGGAGGGCGGGGCGTCTGGCGGTAGAGGGGTGTAGGAAGGCGCGGTGTCTGGTGGTAGAGGGGTTCAGGAGGGCGGGGCGTCTGGCGGTAGAGGGGTGTAGGAAGGCGCAGTGTCTGGCGGTAGAGGGGTGTAGGAAGGCGCGGTGTCTGGTGGTAGAGGGGTGTAGGAAGGCACAGTGTCTGGTAGTAGAGGGGTTCAGGAGGGCGGGGCGTCTGGCGGTAGAGGGGTGTAGGAAGGCGCGGTGTCTGGTGGTAGAGAGGTTCAGGAGGGCGGGGCGTCTGGCGGTAGAGGGGTGTAGGAAGGCGCGGTGTCTGGTGGTAGAGAGGTTCAGGAGGGCGGGCGTCTGGCGGTAGAGGGGTGTAGGAAGGCGCGGTGTCTGGTGGTAGAGGGGTTCAGGAGGGCGGGGCGTCTGGCGGTAGAGGGGTGTAGGAAGGCGCAGTGTCTGGCGGTAGAGGGGTGTAGGAAGGCGCGGTGTCTGGTGGTAGAGGGGTTCAGGAGGGTGGTCTGTCTGGGGTGATAAAATTACATTATTTTCTGTGGGGCTCATTCACACCATCCATATCCATGTAGTGGTGGTAAGTGGTTCCAGTCACATACAATGGGGTTCCAGCTGTGGCCTGAAGCATATACCTATTGTGTGTTACATTACAGACATCAGTGTCTACTTTATATTTGGCCCTCACAGGGCTCTCTAACACCCCATTATGGACCAGCCAGCAGTGATTGGGCCCCGACTGAGGGTCAGCGTTGAATTTGGCGGGAAAAGTCAGCCAGACAAAGCATTTTTCTCATGCAGTAGATTGCAGTTCATAGGAATGTCCACACGATGGCAGGAGTGTGCAGCCGCTGGAAGGGAAGAGATCGTAGTTCTACCTATTGTCTACTCGTTTTCAGAATGGCGCTAACGAACCGTTCTGCCAGTATGCCGGAGTACTTCAGATTGTCCACTGGGAGGCAGCAGAGAATGGCTGAGCGGAGTACGTACTATTTAGGTGGCGTCAGACTTTAGATTGCAGTTCCCCAAAACGTACGCCGGGTGGCGACAGAGTACAGCCGAGAGCCGGGCCGTCGGCCGGCGTTGTGTGGAAATTCCCGGGCCGGGTACCTCAGGCTGAGCTCCGAGAGATGAGAGGCGGGGTGCGGGCCGGGACCCCGGGGGGGAAGGAGGAAGAGGAGGAGGCGGGGAGGGGCCCTCAGGAGTGGGGAGGACAGAGAGGGCCTCATGAGGTAGAGGTGTCTGAGGGGACAGGGGTACAGAAAGCTGAGGAGTCAGGGGTGCAGAAATTTGGGGTGTCAGAGGGGCTGGAAGGTGGGGTGTGTGGAAGGACATGGGTGCAGGAAGGTGAAGAGATAGGGGTGCAGACAGGTGGGGTGTCTGAGGGACCAGGGGTTCAGGGATTTGAGGTGTCTGAGGGGACGGGAATGCTGGAATTTGGGGTGTCTGAGGGGACAGGGGTTCAGGAAGGTGAAGAGATAGGGGTGCATACAGGTGGGGTGTCTGAGGGGACAAGAGTGCAGGAATTTGGGGTGTCTGAGGGGACAAGAGTGCAGGAATTTGGGGTGTCTGAGGGGACAAGAGTGCAGGAATTTGGGGTGTCTGAGGGGACAAGAGTGCAGGAATTTGGGGTATCTGAAGGGGCAGGGATGCTGGAATTTGGGGTATCTGAAGGGGCAGGAATGCAGAACGGTGAGGAGTCAGGGGTGCAGGATTTTGGGGTGTCTGAGAAGACAGATGTGCAGGCAGGTGAAGAGATGGAGGTGCAGACAGGTGGGATGTCTGAGGGACCAGGGGTTCAGGGATTTGGGGTGTCTGAGTGGACAGGGGTTCAGGAATTTCAGATGTCTGGGGTTACAGGGGTGCAGGAAAGTGAAGAGATAGGGGTGCAGACAGGTGGGATGTCTGAGGGGACAAGAGTGCAGGAATTTGGGGTGTCTGAGGGGGCAGAAATGCAGAACGGTGAGGAGTCAGGGGTGCAGAAATTTGGGGTGTCAGAGGGGCTGGAAGGTTGGGTGTGTGGAAGGACAGGGGTGCAGGAAGGTGAAGAGATAGGGGTGCAGACAGGTGGGGTGTCTGAGGGACCAGGGGTTCAGGGATTTGGGGTGTCTGAGGGGGCAGGAATGCTGGAATTTGGGGTGTCTGAGGGGACAGGGGTGCAGGAATTAGGGGTATTTGAGGGTACAGGGGTGCAGGAATTTGGGGTATTTGATGGTACAGGGGTGCAGGAATTTGGGGTATCTGAGAGGACAGTGGTGCAGGAATTAGGGGTGTCTGAGGGTACAGGGGTTCAGGAATTTGGGGTATCTGAGGGGACAGTGGTGCAGGAATTTGGTGTGTCTGAGGGGACAGTATTGCAGGACTTTGGGGTGTATGAGGGGACAGGGATGCAGGAATTAGGGGTGTCTGAGGGGACAGGGGTGCAGGAATTAGGGGTGTCTGAGTGTACAGGGGTGCAGGAATTAGAGGTGTCTGAGGGAACAGGGGTGCAGGAATTAGGGGTATCTGAGGGTACAGGGGTGCAGAAATTTGGGGTATCTGAGGGTACAGGGGTGCAGGAATTAGAGGTGTCTGAGGGTACAGGGGTGCAGGAATTAGAGGTATCTGAGGGTACAGGGGTGCAGGAATTAGGGGTATCTGAGGGTATAGGGGTGCAGGAAGGTGATCTGTTTGGGGGTCCAGTACAGAAACATTTTGTGGCCCCGGTGATGGAACGGCAGAAGGTTGCAGAGGTTCAGGAAGGGTTAATGAAGAAGGGGAAGGAGATTGGTGTAGATCAGGAAGAAGCCGCCGGTTTGTGTATAATGCAGAATCTGGAAGAAGTGGCGGGCCTGGCACCAATGACCCCGGAGGAGACCGCCCTGAATGACAGTCAGCGGTTCGCCCAGCTGCTCACTGCTGACACCTGCACAGAGGTTTGTATCCAATCTGAACATATTGTGTGACCCGGGTGTACCTGGCATCACACTGCAGCTGCTGCAGCACTCCATGTATTACAGAGCTGTCCATCACACGCCCCTGGCAGCGCTCCTCCACCTGTAAAAACACAAGTCCTGACCCTTCAGATGGTTCTCTGTACCTGTGCTGGAAAAATGATGCCTCCGTGTCCCAAACAAAGGTGGGAGACATGCCGCCCATAGAAAGCAAATGTCATTTTTCATTGAATGGCCACTACGAGTAACACAGACATGTCACCTTCAGTTTTTGGGGAGTGGCCTGCAGCAAAACTCCAACTCCGCTCCATTAGACCGACAGATATGTATTGTCCCTCTAAGAAGACGTTGGACACAGGTGGCCTCCACAGTAATGTTCACCATTTTTCTTTTTGAACTTTCATTTAAGCGTATTCTTCAAGAGACACAAAGGATATAAATCCACTTTCTGTGCATCAAAGGTCTTTACAAACCCAGATATTACTTTATAAAAGTAGCAGTGACATCATCACTGCGCTGTACATAACCTGAGCATAGCTCTGGGAGGGGCCCAGAAGTCTCCTCCCACCACAGGCTGTCTGCAGAAAACGACAGGAGGGGGCAGAGACAAAACCAGTACCCCTGCACAGGTAGAGAGTGCAGCAGGGAGCGAGCGGTCTTTGGTAGAGGAAGCTCGCTGTGGATTACTGCACAAATCTTTGGATCCCTGAATCATAAACCCAGAATACGTTTGTCAATAAGGACTTTTGACTTGTCTTATGGGCAGCACAGTGGCTTATTCAAACCTTGGCCAAGGCACCCCGGGGGCACTCCATTGAGGGGGTCAGTGCAGTTCTAGTTCTCTTTTCAAATATGAAGTCACTAAATAAGTAAAGTTCCAGGTTTGAGGTGCACTGATAACCAAAGTAAGGGATGGAGTTCTTTATTTCAGGTGGCTTAGTGGTGAGTGTTTTTGCTTCATAGCACTGAGGTCCTGGGTTCAAACCCTGACCAGGACATAGCTCCATGGTTGCTGTTTTGCTTATGTGGTTCGCCAGTTTCCACCCACCCTCCAAAGACATGCTGGTAAGTTGTATCCTAGAAGTGTTCACTGTGGGTGGCTCAGTGATTAGCTTATTTGGCCTCATAGTACTGAGGTCCTGTGTTCAAACCCTTGCCCGGACACTTTCTCCATGGTTGCCTTTTTGCTTGCATGGCACTCCGTTTTTTTCCCACCCTCCAAAGACATGCCGGTAGGTTAATTGGTTCCTGTCCAATATGTCTGTAAGCATCTAAAAATCCAAAGGCAGACCCTGGTGGTAGTTGCAGCTCCAGTTCTTGCGTCAAACATGGAGTCAATAAAACAAGGTTCCAAGGTTTGAGGAGCACTGATAACCAAAGCATGAGATGGAAGTGTTTACTACAGGTGGTTAGCTTTTTTTTTTTTTTTTTGCTTCTTAGTGCTGAGGTCCTGTGGTCAAACCCTGGCCAAGGCACCCTTGTGACACTCTATTGGGGGGCCAGTGCATCTCCAGTTATCACTTCAAACATGGAGTCACTAAAACAAGGTTTGAGGATCACTGTTAACCCGAAGCACAAAATGGAAGCTTTCACTGAGGGCGGCTTAATGGTTACCTTCTTTGCCTCATAGTGCTGAGGTCCTGTGTTTAAACCCTCACCAGGACACTATCTCCATGGTTGCCCCTTTGCTTGCAGGGCACATGATTTTCTCCCACTCTCAAAAGACATGCTGGTAGGTTAATGGGTTCCTGTCCAATATGTCTGTAAGGATCTAAAAATCCAACGGCAGACCCTGGTGGCACTCTATTGGGGGCCATTGCAGCTCCAGTTCTTGCGTCAAACATGGAGTCAATAAAACAAGGTTCCAAGGCTTGAGGAGCACTGATAACCAAAGCATGAGATGGAAGTGTTTACTACAGGTGGTTAGTTTTTTTTTTTTTTATCTTCTTAGTGCTGAGGTCCTGTGGTCAAACCCTGGCCAAGGCACCCTTGTGACACTCTATGGGGGGGCCAGTGCATCTCCAGTTCTCACTTCAAACATGGAGTCACTAAAACAAGGTTCCAAAGTTTGAGGATCACTGTTAACCCGAAGCACAAAATGGAAGCTTTCACTTAGGGCGGCTTAGTGGTTAGCTTCTATGCCTCATAGTGCTGAGGTCCTGTGTTCAAATCCTGGCCAGGGCACTATCTCCATGGGTGAGTTGCTTTCATGGTTCTCCGGTTTCTTACTATCCTCCAAAAACAGGCTTTTGGGTTAATTTGCTCCTGACTAAACTGGGCTTAAAAAGGTTCCAAGGTTTGAGATGCACCAATGATCAAAGCACAAGATTGAAGAGTTCCTTGAGGGTGGCATAGTGGTTACCTTATTTGGCCTCATATCGCTGATATCCTGTGTTAAGACCCTGGTGGTAGTGCAGCTCTGATACTCTTGTCAAATATGGAGCCACTAAATAAGTAAAATTTCAGGTTTGAGGTGCACTGATAACCAAAGTATGAGATGGAGATGTCTATTGTGGGTGGCTTACTGATTAGTGTTTTTGCCTCATAGCACTGAGGTCCTGTGTTCAAACCCTGGCCAGGACGTATCTGCATGGTTGCCGTTTTGCTTGCCTGTCTACTCCAAAGATATGCTGGTAAGTTCCGGGAACCGTTCACTGTGGGTGGCTCAGTGGTTAGCTTATTTGGCTTGATAGTGCTGAGGTCCTGTGTTCAAACCCTCACCAGGACACTGTCTCCTTGGTTGCCCCTTTGCTTGCAGGGCATATGATTTTCTCCCACCCTCCAAAGACATGCTGTTAGGTTACTTGGTTCCTGTCCAATATGTCTGTAAGGATCTAAAAATCCAATGGCAGACCCTGGTGGCACTCCATTGGGGGCCATTGCAGCTCCAGTTCTTGCGTCAAACATGGAGTCAATAAAACAAGGTTCCAAGGTTTGAGGAGCACTGATAACCAAAGCATGAGATGGAAGTGTTTGCTACAGGTGGTTAGTTTTTTTTTTTTTTTTTTGCTTCTTAGTGCTGAGGTCCTGTGGTCAAACCCTGGCCAAGGCACCCTTGTGACACTCTATTGGGGGGCCAGTGCATCTCCAGTTCTCACTTCAAACATGGAGTCACTAAAACAAGGTTTGAGGATCACTGTTAACCCAAAGCACAAAATGGAAGCTTTCACTGAGGGCGGCTTAGTGGTTACCTTCTTTGCCTCATAGTGCTGAGGTCCTGTGTTTAAACCCTCACCAGGACACTATCTCCATGGTTGCCCCTTTGCTTGCAGGGCACATGATTTTCTCCCACCCTCAAAAGACATGCTGGTAGGTTAATGGGTTCCTGTCTAATGTGTCTGTAAGGATCTAAAAATCCAATGGCAGACCTCGGTGGCCATTGCAGCTCCAGTTCTTGCTTCAAACATGGAGTCAATAAAACAAGGTTTGAGGAGCACTGTTAACCGAAGCACAAAATGGAAGTGTTCACTGAGGGTGGCTCAGTGGCTAGCTTCTTTCCCTCATAGTGCTGAGGTCCTGCGTTCAAACCCTGGCCAAGGCACTATCTCCATGTTTGCTGTTTTTATTGCATGGTACTCCGGTTTCTTCCCATCCTCCAAAAACATGTCTTTAGGTTAATTTGCTCCTGACTAAGCTGGGCCTAAAAAGGTTCCGAAGGTTTGAGGTGCACCAATTATCAAAGCACAAGATTGAAGAATTCCTTGAGGGCGACTTAGTGGTTAGCTTATTTGGCCTCATATTGCTGATATCCTGTGTTCAGACCCTGGCCAAGACACTATCTCCATTGTTTGCCCTTTTGCTTGCCTGGTACTACAGTTTCCTCCCACCCTTCAAAGACTTTCTCGTGGGTTAATTGGCTCTCAACTAAATTGGCCCTACTATGTGTGTGCGGGTCTAACAGCAGACCCTGGCAGCACTCCATTGGGGGAGCCAGTGCAGCTCTCATACTCTCGTCAAAGTATGAGCTGGAGGTAATTACTGCAGGTGGCTTAGTGGTTAGATTATATTGCTTCATAGTGCTGAGGTCCTGTGTTCAAACCCTGGCCAAGGCACCCTTGTGGCAATCTATGGGGAGGCGGTGCAATGCAGCTCCAGTCCTCGCTTCCAACATGGAGTCACTAAAACAAGGTTTGAGGAGCACTGTTAACGGAAGAACGAAATGGAAGCGTTCACTGAGGGCGGCTTAGTGGTTAGCTTTTTTTGCCTCATAGTGCTGAGGTCCTGCGTTCAAACCCTGGCCAAGGCACTATATCCATGGTTGCCATTTTTCTTGCATGGTACTCCGGTTTCTTCCCATCCTCCAAAAACATGTTTTTAGGTTAATTTGCTCCTGACTAAACTGGGCCTAAAAAGGTTCCAAGATTTGAGGTGCACCGATGATCAATTGGGCCTCATATCGCTGATATCCTGTGTTCAGACCCTGGCCAAGACACTATCTCCATTGTTTGCCCTTTTGCTTGCATGGTACTACAGTTTCCTCCCACCCTTCAAAAACTTGCTGGTGGGTTAATTGGCTCTCAACTAAATTGACCCTACTATGTGTGTGCGGGTCTAACAGCAGACCCTGGCGGCACTCCATTGGGGGGCCAGTGCAGCTCTCATACTCTCGTCAAACATGGAGCCACTAAATAAGTAAAGTTCCAGGTTTGAGGTGCACTGATAACCAAAGTATGGGATGGAGTTGTTTATTTCGGGTGGCTTAGTGGTTAGGGTTTTTGCCTCATAGCACTGAGGTCCTGTGTTCAAACCCTGGCCAGGACATGGTTGCTGTTTTGCCTATGTGGTACGCCAGTTTCCGCCCACCCTCCAAAGACATGCTGGTAAGTTGTACTCTGGATGCATTCACTGTGGGTGGCTCAGTGGTTAGCTTATTTGGCCTCATAGTACTGAGGTCCTGTGTTCAAAGGGCACTTTCTCCATGGTTGCCCCTTTGCTTGCATGGCACTCCGTTCTTTTCCCACCCTCCAAAGACATGCTGGTAGGTTAATTGGTTCCTGTCTAATGTGTCTGTAAGGATCTAAAAATCCAATGGCAAACCTTGTTGGCCATTGCAGCTCCAGTTCTCGCTTCAAACATGGAGTCAATAAAACAAGGTTTGAGGAGCATTGTTAACCAAAGCACAAAATGGAATAGTTTGCTGAGGGTGGCTCAGTGGTTAGCTTCTTTCCTTCATCGTGCTGAGGTCCTGCGTTCAAACCCTGGCCAAGGCACTATCTCCATGGTTACTGTTTTTATTACATGGTACTCCGGTTTCTTCCCATCCTCCAAAAACATGTTTTTAGGTTAATTTGCTTCTGACTCCCTTTTGCTTGCATGGTACTACAGTTTCCTCCCACCCTTCAAAGACTTACTGTTGGGTTAATTGGCTCCAGACTAAATTGGCCCTACTATGTCTGTGCGGGTCTAACAGCAGACCCTGGTGGCACTCCATTGGGGGGCCAGTGCAGCTCTGATACGCTCGTCAAACATGGAGCCACTAAATAAGGAAAGTTCCAGGTTTGAGGTGCACTGATAACCAAAATCTGAGATGGCAGTGTTTACTGCAGGTGGCTTAGTGGTTAGATTATTTTGCTTCATAGTGCTGAGGTCCTGTGTTCAAACCCTGGCCACACACCCTTGTGGCAATCTATGGGGGGGGGGGGCAATGCAGCTCCAGTTCTCGCTTCGAACATGGAGTCATTAAAACAAGATTCCAAGGTTTGAGGAGCACTGTTAACCGAAGTACGAAATGGAAGCATTCACTGAGGGCTTAAAGCCCCATACACACGGTCGGACTTCCATCGGACTCTTCCGTGTTTTTTTGTCCGAAAGGAGTTGCTCGAGAACACCCATAGCATACACACGCTCTGACTTTTCTGCAAACTTTCCCAAAACTTTTTGCAACATCACGTGGTTTTTCTGCTCTTTACCGCCACCCTTTGATCAACTTCTGCTATTGTTGGTTGATTTTAACATTACTTGTTTTGTCCATCGGACAAAAGTCCAATGGTTTTCTGTACACGCGGTCGGACTTTGCTCCATCAGACTTTTGTTGGCCAAAAGTTTGTCCGCTTGCAGACCCAACTTTTGTCCGATGAAAACAAGAAAAAAGCAAAAAAAGTTTGTCCGATGGAGCGTACACACGGTCGGATTGTTGGTCCAACTTGCTCAAAATTAAGTTTGTTGGCCAAAAGTCCGACCGTGTGTATGGGGCTTTAGTGGTTAGCTTAAATTGACCCTACTATGTGTGTGCGGGTCTAACAGCAGACCCTGGCGGCACTCCATTGGGGGGTCCAGTGCAGCTCTCATACTCTCGTCAAACATGGAGCCACTAAATAAGTAAAGTTCCAGGTTTGAGGTGCACTTATAGCCAAAGTATGAGATGGAGGTGTTTACTGCAGGTGGCTTAGTGGTTAGATTATTTTGCTTCATAGTGCTGAGGTCCTGTGTTCAAACCTTGGCCAAGGCACCCTGGTGGCACTCCATTGCGGTGGGGGGGGGTCTCGTTTCAAACATGGAGCTGCTAAATAAGTAAAGTTCCAGGTTTGAGGTGCACTGATAACCAAAGTATGGTATGGGGTTGTTTATTTCGGGTGGCTTAGTGGTTAGGGTTTTTGCCTCATAGCACTGAGGTCCTGTGTTCAAACCCTGGCCAGGACATGGTTGCTGTTTTGCTTATGTGGTACGCCAGTTTCCGCCCACCCTCCAAAGACATGCTGGTAAGTTAAACTCTGGAAGGATTCACTGTGAATGGCTCAGTGGTTAGCTTATTTGGTCTCATAGCACTGAGGTTCTGTGTTCAAACCCTCGCAAAGACACTTACTCCATGGTTGCCTTATTGCTTGCATGGCACTCCCTTTTTTTCCCACCCTCCAAAGACATGCTGGTAGGTTATTTGGTTCCGGTCCAATATGTCTGTAAGGATCTAAAAATCCAATGGCAGACCCTGGTGGCCCTCTATTGGGGGCCATTGCAGCTGTAGTTCTTGCGGCAAACATGGAGTCAATAAAACAAGGTTCCCAGGTTTGAGGAGCACTGATAACCAAAGCATGAGATGGAAGTGTTTACTACAGGTGGCTTAATGGTTTGTTTATTTTTCGCTTCATAGTGCTGAGGTCCTGTGTTAAAACCCTGGCCAAGGCACTCTTGTAGCACTCTGTTGGGGGGGGAGTACAGCTTCAGTTCTCGCTTCAAACATGGAGTCACTAAAACAAGGTTCCAAGGTTTGAGGAGCACTGTTAACCAAAGCATGAAATGGAATAGTTCACTGAGGGCGGCTTAGTGGTTAGCTTTTTTTGCCTCATAGTGCTGAGGTCCTACGTTCAAACCCTGGTTGCCGTTTTTCTTACATGGTACTCCGGTTTCTTCCCATCCTCCAAAAACATGTTTTTAGGTTAATTTGCTCCTGACTAAGCTGGGCCTAAAAAGGTTCCAAGGTTTGAGGTGCACCAATGATTAAAAAAATAAATAAATATTGAATAGTTCCTTTGGGGTGGCTTAGTGGTTAGCATTTTGGCCTCATACCGCTGAGATCCTGTGTTCAGACCCTGGCCAAGACGCAATCTCCATGGTTGCCCTGTTGCTTGCATGGTACTCCGGTTTCCTCCCACCCTCAAAGACTTGCTGGTGGGTTAATTGGCTCCTGACTAAATTGGCCCTACTATGTCTGTGCAGGTCTAACAGCAGACCCTGGTGGCACACCATTGGGGGGGGGGGGGGTCAGTGCAGCTCTCATACTCTCGTCAAACATGGAGCCACTAAATAAGTAAAGTTCCAGGTTTGAGGTGCACTGATAACCAAAGTACGAGATGGAGGTGTCTATTGCGGGTGGCTTAGTGGTGAGTGTTTTTGCCTCATAGCACTGAGGTCCTGTGTTCAAACCCTGACCAGGACATATCTACATGTTTGCCGTTTTGCTCGCGTGTCTACTCCAAAGACATGCTGGTAAGTTGTAGCCTGGAAGTGTTCACTGTGGGTGGCACAATGATTAGCATATTTGGCCTCATAGCACTGAGGTCCTGTGTTCAAACCCTCGCCAGGACACTTTCTCCATGGTTGCCTTTTTGTTTGCATGGCATTCCAGTTTTCTCCCACCCTCCAAAGACATGCTGGTAGGTTAATTGGTTCCTGTCTAATATGTCTGTAAGGATCTAAAAATCCAGTGGCAGACCCTGGTGGACATTTATTGGGCGGCCATTGCATCTTCAGTTCTTGCTTTAAACATGGACCACCAAAAAAATAGCGCCAATGTCCTGTGATCAAACCCTAGCCAAGACACGATCTCCATGGTTGCCCTTTTGCTTGCATGGTACTCCGGTTTCCTCTCACGCTCCAAAGATAATGCTGGTGGGTTCATTGGCTCCCGATTGAACTGGCCTTAGTATGTCTGGGCGGGTCTAAAAGTCCAACAGCAGACCCTGATAACACTTCATTGAGGGGCCAATGCACCTCTGGTACTTACTTTAACCACTTCAATACCGGGCACTATGCCCCCTTCCTGCCCCGGACAATTTTCAGCTTTTAGCACTGTCACACTTTGAATGACATTTGCGTGGTCATGCTACACTGTACTCAAACTAAATTTTGATCATTTTCTTCACACAAATAGAGCTTCCTTTTGATGGTATTTGATCACCTCTGGGGTTTTTATTTTTTGATAAACAAACAAAAAAAAAATGAAATTTTTGAAAATAAAAAAGTTTTTCTTGGTTTCTGTTAGAAAATTGAGTTTTCTCCTTTACTGAGGGGCACTGATGAGGCTGCACTGATGGGCACTCATGAGGCAGCACTGACGGGCACTCATGAGGCAGCACTGATAAGGTGTCACTGATGAGGAGGCACTAATATGTAGAATTGATGATCACTGATATGCGGCACTGATATGCAGTACTGATAGGCGGCACTGATAGGCGGCACTGATAGGCACTAATAGATGGCATTGATGGGCAGCACTGATGATGAGGTACTGACAGTCATTACTGATGGGCACTGATTGGCATCTGTGAAGGGCACTGATTGGCACTTTGGTGGGCACTGACTGGCAGCTGATGAGCAGTGATTGGCAGATGTGGTGGGCACCTCTGATGCGGGCTATGCTGATAATCAATGTGCTGATTATCAGGACAGACCCCCCCCCCTCTCTGACAGGAGAGCCGCTGATCGTCTCTCCTATCAGCGCGAACCGAGGAAAGCCATTTACTGGCACTTCCTGGATACGCTGTGATCTGCTGTGTTTGGTCACAGCTGATCACGTCTTAAAGAGCCTACGTCATAGGCTCTTTACCACGATCAGAGTTGCGGTGTGTCAGACTGACCCACCACACCACCGATCACCGCACTGCCCGCCCACGCAGGCAATCGCGGCTTATCCTGCTGGACGTCATATGACGTCCAGTCAGGATAACTTAACCCCCCCCAAATTTCCCCTCCTAGAGCAATTCTTATCCCCTGCTGCCTTCCAAATTCCGCCTCCCAACACAAATCCCCCCCCACTCTCCTTACAATGCCCCCCACCTCACAAGATACCCACCCCTTGTCCTGGCCCTGCCCCCATCCATCCATGTCGCCATGCTTTATTTTGCTGAGAAAAACACTCCTCCAGCATTTCTGGCCACCGCCATCTTAAGAAAGGGCAGATGAATTTACTTCCTAGAATCTGGAAACCATCTGCCCTTAGCTCAGGCATGAGGGCAGGCTTAGCTAAGAAAGCACCTCCTCCCCTCCTGAAGACTCCTGGGGTGTATGACATCATTTGTCTGGGCCAAAAACCAGGAAGTACTGTAACTGAACAATTGTATAAAAAAAAAAGTTTAAGACCAATAAAAATGATCTACTTTCCTATCTATTTACTAATATTAGCAGCCTGAGGATTAAAAATAGTCAATGTTGATTGAGAGAGTGAAGCGGTATAAAGCGGTAGTAAACCGCAGTTGTTGGAAAAAATTGAAATAAAAATTCCCTGCAAGGCAATGTCATGGTGTGCTAGTATACATCGCATACTAGCACATTATGACAGTCTTACCTTAGAAACAAAGCCCTCCAGCGCTGCGCTGTCACCGCTGAGATGGCTGGCATCTTCCCCCCCCCCCCCGGTCTTCCTTTCGGGTTCACGTCCTCCAGCTACATGAGTGGCCGGGGACGCGATGACGTCACTCCCGTGCGTGCGCGCGGGAGCTCGCTGTTTACGGCACTATAAGCTGGACCTTCGGAGCGCGTGGTCCGGTAACGTCACGGGCTGCATGCACTCTGAATATCTCCTAAACCAGTGATGGTGAACCTTGGCACCCCAGATGTTTTGGAACTACATTTCCCATGATGCTCCTGCACTCTGCAGAGTGCATCAACGTCATGGAAAATGTAGTTCCAAAACATCTGGGGGTGCCAAGGTTCTCCATCACTGGTCCTAACCAGTGAAAGATTAGGAGATATTCATAGTACCTATGGGTAGGCTTTATTATAGGCTTGCCTGTAGGTACAAGTGATAGTACAGAGATTACTACCACTTTAAGACATGCCGGTTGGTAAATGGCCTGTATGTACATTGGTATGTATTCAGGATTAGATTGTAAGCTCCTTCTCAGCACTATATAAATACCTGTAATAATTTAAAAAAAAATAAAAAAACTTTATCGATCGTTAATCTGAGCTTATTCCTATTTAACAAGATTGTGTTTTCATGTTTTTTTTTTATTATTTCCTGTCAGGCGCAAGGTTCGGAAAACGCCATTGAGGAGATGCTGACCCGCCTGGACGAGTTCTGCGCCATGGTGGACATGGTGAGTTCCATGTGTATTATGAGCTGTTCCTGTGTTGTTCACAAAGATGGCTGCCTGAGCACATAGAAAATGGAGCCGCACAACACTGCCCCTAAAGGCCTCTGCCTGGGCTGGGAGCTCCGTGTCTGCGCCGCTGCTGGCAGCTGTGAGGTGAGGGGGGGGGGGGGGGGAGGAGGGGGTTGACATCATCTGTTATGCACTCAGCCTGCCGGTAGGTGTGCAGCAGACGTGCTGACGAAGCAGCCATATTACAAACAGCCTACAAAAAAAAAAGGGCTATGCTTGTTCTTGCACAGAGCAGTTACATAACGGACACTAGGTGGCAGTAGAGCGAGCAAGTAGGTTAACCGCAGATTACCGAGCTCCATTTAACTTGTTCATGGCCTAGGTGCTGAGCTGGTATTCGTAGTGCACGGTGCCAGGCAGGTCTGTTAACCCTCCGCGCTCTGTGAATGTTACACATCAATCGCATAAAAATTGCTGCAACTCTACTTTACGACCGTCAATACCTATATATAAGTGCATCGTCCATGTGGAGTGGAGCCACTGTTTTATTGCAGCTAGAGCAGTGCAGGTTGAAGCGTTATTGCTCTGGCCTACTGGCTTTGTCCATTGGTGTCGCTGTGCGTGCCGTGCACCTTTAGGCTCCGTTCACACTGGATGCCGATGCGGCTCCCAGCAGGGGTCCTGTGCGTCCTGGTTAGGGTTGCCACAAACAGACCCTTGCTGCTGAACCTTTGGGGCCCTACACAGCCTTCCCTGACAGGACCACCCCCCCTCTTCCTCTGGTGGAGGGGTAACTGTGGGGTCCAGGCCACAAACAGACCCTTGCTGCTGAACCTTTGGGGCCCTACACAGCCTTCCCTGACAGGACCACCCCCCCTCTTCCTCTGGTGGAAGGGTAACTGTGGGGTCCAGGCCACAGACAGACCCCCTTTGGGGCCCTACACAGCCTTCCCTGACAGGACCACCCCCCTCTTCCTCTGGTGGAGGGGTAACTGTGGGGTCCAGGCCACAGACAGACCCCCTTTGGGGCCCTACACAGCCTTCCCTGACAGGACCACCCCCCCTCTTCTGGTGGAGGGGTAACTGTGGGGTCCAGGCCACAGACAGACCCTTGCTGCTGAACCTTTGGGGCCCTGTGTACATTGTACATTAGATGTTTACACAAAAAAAGGGAGGAGGGACTCTACTGAGTGATGTGCAGCAAAAAGTGTTCACTGTGCATCACTCACTATTATACACACATATATATATATATATATACACTCACTGGCCACTTTATTGCTAGTACCGGGTTGGACCCCCTTTTGCCTCCATTCTTCGTGGCAGAGATTCAACAAGGTGTCGGAAACATTCCTCTGAAATTTTGGTCCATAGTGACATGATAGCATCACGCAGTTGCTGCAGATTTGTCGGCTGCACATCCATGATGCCAATCTCCCGTTCCACCACATCCCAAAGGTGCTCCATGTGGTGAGTGTGGAGGCCATTGGAGTACAGGGACCTCATTGTCCAGTGGTGAGATGATTGGAGCTTTGTGACATGGTGCATTATCCTGCTGGAAGGAGCCATCAGAAGATGGGGACACTGTAGTCATAAAGGGATGGACATGGTCAGTAACAATACTCAGGTAGGCCGTGGTGTTTAAGCGTTGCTCAATTGGTACTAAGGGGCCCCAAGTGTGCCAAGAAAATATCACCCCCACCATTACACCCCCCACCACCAGCCTGATCCGGTAATACAAGGCAGGATGGATCCATGCGCCAAATTCTGACCCGACCATCTGAATGTTGGAGCTAAAATCCAGACTCATCAGACCAGGCAACGTTTTTCCAATCTTCTATTGTCCAATTTTGATCCTGTGCGAATTGTAACATCAGTTTCCTGTTCTTAGCAGACAGGAGTGGCACCCGGTGTGGTCTTCTGCTGCTGTAGCCCATCTGCTTCAAGATTGGATGTGTTGTGCATTCAGAGATGGTATTCTGCATACCTTGGGTGTAACGAGGGGTTATTTGAGTTACTGTTGCCTTTCTATCATCTGGAACCATTCTCCTCTGACATCAACAAGGCATTTCCCTCCACACAACCTCCGCTCACTGGATATTTTCTCTTTTTCCCACCATTCTCTGTAAACCCGATAAGATGGTTGTGTGTGAAAATTCCAGAAATACTCAGACCAGCCCGTCTGGCACCAACAACCACGCCACGTTCAAAGTCACTTCATTCCCCTTTTCTTCCCCATTCTGATGCTCGGTTTGAACTTCATCAAGTCGTCCTCACCACATCTAGATGCCTAAACGCATTGAGTTGCTGCCATGTGATTGGCTGATTAGCAATTTGTGTTACCAAGCCATTGAACAGGTGTACCTAATAAAGCGGCCGGTCAGTGTATATGTATCACTGGAGATGGAGACTGGTGTCTTGATAGGAGATCCCCATGTATAATTCTGTATCCTTTCCAGGCAGCAAACATGTCCTCTGTGCTCTCGTGTATAATTAGTCCATGTATAAGATATCAAAGAAAATCTCACCAGGGCAGTCTCAGCTTCACCTACTCTTCTTTATTTAATCATACTATATATAATTATATACGTGTCATACCTGTAGGATCCATGTGGAAGCTGGAAGGCCACTGTAGTAGGCACCATTACTACAAAATGATCTCCGCTATTTCAGGGTCCTGTTGCATTGTGAATTGGGCTCGGCCACCATTCAGGGAACACTTAGCATTTTCTATATGAATGCAAAAACGCTCTGTGGTTGGATGAGGCAAGGTGGTGACTTTACAATCTCCACCATTGTCCAATACACTTTGCATTCCAACATAATGACCCCAAACACACCTCCATGACCACCACTGCCTTGCTAAAGAAGCTGAGGGTAAAGGTGATGGACTGGCCAAGCATGTCTCCAGACCTAAACCCTATTGAGCATCTGTGGGGCATCCTCAAACGGAAGGTGGAGGAGCGCAAGGTCTCTAACATCCACCAGCTCTGTGATGTCGTCGTGGAGGAGGGGAAGAGGACTCCAGTGGCAACCTGTGAAGCTCTGGTGACCTCCATGCCCAAGAGGGTTAAGGCAGTGCTGGAAAATAATGGTGGCTACACAAAATATTGACACTTTGGGCCCAATTTGGACATTTTCACTTAGGCCCCTTCCACACAAGGCAGACTCCGTCGCTACTGAGTCCGCCAGCTCAGCGGGAGATCAGTCCGTTGATCTCCGCTGAGCCGGCGGATGACAGGTCCCTCTCTGCTCACTGAGTGGGGAAGGGGCTTGTCCAGCGCCGCTGTCTCCTATGGAGAGATCGGACGAAAACGGACAGCATGTCCTTTCCCATCAGATCTCACCCGATCCGATCCGCCATGGACGGATGGAGACATATCGCCATCCGTCTGATTTTAGCAGATCGGGTCGGATGTCAGCGGACATGTCTCCGCTGACATCCGACGCTCCATAGAGATATATGGAGCGGCCGTTCAGGACCGCCGACAAAACTGACAGGCGGACCTGAACGGTCCGTCCGTGTGAAAGGGGCCATAGGGGTGTACTCCCTTTTGTTGCTAGCGGTTTAGACATTAATGGCTGTGTGTTGAGTTATGTTGAGGGGACAGCAATTTTACATTGTTATACAAGCTGTACACTAAGGATGAGCTCTGGCGTGTTCGCATTGTACACGTGCAGAGCCCGCCAGGAAGTCGGCACCGCGCTGCGCTAATCACAGCCAGGGAGACATTTCCCGATCTCTGCTGCCGAGCATCGGGACAATGTCTCCCTGGCTGTGATTAGCGCAGCGTGGTGCCGACTTCCTGGCGGGCTCTGCACGTGTACTTTGCGAACACGCCGGAGCTCATCCTTACTGTACACTCACTACTTTACATTGTAGCAAAGTGTCATTTCTTCAGTGTTGTCACATGAAAAGATAGAAAATATTTACAAAAATGTGAGGGGTGTACTTACTTTTGTGAGATACTGTGTACCTCCATGGCTCCAAAGCTGGACCAATGTTACCATGGAAGAATCTTCATCCCGGAATTCATCATTAAACAGGATAAAGGTAGGAGGCAGTCTAATGGAGGAGGAGGAGAGTGGAGGCAGCCCAAGAAAAGGCCTGCAGCCATGCATGTGGTCGGGTTATGAAGAAGAGGAGCAGAGAGAAGTGATTGAGGTTGGAGATATTATTATTTCAGAATTGTCCCCTTGACTAAAAACTGGCAAAACCTGGAAGTTTGTGGATGAGAATGTTTCTGCTCATGTATGCAATGCCAGTCCCTTGTGTAGGGGCCATTGGTCATACAGATATATGATTTACATTTCAATGGGACCTCTCATACTAGCTGAGTTTTCTCCAGTCCTTGTCACCCACAGATTCCTGTTTTGCATTCTCTGATCGCTTCTTCGCACACCCGAGTACCTTTCAAGTCCATTAAGTGGACGCATTTTTCACCTCACCCCTTGACTTCATGGGTTTATTTACACCATTGATAAAAATTCAGGGTTACTTTTGTAGCGCAGAAGGAGCTAAAAACTGAGAGGCCCCACGTCAGCCATTTTCTAGAAGCTTCCCTCCACATCCTGACTCATGAAATGGAAGGGCGGCCTTGTCTCCACAGCGCAGTGACTGCGGCTGACCAGAAGGGGAGCTCTTCCTACACTGCTGGTTGTCATTCCTGTGGTCGGAGTGTGTTTGTAGCAGAGATAAGTCATTACTGACCTGATTTGGATTTGCAGCTCGGAAAATGAAGCACTTACCTCGCTGACACATTGCACACAGGCCGCCATGTACGGCCAATGACCCCAAAAGCTTGTCGGCGCCATTTTTTTTTATTTTTTTTTACAGCATCAGGCGTTATAGCAGAAATTTTTTATTGCAGTGCATTGCAGCTAGATCAGTACAGATTGAAGTGTTATTGCTCTGGCCTACTGGCTTTGTCCATTAGTGTTGATGTTTGTGCAGGTTTATAGGATGACCCTGATTATTCCGATTAAAGTAGATTACAGCCCAATCACCAAAATCTCATAAAATCTTTATCATGTTAATGTCATTTTTAAAGTTGAGTCCAATAATCTAAATCTACAGCTTTTTATTAAAATAGCACCTGATGATCACCCCATAAAGATCCTGGTATGGGGGTGAAAGCGCTCTGTCTCCTGATTGGGCTCCTGTGTTGTCACCCAGGTATCTCATAGAGCGGGTATATGCAATTAGCAGATCTCCAGCTGTTGCAAAACTACAAGTCCCATCATGCCTCTGCCTGTGGGTGTCATGCTTGTGGCTGTCAGAGTCTTGCTATGCCTCATGGGACTTGTAGTTCTGCAACAGCTGGAGATTCGCTAATTGCATATCCCTGTCATAGAGACTACAATGACCTCTTAGATAATGCAGGGATGGTCCACTGTTATTTCCATCTGGAAACCTATCCTGAGAAACGACATGCAGACTGGAAGTGGCTTTGTTGCAGCTAACAGCTTTTGCAGCAGCACAGTAGCATGGTGGGTATTACTTCTGATGTTCAGTGTTGGGGTCCCTGCTTCCATGGTTCCATGGGGTACCATATTAGTCACAATAATTTGCAGATGAAAGGGGTGCAGAGACAGATCAGTAATACTGCTTACTTATGAAGACATATCAGTAACACTGTTTATTTATGAAGTGCCAACATTATGCAGTGCGGTACATCAAGAGCCCCAATTAGAAATCATGGGGTCCTGTTCACCCTTCCATGGCAGGACCACTCCCCCCCCCCCATCTCTGGTGGAGGGGTAGCTGTGTGGACCAGACCCTTGCTGCTGAAGCTTTGGGGACCAGGACAGGAGGAATGCCTACACCCCCCCCCCCTGTTTGGTGGCCCTGTGTACATCGCACATTAGATGTTTCTAAAACGCCCACAAAAAAGAGAGGCAAGCCTACTGATTCAAATGCAGCCTAAAAAGTTCACTGTGCGTCATTCATCATTTTATAGATCTGGGGGAGATGGAGACTGGTGTCTTAATAGGAGATCTCCATGTATAATTCTGTGTCCTTTCCAGGTAGAAAACATGGCCTCGGTGCTCTCATGCATATACAGGTGGCATCTCATAAAATTAGAATATAATCAAAAAGTTTACTTTATTTCAGTAATTCAACTTAACAACCTTTTGTACCACCTGCCCCACCCTATTAGATTGTAAGCTCTTCTGAGCAGGGCCCTCTTAATCCTTTTATTGTATTATAACTGTATTGTCTCCCTTTTATATTGTAAAGCGCTGCGTAAACTATTGACGCTATATAAATCCTGTATAATAATAATAATAAGTGAAACTCATATATTTCATAGAGATGCGTTACACACAAAGTGATATATTTCAAGCATTTCTTTCTTTTAATTTTGATGATTATGGCTTACAGCTAGTGAAAACCCAAAATTCAGTATCTCAGGAAATTAGAATATTACATAAGACAGATAAACAAAAATAATTGTAATACAGAAATGTTGGCTTAGTGAAAAATATGTCCATGTACAGTATATAGTATGCACTCAATACTTGGTCGGGCTCCTTTTGCATGAATTACTGCATCAGTGCGGCGTGGCATGGAAGGCGATCAGCCTGTGGCACTGCTGAGGTGTTATGGAAGTCCAGTTACTTTGATAGCGGCCTTCATCTCATCTGCATTGTTGGGTCTGGTGTCTCTCATCTTCCTCTTAACAATACCCCACAGATTCTCTATGGGGTTTGGGTCAGGAGAGTTTGCTGGCCAATCAAGCACAGTGATACCATGATCATGTTACCAGGTATTGGTAGTTTTGGCAGTGTGGGCAGGTGCTAAGTCCTGCTGGAGAATTAAATCAGCATCTCCATAAAGCTGGTCAGCAGAGGGAAGCATGAAGTGCTCTAGAATTTCCTGGTATACGGCTGCGCTGACTTTGGATTTGATAAAACAAGTGGACCAACACCAGAAGATGACATGTCTCCCCAAATCATCACTGACTTTGGAAAATTTTGCATTTCATTTGGAAATCCAGGTCTCGGAGTCTGGAGGAAGAGTGGAGGGGCACAGAATCCAAGTTTCATGAGGTCCAGTGTGAATTTTCCACAGTCCGTAATGATTTGGGGAGCCGTGTCATCTGCTGGTGTTGGTCCCCTGTGTTTTATCAAGTCCAAAGTCAGCGCAGCCTTCTACCAGGAAATTCTAGAGCGCTTCATGCTTCCCTCTGCTGACCAACTTTATGGAGATGCTGATTTCATTTTCCAGCAGGACTTGGCGCCTGCCCACACTGCCAAAAGTACCAATACCTGATTTAATGATCATGGTATCACTGTGCTTGATTGGCCAGAAAACTCGCCTGACCTAAACCCCATAGAGAATCTGTGGGGAATTGTCAAGAGGAAGATGAGAGACACCAGACCCAACCATGCAGATGAGCTGAAGGCCACTATCAAAGTAACCTGGACTTTCATAACACCTCATCAGTGCCACAGGCTGATCACCTCCATGCCACGCCGCATGGATGCCGTAATTCCTGCAAAAGGAGCTCCGACCAAGTATTGAGTGCATACTATACTGGACATGGACATTCTTTTCAGTAAGCCAACATTTCTGGATTAAAAATCCTTTTTTTTTATTGGTCTTTTGTAATATTCTAATTTTCTGAGATACTGAATTTTGGGTTTTCACTAGCTTCAAGACATAATCATCAAAATTAAAAGAAAGAAATGCTTGAAATATATCACTCTGTGTGTAATGCATCTCTATGAAATATATGAGTTTCACTTTTTGAATTGAAATACTGAAATAAATTAACTTTTTGATGATATTCTAATTTTATGAGATGCCACCTGTATAGTCCATGTATAAAATACCAAAGAAAAATCTCACCAGGGCAGTCTGAGCTTCACCCACATTTCTTTATTTAATCTGTGGAAAAAAAAGCATATTATAAAAAAGAAAACAGTGATAACTAATTATTTTTATAAATAAAAAACAGCTAAAAATCCATCTGGACACCAAACATTTTTCAAATTATGTTATTTTTTTGCTGCGGATGAAATAAAAAAAGATGAGCGAGTGACACCGAGAGTAACCTTGTGAGATTTTCTTTTGTATCCTAACCCTTCCTGATAAGGTCACATACAACAATGATAGACATGCACAGGCATGTCGTGATAGGAGTTGGGAATGGATGAAGAATTTAAAAAAGGTGAGTTTTGGGGGGAAATGTTTAAAGATGACTTCCAGGTATGGCAATTTTTTATAGTTACGTTGTTCCAGCTTGATCCAGTATAAGTATGTATGTGTCATACATGTAGGATCCATGTAGAAGCTGGAAATCTCTGTAGAAAACACCCCTACTCCAGGGATCGCCAGTTTTTTTAGGGTCCTGTGCCGAGTGGCTGCCCTGCTGCATTGTGAACACAGGAGGTCACTTGCTTGGCTCAGGAGCCATTCAGTGAACACTTTTCATTTTCTCAATGAATGCAAAGAGGGAGATTTAATAAAACTGCAGAGTTCAAAATCTGGTGCAGCTGTGCAAAGAAACCAATCAGCTTCTAACTTCAGCTTGTTCAATTTAACTTTGACAATTAAACCTGGAAGCTGATTGTTTTTTTCTGCAGAGCTGCGCTAGATTTTACACTCTCCAGTTTTAATAAAGCAACCCCACTTTGATCTCTGATTGGACAAGGTGGTGACATCACAATCTCCACTTCATCCAACTTGAGAAAACATTGTATTACTGAAGAAAATGCAGTGTTCTCTGATTGGACGAGGTGGAAGGGTGGGGTGGTGACATCACAATCTCCACTTTATCCAACTTGAGAAAACGTTGTATTCCTTAAGAAAATGCAAAGTGTTCTCTGATTGGTCGAGGTGGGGTGGTGACATCACTATCTCCACTTCATCCAACTTGAGAAAACATTGTATTATTGAAGAAAATGCAAAGTGTTCTCTGATTGGACGAGGTGGAAAGGTGGAGTGGTGACATCACAATCTCCTCTTCATCCAACTTGAGAAAACATTTGTATTCCTTAAGATAATGTAAAGTGTTCTCTGATTGGAGGAGGTGGGGTGGTGACATCACTATCTCCACTTCATCCAACTTGAGAAAACATTGTATTATTGAAGAAAATGCAAAGTGTTTTCTGATTGGACGAGGTGGAAAGGTGGGGTGGTGACATCACATACTCCACTTTATCCAACTTGAGAAAACATTGTATTTCTTGAGAAAATGCAAAGTGTTTTCCGATTGGACGAGATTGGAAGGTGGGGTGGTCACGTCACAATCTCCACGTCATCTAACTTGAAAAAACGTTTTATACCTGAAGAAAATGAAAAATGTTCTCTGATTGGGCGAGGTGGAAAGGTGGGTTGGTGACATCACAATCTCCACTTCATCCAACTTGAGAAAACGTTGTATTCCTTGAGAAAATGCAAAGTGTTCTATGAATAACGCCCGTCGCCTGTGCCAAGTGGGTGACCTCCTGTGCTTATTAAGCAACAGGGTAGCCGCTCAGCATGGGACCTGGAAGGTAGAAGCAATCACTGTAGTAGTGGTATAGTAGCCGTGTCTACACAGTGATCTCCAGCTTCCAGGGGGATCCCACAGGTATGGCACACAACTTCCATGGCTCCAAGCTGGACCAATGTTACCATGTAAGAATCTCAATACCGGGAATTCATCATTAAACAGGATAAAGGTAGGAGGCAGTCTAATGGAGGAGGAGGAGAGTGGAGGCAGCCCAAGAAAAGGCCTGCAGCCATGCATGTGGTCGGGTTATGAAAAAGAGGAGCATTAATGGAGGAGCAGAGAGAAGTGATTGAGGTTGGAGATATATAATTTACATTTCAATGGGTTCTTTCTAACTAGCTGAGTTTTCTCCAGTCCTTGTCACCCACACATTCCTGTTTTGCATTCTCTGTTCTCTTCTTTGCACACCTTCGAGTACCTTCAAGTCCATTAAGTGGACATATATTTCACCTCACCTCTTGACTTAATGGGTTTATTTACACCATTGATTAAAATTCAGGGTTATTTTAGTAGCGCAGAATGAGCTAAAAATTGAGGCCCCACGTCAGCCATTTTGTAGAAGCTTCCCTCCACATCCTGACTCATGAAATGGAAGGGCGGCCTTGTCTCCAGGGCGCAGTGACTGCGGCTGACCAGAAGGGGAGCTCTTCCTACACTGCTGGTTGTCATTCCTGTTTTCGGAGTGTATTTGTAGCAGAGATAAGTCATTGCTGACCTGATTTGGATTTGCAGCTTGGAAAATTAAGCACTTACCTCGCTGACACATTGCACACAGGCCGCCATGTACGCCCATTGCCCCCAAAAGCTTGTCAGCGCCATTTTTTATTTTTATAGTATCAGACCGTATAGCAGACAATTTTATTGAAGTGCATTGCAGCTAGATCAGTACAGAGTGAAGTGTTATTGCTCTTGCCTTCTGGCTTTGTCCATTGCTGTTGCTGTGCATGCAGGTTTATAGGATGACCCCGATTAGCCTGTTTAACCTCCTTGGCGGTAATCCCGAGTGTGGCTCGGGGTTAAATTTCAGTACCATTAGTGGTAACCCTGAGCCACACTCGGGATTGCATTGCAGGATCCTGGTGCAGTATACTTACCTTGTCCCCAGGATCCTGCAATGTCCCCCCGCTGTGTCCGCGGTCTGTGTCCTCCGCCCGATGCCTCTGTGTCCTGGGCTCCATTCCCTGCGAGCGTCGCAATGCACGGGGGCGGAGTCCGGCGGCAAATTCAAAAGGTACTAAATTCATAACACATACAGTACACTGTAATATTACAGATTACATTACTGTATCAATTCACATCACCTTTTGTCCCTAATGCTTTGTCCAATGCCCTGCATACACTTTTATATTATATATACTGCTTTTTGCCTGGAAACTTGAGATTGTCCATGGCAACCAAAAAGTGTCCCTTTTATGTCAAAAGTGGTTTTAGACCAGCTAGAAAACAGCGATAGTAAATTAGAACACTTGCAGATTTGAGCGATAGTAAATCGTGGGTAAATTAATTTTATTATAATTATATTATTATTTTTTATAATTATTTATAGTTATTTGTTATATTATAGTTTATGATTTTGTGTTTCAAACTTTATCATAACCGGGATGTCTACTAGACTTTTGTTTGGACAGATTTAAGTGAGTTATTAAATAAAAAACAATGTAGCCGCGCTAGCAAGAAAAGGAAAACATAATAATGTAGAGAATAATAATAATCAACAAATCCATGTTGATTATTATTATTCTCTACATTGTTAATTTTTTATTTTTTTTATAGTGCGGCTACATTGTTTTTTATTTTCTATTTGTGTGTATCCCACATTCTAGTCGCTGCTTTTAGTATTTAGCTTTAGCATTTACACTGTAGTTTGTTTTGTCAGCGCGGTATTACTACTACTTTTCTTAAGTGAGTTATTACTAAGAATTACAGGCCTACAATATAAAACGCCAAATTTCTATGCAAAACAATGTACCGCTTTGAGACGCAAAAATCTGACATAATCATACCGCCAGGGTGGCTACAGTAGATGACAACCCAATCACCAAAATCTCAAATAATCTTTATCATGTTAATGTCATTTCTAAAGTTGAGTCCAATTTATTTAAATTTGCAGCTTTATATTAAAATAGCCCCCCTGGTGATCCCACCATGAAGATCCTTGTTCAGTAACTTCCTGGTATGGGTGATAGTGCTCTGACTCCTGATTGTGCTCCTGTGTTGTCACCCAGGTATCTCATAGAGACTACAATGACCTCATAGATTATACAGGGATGGTCCACTGTTATTGCCATCAGGAAACCCATCCTGAGAAACGACATGCAGACTGGAAGTGGCTTTGTTGCAGCTAACGGCTTTTATGGCAGCACAGTGGCATGGTGGGTATTACTTCTGCTTTACAGTTCTGGGGTTGCTGGTTTGAACCGTGGGCAGGACAGAAGTGCTGGCATTATGTAGGTAGGTGTGTGGGCCAGGCCACAGACAGAGCCGGCCAGATCTCGCTGCTGAACCTTTAGGACCCAGTAGGGAAGGAATGCTTATATCCCCCTATTGCTGGTCAGTGCTTATACCCCCTATTGCTGGCCACAACAGCTGTTGTGGCAGCACAGTGTGAGTTGTGGGTATTACTTCTGTGTTACTTTTCCGGGGTCCCTAGTTTGAACCCTGGGTGTGGCACGGAATGCATTTTGCATGTTCTCCCTCCTGTTTCCATGGGGTTCCATATTAGTCAGTGCAAGCTCTGTGATCTGACCCAAAACGTGGCCTAATAATTAGCTGATATATCAGGTGCCAATACATATCAGTAATACTGCTGATTAATGAAGACATTCCATTAACACTGAAGTGCCGACATTATGTAGGTAGGTGTGTGGGCCAGGCCACAGACTGATCCTACCGGGTCTCACTGCTGAACCTTTGGAACCCAGTAGGGGAGGAATGCTTATACCCCCCTTGTTGCTGGCCAATGCTTATACCCTCCTATTGCTGGTCAATGCTTATAACCCCCTATTGCTGGCCAATGCTTATAACCCCCTATTGCTTGTCAATGCTTATATCCCCCTATTGCTGGCCAATGCTTATACCCTCCTATTGCTGACCAATTCTTATACCCTCCTATTGCTGGCCAGTGCTTATAACCCCCTATTGCTGGCCAATGCTTATACCCTCTCTATTGCTGGCCAATACTTATACCCCACCTCTTGCTGGCCAATGCTTATTCCCCCCTATTGCTGGCCAATGCTTATACCCCCCTATTGCTGGCCCTGTGTACATCATATAACTAAAGGGTGTAGATCTATGCCTCTAAAACACCCTCAAAAACGAGAGGAGGACCCCTACTGATTGATATTCAGCAGAAAAAGAGTTGAATATGCATCACTCACCATTATACATCTGTTACCGAGGGGATGGGATCTGGTGTCTTCATAGGAGATCCTCATGTAGAAATCTGTATCCTTTCCAGGTAGCAAACATGGTCTTGGTGCTTTTGTGTATATTTAGCCCATGCAGAAGATACCAAAGAACTTTTCGCCTTCACCCACTCTTCATTATTTAATCGGTAGCCAAAAAACAGAACATTTTGAAAACAGCTAAAAAGCCAACATCCATCTTATGAAATTGCTCTTTCTTGGCTACCAATGAAATAAGGAAGAGTAGGTGAAGGCGAGAGTGACAATGTGAGATGTTCTTCACCCTTCCTGATAACAATATATACAAGAAATAATGGACTGAATGGCACCCGTGCCAATTGGGTGACCTCCTGTGTTTAGTAAGCAGCAGGGCAGCTGCTCAGCAGGGGACCTGGAAGATGGAGGTAATCACTGCAGTAATGGTATCTATACAGTGATCTCCAGCTTCCAGGGGGATCCCACAGGTATGGCACACACAACTTCCATGGCTCCAAGCTGGACCAATGTTACTATAGAAGAATCTCCATACTGGGAATTCATCATTAAACAGGATAAAGGTAGGAGCCAGTCTAATGGAGGAGGAAGACCAAGAAAAGGCCTGCAGCCTTGCATGTGGTCGGATTATGAAGAAGAGGAGCATTAATTGAGGAGCAGACAGAAGTGATTGAGGTTGGAGATATTATTATTTCAGAATTGTCCCCTTGACTGAAAACTGACCAAACCTGGAAGTTTGTGGATGAGAATGTTTCTGCTCATGTATATAATGCCAGTCCCTTGTGTAGGGGCCATTGGTCATACAGATATATGATTTACATTTCCATGGGACCTCTCTAACTAGCTGAGTTTTCTCCAGTCCTTGTCACCAACACATTCCTGTTTTGCATTCTCTGATCACTTCTTTGCACACCCGAGTACCTAAAATTTCATTAAATGGAAGCATTTTTCACCTCACCCCTTGACCCCATCATTTAATTACACCGTTGATTAAAAATGCAGTCATGGAGAATGAGCTAAAAACTGAGAGGCCCCAAGTCAGCCATTTTGTAGAAGCTTCCCTCCACATCCTGACTCATGAAATGGAAGGACGACCTTGTCTCCACCGTGCAGTGACTCCAGCTGACCAGAGGGGGAGCTCTTTCCACACTGCTGGTTGTAATTCCTGTGGTCGGAGTGTGTTTGTAGCAGAGATAAGTCGTTGCTGACCTGATTTGAATTTGCAGCTTGGAAAATGAAGTACTTACCTCGCTGACACATTGCACACAGGCCGCCATGTACGCCCAATGACCCCAAATGGTCATCAACGCCATTTTTTTATTTTTTTCGTGCAGTATCAGACATTAGGGCAGACAATTTTATTGCAATGCATTGCAGCTAGATCAGTACAGATTGAAGTGTTATTGCTCTGGCCTACTTGCTTTGCCCATTGGTGTTGCAGGTTAATAGGATGACCCCGATTAGTCTGTTTAAAGTAGATGACAACCCAATCACCAAAATCTCATAAAATCTTTATCATGTTAATAGCAGTTTTAAAGTTGATTCCAACAATCTAAATTTGCAGCTTTTTATTAAACTAGCCCCTGATGATCCCACCGTGTTCAGTAACTTCCTGGTATGGGGGTGACAGCGCTCTGTCTCCTGATTGTGCTCATGTGTTGTCACCCAGGTATCTCATAGAGACTACAATGACCTCATAGATTATACAGGAATGGTCCACTTTTATTGCCATCAGGAAACCCATCCTGAGAAATTATATGCAGACTGGAAGTGGCTTTGTTGCAGCCAACGGCTTTTTTTTGTGGCAGCACAGTGGCATGGTGGGTATTACTTCTGCTTTACAGTTCTGGGGTTGCTGGTTTGAACCCTGGGCGGGACAGAAGTGCTGACATTATGTAGGTAGGTGTGTGGGCCAGGCCACAGACAGAGCCTGCCGGGTCTCGCTGCTGAACCCTTAAGACCCAGTAGGGAAGGAATGCTTATACCCCCCTATTGCTGGCCAGTGCTTATTCCCCCTATTGCTGGCCCTGCGTACAACTTATAACTAAAGGGTGCAGTTTTATGTCTCTAAAACACCAATGAAATAGAGGAAGAGGACCCCTAATGATTGATATTCGTCAAATAGTTCAATGTCCATCACTCACCATTACACATCTATTTCGGAGGGGATGGAGGCTGGTGTCTTCATAGGAGATCCTCATGTAGAAATCTGTATCCTTTCCTGGTAGCAAACATGGTGTCTGTGCTCTCGTGTATATTTAGCCCATGCAGAAGATACCAAAGAACTTCATTATTTCATCAGTAGCCAAAAAACAGCACATTTTGAAAACAGCTAAAAGGCCAACATCCATTTAATAAAATCTGCTCTTTCTTGGCTACCTATGAAATAAGTGTGATGGTGAGACCCTGTACGTCCTTAAAGAGTGTTGGTTTAAGCCAGATTTGGTAAAGAAAGACATGCTGATTGAACAGCTGTGTCTTGGGCTATTTAGTTCTGACATGACTATGGATCAGGGCCCCACCCAACAGACAGGAAGTCTGTGCTTGGAGAGTCAGGTGGACTCTCCCATCCCTCTGAAGTGGAGTCAGAGGCTATCTACGCTGCATGGGTGCAGCCAGAGTATGCATGTCTGCAGGAGGCAGATGTCAATGGTGAAGTAAGCAACCAGCTGCTGACCGGGAGTAAGCGAGGCGTGAGCTTATCTCTTGGAAACTCTTTGGGTCTGAGGAGCAGACCTAAGGCCTAGGCTAAAGGCCTGAAACAGCCGGATAGCAAGAAGGTAAAAGCTAGGAGGCTAAACTGTTAAGTATGCAAGATACAGGAATGGTGGAACCCCCCTGTGAATGCTACGGATGTATGTGAACTTTTGTGCTTTTAAATAAAAATGGGCTACCATGCCCTTAAACAGAGTTCCTGACTGGAATGAATAACTGGAAAAACGCATCCACCACGAGAGCTAACAACCCCTAATCTTACATAAGAAAGAGTGGGTGAAGGCGAGAGTGACCTTGTGAGATGTTCTTCACCCTTCCTGATAGAGATAGATACAAGAAATAATGAACTGAATGGCACCCGTGACAATTGGGTGACCTTCTGTGTTTAGTAAGCAACAGGGCAGCCGCTGAGCAGGGGACACGGAAGGTAGAGGCAATCACTGTAGTTTGGTGTCTAAACAGTGATCTCCAGCTTCCAGGGGGATCCGACAGGTATGGCACACATATACTTCCATGGCTCCAAGCTGGACCAATGTTACCATGGAATAATCTCCATCCCGGAATTCATCATTACACAGGATAAAGGTAGGAGGCAGTCTAATGGAGGAGGAAGAGAGTGGAGGCAGAACAAGAAAAGGCCTGCAGCCATGCATGTGGTCGGGTTATGAAAAAGAGGAGCATTAATAGAGGAGCAGAGAGAAGTGATTGAGGTTGGAGATATCATTATTTCAGAATTGTCCCCTTGACTGAAACCTGACCAAACCTGGAAGTTTGTGGATGAGAATGATTCTGCTCATGTATGTAATGCCAGTCCCTTGTGTGGGTGCCATTGGTCATACAGATGTAGGATTTACATTTCAATGGGACCTCTTTAACTAGCTGAGTTTTCTCCAGTCCTTGTCACCCACAGATACCTGTTTTGCATTCTCTGATCGCTTCTTTGCACACCCGAGTACCTTTCAAGCCCATTAAGTGGAAGCATTTTTCACCTCACCCCTTGACCATCATTGTAATTACACCGTTGATTAAAATGCAGTCATGGAGAATGAGCTAAAAACTGAAAGGCCCCACGTCAGCCATTTTGTAGAAGCTTCCCTCCACATCCTGACTCATGAAATGGAAGGGCGGCCTTGTCTCCACAGCGCAGTGACTCCAGCTGACCAGAGGGGGAGCTCTTTCCACACTGCTGGTTGTCATTCCTGTGGTCGGAGTGTGTTTGTAGCAGAGATAAGTCATTGCTGACCTGATTTGGATTTGCAGCTTGGAAAATTAAGTACTTACCTCGCACACAGGCCGCCATGTACGCCCAATGACCCCAAATGCTCATCAACTCCATTTTGTTTTCTTTTTTTTTACAGTATCAGACAATTGTATTGCAATGCATTGCAGCTAGATCAGTACAGATTGAAGTGTTATTGCTCTGACCTACTTGCTTTGCCCATTGGTGTTGCAGGTTTAAAGGATGACTCTGATTAGTCTGTTTAAAGTAGATGACAAGCCAATCACCAAAATCTCATAAAATCTTTATCAGTAGCACTACTTCTCCAGGGATCTACAGTTTTCCAGGGGTCTGTGCTTAGTGGCCACCCTGATGCAATAGCAGTTTTAAAGTTGATTCCAATATTTAAATTTTCCAGCTTTTTTATAAAATAGCCCCTGATGATCCCACCATGTTCAGGCACTTCCTGGTATGGAGGTGACAGCGCTCTGTCTCCTGATTGTGCTCCTGTGTTGTCACCCAGGTATCTCATAGAGACTACAATGACCTCAGAGATTATACAGGGATGGTCCACTGTTATTGCCATCAGGAAACCCATCCTGAGAAATGACATGCAGACTGGAAGTGGCTTTTGTTGCAGCTAACAGATTTTGTGGCAGCACGGTGGCATGGTGGGTATTACTTCTGCTTGACAGTTCCCGGGTTGCTGGTTTGAACCCTGGGCAGGACAGAGGTGCTGACATTAAGTAGGTGTGTGTGCCAGGCCACAGACAGAGCCTGTCGGGTCTTGCTGCTGAACCTTTAGGACCCAGTAGGGGAGGAATGCCTATACTGCCCTATTGCTGGCCAATGCTTATACCCACTATTGCTGACCCTGTGTACATCATATAACTAAAGGGTGCAGTTTTATGTCTCTAAAACTCAAATGAAAAAGAGAGGAGGACCCCTACTGATTGATATGCGTTAAAAAAAGTTGTTCAATGTCCATCACTCACCATTACACATCTATTTCGGAGGGGATGGAGGCTGGTGTCTTCATAGGAGATCCTCATGTAGAAATCCTTTCCTGGTAGCAAACATGGTCTCTGTGCTCTCGTGTATATTTAGCCCATGCAGAAGATACCAAAGAACTTCTCACAGGGTCACTCTCGCCTTCACCTACTCTTCATTATTTCATCGGTAGCCAAAGAACGGCACATTTTGAAAACAGCTAAAAAGCCAACATCCATTTAATGTAATCTGCTCTTTCTTGGCTACCTATGAAATAAGGAAGAGTGGGTGAAGGCGAGAGTGACCCTGTGAGATTTTCTTCACCCTTCCTGATAGGAATAGATACAAGAAATAATGGACTGAATGGCACCCGTGCCACTTGGTTGACCTGTGTTTAGTAAGGAACAGGGCAGCCGCTGAGCAGGGGACCTGGAAGATAGAGGCAATCCCTGTAGTTTGGTGTCTAAACAGTCATCTCCAGCTTCCAGGGGGATCCGACAGGTATGGCACACATATACTTCCATGGCTCCAAGCTGGACCAATGTTACCATGGAATAATCTCCATACCGGGAATTCATCATTACACAGGATAAAGGTAGGAGGCAGTCTAATGGAGGAGGAAGACAGTGGAGGCAGCCCAAGAAAATATCATTATTTCAGAATTGTCCCCTTGACTGAAACCTGGCCAAACCTGGAAATTTGTGGATGAGAATGATTCTGTTCATGTATGCAATGCTAGTCCCTTCTGTAGGGGCCATTGGATACTTCATACAGATGTAGGATTTACATTTCAATGGGACCTCTAACTAGCTGAGTTTTCTCCAGTCCTTGTCACCCACAGATTATTGTTTTGTATTCTCTGATTGCTTCTTTGCACACCCGAGTACCTTCCAAGCCCATTAAGTGGAAGCATTTTTCACCTCACCCATTGACTCCATCATTTAATTACACTGTTGATTAAAATGCAATCATGGAGAATGAGATAAAAACTGAAAGGCCCCACGTCAGCCATTTTGTAGAAGCTTCCCTCCACATCCTGACTCATGAAATGGAAGGGTGGCCTTGTCTCCACAGCGCAGTGACTCCAGCTGACCAGAGGGGGAGCTCTTTCCACACTGCTGGTTGTCATTCCTGTGGTCGGAGTGTGTTTGTAGCAGAGATAAGTCATTGCTGACCTGATTTGGATTTGCAGCTTGGAAAATTAAGTACTTACCTCTCTGACACATTGCACACAGACCGCCATGTACGCCCAATGACTCCAAATGCTCAATGCCATTTTTTTTTTTTTTTTACAGTATCATGCCGCGTACACACGATCATTATTCACGGCGGTTAAAAAACCGCCGTGAATAATGTCATTAAAAACGAGGGAACAACTTGTTCCCCACACACGGTCGTTTTTCACGTCGTTTTTTCTCTTGTCGAGAAAAACGACCGTCTGTGGGCTCCACGGCAGTGTTTCCCTATGGGAAAACTGCCGCGGAAAACATGTCGAAAAAAACGGCGAGAAAAATTAGAGCATGTTCTAATTTTTCTCGTCGTTTTTAATGCCGTTTCTCTCGTCGAAAAAAACGACAGAAAGCCCACAGACTATCGTTTTTCTCGTTGAATGGGAAAAATGACGTTTTTCTCGACGAGAAAAACCGCCGTGTGTACGCGGCATAAGATATTCGGCCAGACAATTTTATTGCAATGCATTGCAGCTAGATCAGTGCAGATTGAAGTGTTATTGCTCTGACCTACTTGCTTTGCCCATTGGTGTTGCAGGTTTATAGGATGACCCCGATTAGTCTGTTTAAAGTAGATGACAACCCAATCACCAAAATCTCATAAAATCTTTATCAGTAGCACTACTTCTCCAGGGATCTCCAGTTTTCCAGGGGCCTGTGCTGAGTGGCCACCCTGCTGCAATAGCAGTTCTAAAGTTTATTCCAATAATTACATTTTGCAGCTTTTTATTAAAATAGCCCCTGATGATCCCACCATGTTCAGGCACTTCCTCGTATGGGGGTAACAGCGCTCTGTCTCCTGATTGTGCTCCTGTGTTGTCACCCAGGTATCTCATAGAGACTACAATGACCTCATAGATTATACAGGGATGGTCCACTTTTATTGCCATCAGGAAACCCATCCTGAGAAATGACATGCAGACTCGAAGTGGCTTTGTTGCAGCTAACGGCTTTTTTTGTGGCAGCACAGTGGCATGGTGGGTATTACTTCTGCTTTACAGTTCTGGGGTAGCTGGTTTGAACCCTGGGCGAGACAGAAGTGCTGACATTATGTAGGTAGGTGTGTGGGCCAGGCCACAGACAGAGCCTGTCGGGTCTTGCTGCTGAACCTTTAGGACCCAGTATGGGAGGAATGCTTATACTGCACTATTGCTGGACAATGCTTATACCCCCTATTGGTAGCCAATGATTATACCCCCCCCCCTATTGGTGGCCAATGCTTATACCCCCTATTGCTGGCCCTGTGTAAATCATATAACTAAAGGGTGCAATTTCATGTCTCTAAAACACCAATGAAAAGAGAGGAGGACCCCTACTGATTGATATGCATCAAAAAAAGAGTTTAATATTCATCACTCACCATTACACATCTAGATCCTCATGTAGAAATTTGTATCCTTTCGAGGTAGCAAACATGGTCTCTGTGCTTTCGTATAAATTTTGCCCATGCAGAAGATGCCAAAGAACTTCTCACAAGGTCACTCTCGCCTTCACCTACTCATTATTTCACCGGTAGCCAAAAAACAGCACATTTTGAAAACAGCTAAAACAGCTGAAAACAGCTAAAAAGCCAACATCCATCTTATGAAATCTGCTCTTTCTTGGCTACCTATGAAATAAAGAAGAGTGAGTGAAGGCGAGAGTGACCCTGTGAGATGTTCTTCACCCTTCCTGGTAGGAATAGATACAAGAAATAATGGACTGAATTGGGTGACCTTCTGTGTTTAGTAAGCAGCAGCGCAACCGCTGAGCACGGGAACCGGAAGGTAGAGGCAATCACTGTAGTAGTGGTTTCTTGCAGTGATCTCCAGCTTCTAGGGGGATCCCACAGGTATGGCACACATATACAGGTGATACTCGAAAAATTTGAATATCGTGCAAAAGTTCATTTATTTCACTAATGCAACTTAAAAGGTGAAACTAATATATGTGATAGACTCATTACATGCAAAGCAAGATAGTCCAAGTCGGGATTTGTCATAATTGTGATGATTATGGCTTACAGCTCTAGAAAACCCCAAATCCACAATTTCAGAAAATTAGAATATTATAAAGAGGTGCAATATTCTAGGCTCAAAATGTCCCACTCTAATCAGCTAATTAAGCCATAACACCTGCAAAGGGTTCCTGAGCCTTTAAATCAGTGATTCTCAACCTTCTAGTGCCGTGACCCCTTGATAAAATTTCTCAAGTTGTGGGGACCCCTAGCAGTAAAATTATTTATAGCGTGGGTTGTCAGCACCCAAGGCAAGACAAGTAATTTGCGCCCCTAACCCACAGACATTTAGCGCTCCCGGAGTCCTTTTAATGGCAATTATAATCACAGGTAGTGTTACTCACTGTGTCTCCAGCTTCACTGTGTCTCCCACTTTGTGGTGTCTTGTAGCAGTGACACCTATGCCGAAATCAGGAGATAGGGTCTCCTCAGCCCCTCCTACTTCACGTTCCTCATCAGTCAGCTGACCTCTAGTCTTTGCCCCCCAGCCATCCCTTGAACTGAATGGGCGGCTGCGAAGAGGCTAAGTGGGCAGCTGCGGGCTCCAGGAACAGCCCAGCTAGGCGGCCGTGGGCTCCAGGGATAGCCCTGCTGGGTGGCCGCAAAAAGGCTTGGAGAGTGGTGCAGGCTTCAGGACCAGCCCAGGATTCAGTGACCCCTGGCAAATCATCATTCGACCCCCGAGGGGGTCCCGACCCCCAGGTTGAGAACCACTGCTTTAAATGGTCTATCAGTCTAGTTCAGTAGGAATCACAATCATGGGAAAGACTGCTGACCTGACAGTTGTGCATAAAACCATCATTGACACCCTCCATAAGAAGGGAAAGCCTCAAAAGGTAATTGCAAAAGAAGTTGGATGTTCCCAAAGTGCTGTATCAAAGCACATTAATAGAAAGTTATGTGGAAGGGAAAAGTGTGGAAGAAAAAGGCGCACAAGCAGCAGGGATGAGCGCAGCCTGGAGAGGATTGTCAGGAAAAGGCCATTCCAAAGTGTTGGGGACTTTCACAAGGAGTGGACTGAGACTGGAGTCAGTGCATCAAGAGCCACCAGACACAGACGGATCCTGGACATGGGCTTCAAATGTCGTATTCCTCTTGTCAAGCCACTAAAGAACAACAAACAACGTCAGAAGCGTCTTACCTGGGCTGAAGAAAAACAGACCTGGCCTGTTGCTCCTCAGTGGTCCAAAGTCCTCTTTTCTGATGAGAGCAAATTTTGTATCTCATTTGGAAACCAAAGACCCGGAGTATGGAGACAGAATGGAGAGGCACCCACTTCAAGATGCTTGAAGTCCAGTGTGAAGTTTCCACAGTCTGTGTTGATTTGGGGAGCCATGTCATCTGCTGGTGTTAGTCCACTGTGCTTCATTAAGTCCGGGGTCACCACAGCCGTCTACCAGGAGATTTTAGAGCACTTCATGTTTCCTTCCGCAGACGAGCTCTATGGGGATGCTGACTTCATTTTCCAGCAGGACTTGGCACCTGCCCACACTGCCAAAAGCACCAAAACCTGGTTCAATAACCGTGGGATTACTGTGCTTGATTGGCCAGCAAACTCACCTGACCTGAACCCCATAGAGAATCTATGGGGCATTGCCGAGAGACATGAGACCGAACAATGCAGAAGAGCTGAAGGCCGCTATTGAAGCATTTTGGTCTTCCATAACACCTCAGCAGTGCCACAGGCTGATCGCTTCCATGCCACGCCGCATTGAGGCAGTAATTGCTGCAAAAGGGGCCCAAACCAAGTACTGAGTACATATGCATGCTTCTACTTTTCAGAGCTTCGATATTGTTCTATGTACAATCCTTGTTTTATTGATTGCATGTAATATTCAAATTTTCTGAGATTGTGGATTTGGGGTTTTCATGAGCTGTAAGCCATAATCATCACAATTATGACAAATCACGGCTTGAACTATCTTGCTTTGCATGTAATGAGTCTATCTCATATATTAGTTTCACCTTTTAAGTTGCATTAGTGAAATAAATGAACTTTTGCACGATATTCAAATTTTTCGAGTATCACCTGTACTTCCAGGGCTCCAAGCTCAACCAATGTTACCATGGAAGAATCTCCATCCCGGAATTCATCATTAAACAGGATAAAGGTAGGAGGCAGTCTAATGGAGGAGGAGGAGAGTGGATGCAGCCCAAAAAAAGGCCTGCAGCCATGCATGTGGTCGGGTTATGAAGAAGAGGAGCAGAGAGAAGTGATTGAGGTTGGAGATATTATTATTTCGGAATTGTCCCCTTGACTGAAAACTGGCCAAACCTAGAAGTTTGTGGATGAGAATGTTTCTGTTCATGTATGTAATGCCAGTCCCTTCTGTGGGTGCCATTGGTCATATTGATGTAGGATTTACATTTCAATGGGACCTCTCTAACTAGCTGAGTTTTCTCCAGTCCTTGTCACCCACAGATTCCTGTTTTCCTTTTCTGATTGCTTCTTTGCACACCCGAGTACCTTTTCATGTCCATTTTTCACCTCACCCCTTGACTCTATCATTTAATTACACCCTTGATTAAAAATGCAGTCATGGAGAATGAGCTAAAAACTGAGAGGCCCCACGTCAGCCATTTTGTAGAAGCTTCCCTCCACATCCTGACTCATGAAATGGAAGGGCGGCCTTGTCTCCACAGTGCAGTGACTCCAGCTGACCAGAAGGGGAGCTCTTTCCACACTGCTGGTTGTCATTCCTGTGGTCGGAGTGTGTTTGTAGCAGAGATAAGTCATTGCTGACCTGATTTGAATTTGCAGCTTGGAAAATGAAGTACTTACCTCGCTGACACATTGCACACAGGCCGCCATGTACGGCCAATGACCCCAAATGCTCATCAACGCCATTTTTTTTTTTCTTACAGTATCAGACATTAGGGCAGACAATTTTATTGCAATGCATTGCAGCTAGATCAGTACAGATAAGTGTTATTGCTCTGACCTACTTGCTTTTCCCATTGGTGTTGCAGGTTAATAGGATGACCCCGATTAGTCTGTTTAAAGTAGATGACAACCCAATCACCAAAATCTCATAAAATCTTTATCATGTTAATAGCAGTTTTAAAGTTGATTTCAATAATCTAAATTTGCAGCTTTTTATTAAACTAGCCCCTGATGATCCCACCGTGTTCAGTAACTTCCTGGTATGGGGGTGACAGCGCTCTGTCTCCTGATTGTGCTCCTGTGTTGTCACCCAGGTATCTCATAGAGACTACAATGACCTCATAGATTATGAAGGAATGGTCCACTGTTATTGCCATCAGGAAACCCATCCTGAGAAATGATATGCAGACTGGAAGTGGCTTTGTTGCAGCTAACGGCTTTTGTGGCAGCACAGTGGCATGGTGGGTATTACTTCTGCTTTACATTTCTGGTGTTGCTGGTTTGATCCCTGGGCAGGACAGAAGTGCTGACATTATGTAGGTAGGTGTGTGGGCCAGGCCACAGACAGAGCCGGCCAGATCTCGCTGCTGAACCTTTAGGACCCAGTAGGGAAGGAATGCTTATACTAACCTATTGTTGGCCAATGATTATATCCCCTATTCGTGGCCAATGCTTATACCCCCCTATTGCTGGTCAGTGCTTATACCCCCTATTGCTGGCCACAACAGCTGTTGTGGCAGCACAGTGTGAGTTGTGGGTATTACTTCTGTGTTACTTTTCCGAGGTCCCTGGTTTGAACCCTGGGTGTGACACGGAATGCATTTTGCATGTTCTCCCTCCTGTTTCCATGGGGTTCCATATTAGTCAGTGCAAGCTCTGTGATCTGACCCACAACGTGGCCTAATAGTTTGCTGATATATCAGGTGCCAATACATATCAGTAATACTGCTTATTAATAAAGACATTACATTAACACTGAAATGCCGACATTATGTAGGTAGGTGTGTGGGCCAGGCCACAGACAGAGCCTTCTGGGTCTCGCTGCTGAACCTTTAGGACCCAGTAGGGGAGGAATGCTTATTCTGCCCTATTGCTGGCCAATGCTTATACCCCCTTATTGGTGGCCAATGCTTATACCCCCCTTTTGGTGGCCAGTGCTTATACCCCCTATTGCTGGCCAATACCCCCCTATTTCTGGCCAATACCCCCCTATTGCTGGCCCTGTGTTCATCATATAACTAAAGGGTGCAGTTTTATGTCTCTTAAAACACTAATGAAAACAAGAGGAGGACCCCCTACTGATTGATATGCATCAAAAAAAGAGTTCAATGTCCATCACTCACCATTACACATCTATATCGGAGGGGATAGAGGCTGGTGTCTTCATAGGAGATCCTCATGTATAAATCTGTATCCTTCCATGTAACAAACATGGTCTTGGTGCTCTTGTGTGTATTTAGCCCATGTAGAAGATACCAAAGAACTTCTCACAAGGTCACTCTCGGCTTCACCCCCTCTTCTTTATTTCATCGGTAGCCAAAAAACTTCACATTTTGAAAACAGCTAAAAAGCCAACATCCATTTTATATGATCTTTCTTGGCTACCAATGAAATAAAGAAGAGTGAGTGAAGGTGAGAGTGACCCTGTGAGATGTTCTTCACCCTTCCTGATAGAGATAGATACAAGGAATAATGGACATGCCAGTAATTGCAGGTGATAGGAGCTGGGAATGGATGAAAAATGTAAAAAGTGAGTTTGGTGGAAATGTTTAAAGATGATTTCCAGGTATGGATATTTTCTACATAATAACATTGTTCCAGCTTGGACCAATATAAGTATGAATGTGTCATACCTGTGGAAGCTGTAAATCACTCTAGTAGACAGCACTACTACTCCAGAGATCTCCAGTTTTTTCGGGCTCCTGTGCTGAGTGGCCGTCTTGCTGCATTGTGAACACAGGAAGTCACTTACTTGGCTTGGGAGCCAATCAGGGATTTAGCATTTTCTCAAGGAATGAGAAGTGTTCTCTGATTGGGGGTTAAGTCGAGAGTGACCTTGTGAGATGTTCTACACCCTTCCTGATAGCGATAGATACAAGAAATAATGGACTGAATGGCACCCGTGCCAAGTGGGTGACCTCCTGTGTTCAGTAAGCAGCAGGGCAGCCGGGACCCGGAAGATAGAGGCAATCACTGTAGTAATGGTGTCTATACAGTGATTTCCAGCTTCCAGGGGGATCCCACAGGTACTGTATGGCATATATATACTTACATGGCTCCAAGCTGGACCAATGTCACCATGGAAGATTCTCCATACCGGGAATTCATCATTACACAGGATAAAGGTAGGAGGCAGTCTAATGGAGGAGGAGGAGAGTGGAGGCAGCCCAAGAAAAGGCCTGGAGTAATGCATGTGGTCGGGTTATGAAGAAGAGGAGCATTAATGGAGGAGCAGAGAGAAGTGGTTGAGGTTGGAGATATCATTATTTCAGAATTGTCCCCTTGACTGAAAACTGGCCAAACCAGTCATTTGATTACACCATGGGTTAAAATCCAGATATTGAAAATGAGCTAAAAACTTGAGAGGCCCCACGTCAGCCATTTTGTAGAAGCTTCCCTCCACATCCTGACTCATGAAATGGAAGGGCGGCCTTGTATCCAGGGCGCAGTGACTCCAGCTGACTAAAGGGGGAGCTCTTTCAACACTGCTGGTTGTCATTCCTGTGGTTGGAGTGTGTTTGTAGCAGAGATAAGTCATTGCTGACCTGATTTGGATTTGCAGCTTGGAAAATGAAGCACTTACCTCGCTGACACATTGCACACAGGCCGCCATGTACGGCCAATGACCCCAAATGCTCAACGCCATTTTTTTTTTTTTTTTTACAGTTAAGGGCCTGCATTTTAAGGAAACCAGTCCAGAGCAATGATGTGTAGCCAACCCTGGAGCAAGTGCATGCAAACAGGAAAAATCTGAAAAAGATTGGAGGAGATCAGCAATATTGATATGAGAAAAAGGATAAAAAAAAAAAAATGAAAACAGTAATTTATTTAAACAAACAAAATTACAATAATTATGACACTCACATGGATTGATTTACTAAATCTGGAGAGTGCAGAATCTGGTGCAGCTGTGCACGGTAGCCAATCAGCTTCCAACTTCAGCTTGTTCAATGAAGCTTTGGCAATAAAACCTGGAAGCTGATTAGTTTCCATGCAGAGCCGCACCTGATTTTGCACTCTCCGTTATTAGTGAATTATTAACCCCTTTGTGCACAGAGCAAACTAAATGTCACATAGTTATGGTGTACATCTTCTGTAAGGCCCCTTTCACACTGAGGCGTTGGGGCGCTGGCGGTAAAGGGGGCGCTTTACCGTCGTTTAGTGGCGCTTTTCGGCCACTAACGGGGCGCTTTTAACTCCTGTTAGCGGCCAAACAAGGGTTACAAGTGCCCGCTTTGCCGGCGCTTCCCATTGATTTCAATGGGCAGGGGCGTTTTAGGAGTGGTGTATACACCGCTCCTAAAGCACCTCAAAGAAGCTGCTTGCAGGACTTTTTTTGACGTCCTGCCAGCGCACCGCTTCAGTGTGAAAGCACTCGGGCTTTCACATTGGAGTGACAATAGAGGCGCTTTGCAGGCGCTATTTTTGGTGCTATAGCGCTTGTAAAGCGCATCAGTGTGAAAGGGGTCTAAGTAATATCTCACCGCTGAGTATTTTTTGATCCTTTATAGAAACATTTTCATCAAACCTTTATATCTTAAAGCGGAGTTCCAGCCTTTTTTTATGTTTATTAAAAGTCAGCAGCTACAAAAAGTGTAGCTGCTGGCTTTTAATAAACATACACTTACCTGTTCCACTGTCCAGCGACGCGACGCCCAGAGCTCCGCTCCTCTCCCCCCCTTCTCTGCCGGCGCCTCCATTCATAGTGTGGGCACCCGCCTGTGACAGCTTTCGGCTTCACGGCCGGGCACTCACTGCGCATGCGTGAACGGCGCAGCGCTCTGTGAGTGGACAGGTCGATCGCCTGGGACCTGTCACGTCCCAGGTGATTGCCTACAGGGAGGGGCCGCCACAAGGCGATATGACGTATCGCCTAGGCGACCCCAGGGCGGAAGGAGGAAGTGGGACAGGAAGTCCCACTCCTACTGAAGCCCCCACTCCCCCCCCAAAAAAAATTACATGCCAAATGTGGCATGTAAGGGGGCGAGGAGTGGATAAAGCGAAAGTTCCAAATTTGGGTGGAACTCCGCTTTAAATGTAAGCTTCTATTACCCTCTCTGGTTCCTCCTTTCCCCCTTCATCTGCATTTTTAATGAAATTTTAACATAAAACCTTTTTACGTTTTTATTACATAACTTTATTAAACCAGGGTGATGTCATCACTGGGTCTCTGTGCTTCTCTTGCAATGCAGGCAGATCATGGCTGGTGGGGTGGGCTGGTAGGGTGCTGTACATATCTTCCTGAAAACACCACAGCGCCCTGCCTCTGTACTCGTTACAAGAAACCTCAGTCCTGAAGGCGGCTGACATTTGTGAGGAGTTATGCAAATATCAAAATGCCTTAAAGTGGTAGTAAACTCTTTCCCACCACTTGTACCTACAGGTAATCCAATAATAAAGCTTACCTGTAGGTACTGTGAATATTTCCTAAACTTGCAAAGTTTAGGAAATATTCAGAGTGCATGCAACCGTCTCAGCAGTGACATTGTGGCGCTGGAGGGCTTCGTTCTAAGGTAAGTCTATCATAATGTGCTAGTATGCAATGAATGCAATCTACTCACTAGGGGGAGAACCTCTGGGGGAGTCTAGGATGGAAAAGGACCTGGGGGTCCTAGTAGATGACAGGCTCAGAATTTGCAAGCAATGCCAAGCTGCTGCTAACAAAGCAAACAGAATATTTGCATGCATTAAAAAGGGATTAAGGCCCCTTTCACACTGAGGCGCTATTGCGCTAAAAATAGCGCCTGCAATGTGCCCTGTAAGAGCCGCTTCTTTGTATCCAGTGTGAAAGCCCCGAGGGCTTTCACACAGGAGCGGTGCGCTTGCAGGAGGGTCAAAAAACTCCTGCAAGCCACATTTTTGAGGCGCTGTAGGAGCGCTAAAAATAGCGCTCCTATAGCGCCCCTGCCCATTGAAATCAATGGTGTAGCGCTGCCAAAATGCCGCAAATCAGCGTTTTTGCGGGCGTTTTTTAACCCTTTTTCGGCTGCTAGCGGGGGTTAAAATCACCCCGCTAGCACCCGCAAATCGCGGCAAAAACGATAGTATAGCGGTGCTAAAAATTGCGGCGCTGTACCGTCAGCGCTTCAGTGTGAAAGTAGCCTTACTCAAGAGACAAAACGATAATTCTTCCGCTCTACAAGACTCTGGTCCGGCCGCACCTGGAGTATGCTGTCCAGTTCTGGGCACCAGTCCTCAGGAAGGATGTATTGGAAATGGGGCGAGTACAAAGAAGGGCAACAAAACTAATAAAGGGTCTGGAGGATATTAGTTATGAGGAAAGGTTGCGAGCACTGAACTTATTCTCTCTGGAGAAGAGACGCTTGAGAGGGGATATGATATCAATGTACAAATACTGTACTGGTGACCCCACAATAGGGAGAAAACTTTTTTGCGGAAGGGAGTTTAACAAGACACGTGGCCACTCACTAAAATTATAAGAGCGGTCTAAATTTAAACTGCATAAAGAGTTCTTTACTGTAAGAGCGGCAAGGATGTGGAATTCCCTTCCACAGGCGGTGGTCTCAGCGGGGAGAATCAATGGTTTCAAGAAACTATTAGATAAGCACCTGAACGACCACAACATACAGGGATATACAATGTAATACTGACATATAATCACACACATAGGTTGGACTTGACGGCCTTGTGTCTTTTTTCAACCTCACCTACTATGTAACATTATGACATTGCCTTGCAGGAGATTTTTTTTTTTATAATCACCTGCGGTTTACTACTGCTTTAATAAATGGGTGTCAGTCTGGGTTCACACCATTGCGAATTGGATGCGGGTTCCCCGCTTCCAATTCACAATAGCAGGAGATTTTAAAGTGGAGCTCCACCCTAAAGTGGAACTTCCGCTCATCGGAACCCTCCCCCCCCTCTGGTGTCACAATTGACACCATTCAGGGGGGAGGGGGGTGCAGATACCTGTCTAAGACAGGTATTTGCACCCACTTCCGGGAGTCCATTCTGCGGGAAATCTGCGGGAAGTACGTCACTTCCCGTAGAATACCCTTTGTGTTCTGGGAGACACTCGGCTCCCAGAACACACGGGGACCAGTCAGAACGGCGCAGCGCGACTCACGCATGCGCCGTGGGGAACCGGGCAGTGAAGCCGCAACGCTTCACTTCCTGGTTCCCTCACCGAGGATGGCCGTGGGGGCAGCAGAGAGGCGAGCGATCGCTCGTCCTCTGCTGCTGACGTCGCTGGACTCCAGGACAGGTAAGTTTCCTAATATTAAAAGTCAGCAGCTGCTGTAGCTGCAGCTGCTGGCTTTTAATAAAAAAAATTTGCCGGAGCTCCGCTTTAAGTGACTCTCTATGGAGCTGGTTCACATATCTCTGCAGCAGGTCCGGTGGGTTTTGCACAAAAACGCTGTGCGTCTTTTGGTCCGTTTCAGGTCCGAATTCAGCCCAAAATTTGGACTGAAATCGGACCTGAAACGGTGAACCAGGACATGCTGGACCCCTGCTGGGAGCCGTATGCGGCGATGGTGTGAACCCAGCCTGAAAGAACTGAAATTCAATTAATGAAAGGGACAGGGCCAGGAATAGTCAGGCTGGGGAGGAAAGAGCTAAATGATGCTGGACGTCATCCAGCCAGCAAGGGCTCTAACTGACTTGCTGCAGCTTCTAATGCACATTGTGAGAAGCTCACAGTGTGCAGTGAAATCAGAGGAAGAAAATACAATACAGGAGAGGAGCGGGTACAACTGAATGGAAGACCGGAGGTGGGATAGAAGAGACATCCCAATCTAGGGCCCTCTGTAGTGACTGCCATGTTATACTCGCCGATTAATTCCTGAATGGCGCAGCGTTCAATGTAACATTTGGATCTTATTCATGTTCTTGTTGTAAAAATCGGAACCCCAATTCCAAGCCTCCTAATGGCGATCTGTAACATTTCCTATCATTTGAACATTGATTCGAACTTCCTTTCTGCAGAAAAAGAGAAGAATGGCGGCTGTGGCAGTCAGATCTGTACGAGGAAACCGCCAGCTTGGTGCCAGGACAGGAAGTTGGTTAAGCGTTTTTGTCATTTTGCTGATCCAGCGATCTTTATTAGAACGGCCGACCCGTTTACTGCGACTTCCTTTTATAGGCTGGCGTGTCCTCGGCGGTGGGCTGATTCTGCCTTTGTGTCATTGTCCTTTAATTCTGTGCTTTTCATGCATGTTCATGTATCATCATCAGTCAGAGAACTCTTTACTTTCACTGTGCTGAAAACAGAGTTGCAGAGAGAGAGAGAGAGAGAGAGAGAGAGAGAGAGGTAATCGCAGGCCATGGAAGGAAATGGTCATAACCTTACTAGTATTATGTAACAATGTTGCATAATTTTTCTCCACATCGGAATTAAAGGAGAAGAATGGCCACAATTTTTTTTTGCCCATTCTTCTCCTATGGGTCAGAGGAGTGCACTTCACCTGTGATATCACAGAGGTAGTCCAGACAATAATGTCGGGACCCGCCCAGATGCTTGAGCGACCGCAGGCTTACACTCTCACCGCGCCCCGCTGAGATCCTGAACCAGCCGCTCCAGCCTCTTCCACAGCCCGGGGGTCCAGTAAGCGCTGCTCAGAGCCGACAGAGTACTGAGCGCTCAGTGGTCTTTGATCGCTCAGTTTTCGGTGTAGAAGCAATGGGGGACAGCTGCAGCGTCAGACCGATGCTGCAGCCATCTAGCCACTTCCAGACCGCAATACGTAAATATACGTTGCCGCTTTGAAGGGGTTTACCAGGATTATGGTATCAGCCATAACCCCCAGTATTTTTTTTTTCCAGCCAAAGATTCTCTTTCTCGTATCACTTTTTATAAACAGTGGGGGGGGGGGGTCGTCCCCTCCTGCCGCTCGCCAGTGTTTCTCGGGCTAACCGCCCTTACCCGCGTGCCCTGGACGCGATCCGACGGTTTGTGTGGCTGGTCACAGAGATGAGGAGAGATCAGATTGTGTCTCTCCACCTCTATTATCTAGGACAGTGGTCTCCAAACTGCAGCCCGGGGGCCAGATGTGGCCCTTTGATTGTCTTTATCTGGCCCCTGGGGCACTATTCCCCCCACTAATATGAGACACTATTCTTCCAACTGACACCAACAATGCGACACCATTTCTCCTATTGACTCCAACAATGGGACACCATTTCTCCCACTGACATCAACAATGGGACACTATTTCTCCCACTGACACCAACAATGGGACACCATTTCTCCTACTGACACCAACAATGGGACACCATTTCTCCTACTGACACCAACAATGGGACACCATTTCTCCCACTGACACCAACAATGGGACACAATTTCTCCCACTGACATCAACAATGGGACACCATCTCTCCCACTGACATCAACAATGGGACACCATCTCTCCCACTGACATCAACAATGGGACACCATTTCTCCTACTGACACCAACAATGGGACACCATTTCTCCCACTGACATCAACAATGGGACACAATTTCTCCCACTGACACCAACAATGGGACACCATTTCTCCCACTGACATCAACAATCAGGACACCATCTCTCCCACTGACATCAACAATGGGACACCATCTCTCCCACTGACATCAACAATGGGACACCATTTCTCCTACTGACGCCAACAATGGGACACCATTTCTCCCACTGACATCAACAATCAGGACACCATCTCTCCCACTGACATCAACAATGGGACACCATCTCTCCCACTGACATCAACAATGGGACACCATTTCTCCTACTGACATCAACAATGGGACACCATCTCTCCCACTGACATCAACAATGGGACACCATTTCTCCTACTGACACCAACAATGGGACACCATTTCTCCTACTGACGCCAACAATGGGACACCATCTCTCCCACTGACATCAACAATCAGGACACCATCTCTCCCACTGACATCAACAATGAGACACCATCTCTCCCACTGACCTCAACAATGGGACACCATCTCTCCCACTGACATCAACAATGGGGCACCATTTTTCCTACTAACACCAACAATGGGGCTCCATTTCTCCTACTGGTACCAAATGTGGTGATGTTTACTCCCACTGATGCCAAGAAAACTTCAACTCCCGCTGTCCACAGTTCGGCCCCCCTAAAGCCTGAAGGACAATAAATTGACCCTTTGTTTAGAAAGTTTGGAGACCCTGATCTAGGAGGACTGGAGTGACGTCATGACGTCACTTCTGGTCTAGGGTAGAAATAAACACATTTTTTTTTCTAAAGCATAAGATCAATGGTTTCTTTTGCTTTCAAAGGTAAAGGAGACATTTGGGGTCTTATAGACCCCAGATCCCTCCATAAAGAGGACCTGTCATCCCTTATTTCTATTACAAGGGATGTTTACATTCCTTGTTATAGGAATAAAAGTGATAAAAAAATTTAAAAGGACGGTGAAAAAATAAATATATAAATAAGATTTTTTTTTTTAAGCGCCCCCATTCCTCCGTGCTCGTGCGCAGAAGCGGATGCATATGTAAGTCACCCATGCATATGTAAACGGTGTTCGCACCCCACATGTGAGGTATCGCCGTGAACGTTAGAGCGAGAGCAATAATTCTAGTGCAAGACCTCCTCTGTAGCTGTAAACAAGTAACCTGTAAAAATGTTTAAAGGATCGCCTATGGAGACTTTTAAGTACCGTCGTTTGTCACCATTCCACGAGCGTGTGCAATTTTAAAGTGTGACATGTTAGGCATTCTATTTATTAAACAAATTGGGTTATATATTGTGTTTCTTTTTTTTTTTCATTATAATTCATCAAAGTGAATTTTTTCGAAAAAAAATTGCGTTTGAAAAACCACTGCGCAAATACTGTGGGACATAAAAAACTGTAATGATCGCCATTTTATTCTCTAGGGTCTCTGCAAAAATATATATATATAATGTTTGGGGGTTCTAAGTAATTTTCTAACAAATAATACAGATTTTTACTTGTAAACAAAAAGTGCCAGAAAAGACCTGGAGCTTGAAGGTTTTTTATCCTAATACATTGAGACCCCATTCACACAGGGGCGACTCATCAGGCGTCTCAGCCGCCTGACGAGTCGCGTCCCATTCTGTACAATGGAACCGTTCTAAGCGGCGCGACTGAAGTCGCTCCGACTTAGAAAAAGGTTCCTGTACTACTTCAAGACGACTTCAAGGCGACTTCCATTGACTTCAATACAGAAGTCATTTTGGAAGTCTGCTTTGAAGTCGTCTTGAGATCGCCCAGCACAGTCGCGGCACAAGTCGTGCCGCCCCTGTGTGAATGGGCTCTCAAGGGGTTGTATACCGCTGGAAGTTTTTTTTTTTCCCTGCAAGGTAAAGTCATAATGTGCCAGTATGCATCGCATACTAGCACATTATGTGAAACCTACCTTAAAACTAAGCTGTTCCAGCGCCGCGATGTCAGTGCTGCAGCCGCTTCTATTTTTATCCGTTTTGCTTCTGGCTCTGTGATTGGCCGGAGCCGGAATAACATGGCTGTTCCTTCAGAGCGCATGCGCCAGTGATGTCACTGTCTGCAAGTAACGTAAATATTTCCTATACGGTACACGTTTAAGAGATATTTACACTACCTATAGGTAAGCCTTATTATAGGCTTACCAATAGTTAAATGTCAGCAGAGGGAGTTTACTTCCTCTTTAACCACTTCAGCCCCGGAAGGATTTCCCCCATTCCTGACCAGGTCATTTTTTGCGATACGGTACTGCAACGCTTTAACTGACAATTGCGCCGACGTGCGATGCTGTACCCAAATAAAATGTCCTTTTTTTTCCCCACAAATAGAGCTTTCTTTTGGTGGTATTTGATCACCTCTGCGGTTTTTATTTCTTGCGTTATAAACAAAAAAAGACCAACACTTCTAAAAAAAAACACAATATTTTTAACTTTATGCTATAATTAATATCCCATTTAAAAAAAAAAAAAAAAATCCTCAGTTTAGGCCGATATATATTCTGCTACATATTTTTGGTTAAAAAAAATCGCAATAAGCGTATATTGATTGGTTTTCTCAAAAGTTATAGCACCTACAAAATAGGTTATTGATTTATGGCATTTTTTTTATACTAGTAATGGCGGCGATCTGCGATTTCTATCGGGACTGCGACATTGCGGCGGACAGATCAGACACTTTTGACACTTTTTTGAAACCATTGACATTTATACAGAGATCAGTGCTATACTGTGTGATTACTGTATAAATGTCACTGGCAGGGAAGGGGTTAACACTAGGGGGAGATCAAGAGGTTAAATGTGTTCCCTCACTGTGTGTTCTAACTGTGGGGGAATGGGACTGACTGGGGGAGGAGACCGATCGGTGTTCCAGTATACTAGGAACACACGATCTGTCTCCTCTCCCCTGACAGGTCGTAGATTTGTATGTTTACACACACAGATCCACGTTCCTGCTCTGTCATGAGCGATCGCGGGTGCCCGGCAGAAATCGTGGTTGCCGGGCACGCGCATCGGCTCCTTAATGACGCGCGCGCCCCCTATATCCCTTTAAGCGGCTGTCGTAAAGCTACGGCAATTTGCGTAGGGGAGTCATTCTGCCGCCGTCAAACGATGGCGGGCGGTCGGCATGTGGCTAAGATAAAAATCCTTCTGTGCGCAGTAGCCGACCCAGCACCCCCCAATACTTACCTGAGCCCCATCTCTATCCAACGATGTCCACAAGTCCCTCAGCTGTCTGGGACTCACCCTCTAGATTGGCTGAGACACAGCAGCGGCGCATTGGCTCCCACTGCTGTCAATCAAGGTCAGTTGGCCAATCAGGAGAGAGAGGGGGCAGAGCTGACAAACAGCCCTGTGTCTAAATGGACACACGGCACTACAGCTCGGCTTGGGTGCCCCCATAGAAAGCTGCTCGCTGTGAGGGCACTCGATAGGAGGGAGGGGCCAGGAGCAGCAAAGATGGACCAGAGAAGAGGAGGATCCGGGCTGCTCTGTGCAAAACCAACTGCATAGAGGAGTTAAGTATAAAATGTTTGTTATGTTATTTTTATTTTTTTAAAAGAGACTTTACAATCACTTTAACCACTTAACGACCGCTCACTGTATATATACGTCGGCAGAATGGCACCGACAGGCACAATCACGTAGAGTGTACGTGATTGCCTTTGTACAGTTGGGGGGTCCAATCGGACCCCCCTTCTGTACAGTGAGCGGTGGCTAAGTGTCCGGGAGTGTTCCGGGATGAGGGGGCAGCCATTCGTTTCTGGCCACCCCCTCGCGATCGCTCCCGGCGAATGGAAATGCCCCCTCTGTCTGTGTCAGACAGAGGGAGCAGGAGGAAGTGATGTCATCTCTGGTGCGGCGCTCACATATACCGAGCGCCGTACAAGAGAAGATATCAGGTCAGTGCACACAACACTACACTGACACCAGGACACATAGGGACATAAATCGCCCCCCCAGACACCCCAGATCACCCCCCCCCAGCCCCCAGTCACAGTGTAACTGATTGCAGTGACCATTTATTTAGTGATCACTGCAATCAGTGACATTTGTGACTGTAAAAGTGTCACCAAAGTTTAGTCTTAGGTCCAGTGTAGCCCCCTAACCCCCCCTAATAAAGGTTTAACCCCCTGATCACCCCCCCAGATAACCCTTTCACCCCCTATCACCACTGTCGCTTAGCGATCATTTTTCTGATCGCTGTCTTAGCGTCAGTGATGCCGATCGGCAGCCAGTAATTTTTTTTAGGTTCGCCGCAGGTTTTTATAGCGTCAGGTACCCCAATATATTATCTAATAAAGGTTTAACCCCCTTGATCGCCCCCCAGGTAACCCTTTCACCCCCTATCACCACTATCACTAAGCGATCGTTTTTCTAAACGCTGTCTTAGTGTCTGTGATGCAGATCGGTAGCCGGTAATTTTTTTTAGGTTCGCCGCAGGTTTTTATAGCGTCAGGTACCCCAATATATTATCTAATAAAGGTTTAACCCCCTTGATCGCCCCCCAGGTAACCCTTTCACCCCCTATCACCACTGTCACTAAGCGATCGTTTTTCTAAACGCTGTCTTAGTGTCTGTGATGCAGATCGGTAGCCGGTAATTTTTTTTAGGTTCGCCGCAGGTTTTTATAGCGTCAGGTACCCCCATATATTATCTAATAAAGGTTTAACCCCCTTGATCGCCCCCCAGGTAACCCTTTCACCCCCTATCACCACTGTCGCTAAGCAATTGTTTTTCTAAACGCTGTCTTAGTGTCGGTGATGCAGATCGTAGCCAGTAATTTTTTTTAGGTTCGCCGCATGTTTTTATAGCGTCAGGTACCCCAATATATTATCTAATAAAGGTTTAACCCCCTTGATCGCCCCCCAGGTAACCCTTTCACCCCCTATCACCACTGTCACTAAGCGATCGTTTTTCTAAACGCTGTCTTAGTGTCTGTGATGCAGATCGGTAGCCGGTAATTTTTTTTAGGTTCGCCGCAGGTTTTTATAGCGTCAGGTACCCCAATATATTATCTAATAAAGGTTTAACCCCCTTGATCGCCCCCCAGGTAACCCTTTCACCCCCTATCACCACTGTCGCTAAGCAATTGTTTTTCTAAACGCTGTCTTAGTGTCGGTGATGCAGATCGTAGCCAGTATTTTTTTTTAGGTTCGCCGCATGTTTTTATAGCGTCAGGTACCCCAATATATTATCTAATAAAGGTTTAACCCCCTTGATCGCCCCCCCAGGTAACCCTTTCACCCCCATCACCACTGTCGCTAAGCAATCGTTTTTCTAAACGCTGTCTTAGTGTCGGTGATGCAGATCGGTAGCTGGTAATTTTTTTTAGGTTCGCCGCAGGTTTTTATAGCGTCAGGTACCCCCATATATTATCTAATAAAGGTTTTAACCCCCTGATTGCCCCTAGTTAACCCTTTCACCAGTGATCACCATATAAGTGTTACGGGTGACGCTGGTTAGTTAGTTTGCTTTTTATAGTGTCAGGGCACCCGCCGTGTATATAACCCAATAAAGGTTTATCCCCCTGATCGCCCGGCGGGTGATATCAATTAGGTTTTAGCATCAGAGAGGGTCTGAGTCACACCCCAGGCAGCGTCAGGTTAGTGCCAGTAACGCTAACACCCACGCGTGAAGCATACACCCCCCTTAGTGGTATAGTATCTGAACAGATCAATATCTGATCTGATCAGATCTATACTAGCGTCCCCAGCAGTTTAGGGTTCCCAAAAATGCAGTGTTAGCGGGATCAGCCCAGATACCTGCTAGCACCTGCGTTTTGCCCCTCCGTCCAGCCCAGGCCACCCAAGTGCAGTATCGATCGATCACTGTCACTTACAAAACACAACACACATAACTGCAGCGTTCGCAGAGACAGGCCTGATCCCTGCGACTCCAGTGCTGTAGGAGGTGATTTCACCACCACAGTTAAAAAAAAAAAGCAAATATGCCGAAGCATTGGGGCAGCAGGGGCGAGGGAGCGATTTTGCTCCTAATGCCGCGTACATACGGTCGAAATTCCGACGGAGGCTTGCCCGTGGAAAAGTCCGACCATGTGTGTGCGGCATAACTTTTTTGCGGGAGGATGCCCCCATGCTTCGGCATATATAAATGGTGCGTGTATGCCCATCATTGGAAGTGGGTGGATGAAGGGCGGTATTCTAATGGTGGGCATACCCACCGATCAATCTCTTTTTTCGTTCAGCCAACTGGCTGCATGAAATAAAAAGATTACAATACATGTCCAACAAGGACCAGCAACGTACTGGTATGTTGCTGGACTTTGAATGTTTATACCAGAATGATGCCTGCGGGTTTAGGTATCATCTTGGTATCATTCTTTTCAGCCAGCGGCCGGCTTTCATGTAAAAGCAATCCTAGCGGCTAATTAGCCTCTGTACTGCTTTTACAAGCAGTGGGAGGGAATGCCCCCCCCGGATATAAAAAGCGCCATTGGGAAATTGGGAAAGCATTTTATCACACCGATCTTGGTGTGGTCAGATGCTTTGAGGGCAGAGGAAAAATCTAGGGTCTAGAAGACCCCAGTTTTTTCAAAAAAAGAGTACCTGTCACTACCTATTGCTATCATAGGGGATATTTACATTCCCTGAGATAACAATAAAAATTATAAAAAAAAAAAATACTTGGAAGGAACAATTTAAAAATAAAATAAAAAAGCAAAATTAATAATATAAAAAAAAAAAAAAAAGCACCCCTGTCCTGCCCTGCTCTTGCCCAATGGCGAACGCAAATGTCGGTCTGGCGTCATATGTAAACAGCAATTGCACCATGCATGTGAGGTATCACCGCGAAGGTCAGATCGAGGGCAATCATTTTAGCAGTAGACCTCCTCTGTAAATCTACTGGGGTAACCTGTAAATGCTTTTAAAGGCTTTTAAAAATGTATGTAGTTTGTCGCCAATGCGCGTTTGTGCGAAATTTTAAAGCATGTCGTGTTTGGTATCTATGTACTCGGCCTAAGATCATCTTTTTTATTTCATTAAACATTTGGGCAATATAGTGTGTTTTAGTGCATTAAAATTAAAAAAAGTGTATTTTTTAACCCAAAAAATGCGTTTGAAAAATCGCTGCGCAAATACTGTGTAGAAAAAAAAATGCAACACCCACCATTTTAATCTGTAGGGCCTTTGCTTTAAAAATATATATAATGTTTGGGGGTTCAACATAATTTTCTTGCAAAAAAAATAATGTTTTCATGTAAACAAAAACTGTCAAAAAGGGCTTTGTCTTCAAGTGGTTAGAAGAGTGGATGTAAGCTTCCTAATGTTGTGTATAAAATGCCAGAACAGTTCAAAACCCCCCCAAATGACCCCATTTTGGAAAGTAGACACCCCAAGCTATATACTGAGAGGCATGTCGAGTCCATGGAATATTTTATATGTTGACACAAGTTGCGGAAAAACGTCAAATTTTTTTTTTTTTTGCACAAAGTTGTCACTAAATGATATATTGCTCAAACATGCCATGGGCATATGTGGAATTACACCCCAAAATACATTCTGTTGCTTCTCCTGAGTACGGGGATACCACATGTGTGAGACTTTTTGGGAGCCTAGCCATGTACGGGACCCCAAAAACCAAGCACCGCCTTCAAGCTTTCTAAGGGTGTAAATTTTTGATTTCACTTCTCACTGCCTATCACAGTTTCGGAGGCCATGGAATGCCCAGATGGCACAAAACCCCCCCAAATGACCCCATTTTGGAAAGTAGACACCCCAAGCTATTTGCTGAGAGGTATTGTGAGTATTTTGCAGATCTTGCTTTTTGTCACAAAGTTTTGAAAATTGAAAAAAAAAATATATATATATATATATTTACTTTCTTCATTTTCAAAAACAAATGAGAGCTGTAAAATACTCGCCATTCCTCTCAGCAAATAGCTTGGGGTGTCTATATTCCAAAATGGGGTCATTTGGGGGGGTTTGTGCGATTTTGGCATTTTATGGCCTTCGAAACTGTGATAGGTAGTGAGGAGTGAAATCAAAAATTTGTGCCTAGAAATCCTGAAGGCGGTGCTTGGTTTCCGGGGTCCCGTACGCGGCTAGGCTCCCAAAAAGTCCCACACATGTGGTATCCCCGTACTCAGGAGAAGCAGCAAAATGTATTTTGGGGTGAAATTCCACATATAACCATGGCAATTGTGAGCAATATATCATTTAGTGACAACTTTTTGTAATTTTTTTTTTTCTTTTTTTTGTCATTATTCAATCACTTGGGACAAAAAAAAATATATTCAATGGGCTCAACAGGCCTCTCAGCAATTTCCTTGGGGTGTCTACTTTCTAAAATGGGGTCATTTGGGGGGGTTTTGTGCTATTTTGGCATTTTATGGCCTTTGAAACTGTGATAGGTAGTGAAGAGTGAAATCAAAAATTTGCGCCCTTAGAAATCCTGAAGGCGGTGCTTGGTTTCCGGGGTCCCGTACGCGGCTAGGCTCCCAAAAAGTCCCACACATGTGGTATCCCCGTACTCAGGAGCAGCAGCAAAATGTATTTTGGGGTGAAATTCCACATATAACCATGGCATGTGTGAGCAATATATCATTTAGTGACAACTTTTTGTAATTTTTTTTTTTTTTTGTCATTATTATTATTGGGACAAAAAAATAAAAAATTCAATGGGCTCAACATGCCTCTCAGCAATTTCCTTGGGGTGTCTACTTTCCAAAATGGGGTCATTTGGGGGGGGTTTGTACTGCCCTGCCATTTTAGCACCTCAAGAAATGAGATAGGCAGTCATAAATTTAAAGCTGTGTAAATTTCAGAAAATGTACCCTAGTTTGTAAACTCTATAACTTTTGCGCAAACCAATAAATATACACTTATTGACATTTTTTTTACTAAAGACATGTGGCTGAATACATTTTGGCCTAAATGTATGACTACAATTGAGTTTATTCGATTTTTCTTATAACAAAAACTAGAAAATATCATTTTTTTTCAAAATTTTCGGTCTTTTTCCCTTTATATCGCAAAAAATAAAAATCGCAGAGGCAATCAAATACCATTAAAAGAAAGCTCTATTTGTGGGAAGAAAAGGACGCAAATTTCGTTTGGGTACAACATTGCATGTCCGCACAATTTACAGTTAAAGCAGTGCAGTGCAAAATTCTGAATTCACCTCTGGTCCTCTAGCTACCAAATGGTCCGGGGCTTAAGTGGTTAAAGAGGAAGTAAACCCTCCACACATTTTTTATCTAAACATACCCCTGCAAGAGAAAGGCATAATGAGCTAGTATGCATAGCATACTAGCTCATTATGTGGCACTTACCTGAAATTGAAGCCCCCGAAGTCCTCCTCATTCCCCTCTGCCGCCGCCATCTTGCCTCGATGTCCTGTCACTGATGTCAGTGTATCACCGCTCCGGCGCTGTGATTGGCCGGAGCGGCGATGACGTCGCGCGCTCGGGCCGGCAAGATGCCATTCAGAAAACCGGCAAGGATGCCGGCCGGCTAGTGCGCATGTGTGTGACGTCATCTGCGCTGTTTTTATAGTAGATATCTCCTTATAGATATTTCATGCACCTACAGGTAAGCCTTAATCTAGGCTTACCTGTAGGTGCAAGTTGTCAAAGTGGGTTTACAACCACTTTAAGTGGCTAGGTGAGTATGAATGTTTGGTATTCTTCCTGCACTTCTCTTTTAACTCAGTTCACACTGCTGCGATGCGGGAAACAGTGCGATTCCTGTTGCGGGTTCCGGCATCTCATCTGACTCGCAGGCAATTCACACTGACATCTGTGAACCGCTGCGGGTGTCAATAGAAAGTTAATGACACCCCCCAAATCGGTTCGCAGAACGCAGTGCGAACTGTGGGATCGGATCGCATGGGTCTGAACACCAATCAGACTTTTCTTGTTCCAGAGCAGCATGGAATGTAATTGGCTGCTGTGAGGCAAAGCAGACAGTTGCTATGTGAGATACTTCAACCACTTGATTACTGGTCTTTATTACCCTTTCATTACCAGACCATTTTTGTGCTGGCATACTTGGACTGACAATGACTCTGTCATGCAGCGCTGTACCCAAATTAATTTTGTGTTATTTCTATGAGACAGACAGGGCTTTCTTTTGGTGGCATTTAATAACTACTGGGTTTTTATTTTTTACTATATAAAAACAAACCTTACATTTTTGTAAATATATCTAATAAATATGCCGGAGTCTTGCCGAAAAAATTCCCCCAGCGGATAAGGACCCTCCTGTACTGCGAGGGGCGGCGCTTGAGCAGTACTAACCTCAACGGAGCCTCCAAAAATAGCCGAAGTTGTAGAGCTGAGAGTCAGCTCTACACGGCGCCTGCTCAATGACTATGACACATATGCCGCATGCTCACGATGCTACTGCTACTCTGCAAGGGGCGGGGGTGATTTTAGCAATAAAGTACACGTCTTATGAATCTGCAACAAATCATCAAAATCCGCACCGATACTGTGATAAATTCATTGTGTTCGTTAAATAGGTCGTGCAAACCCGCCCATCAACATTGAAAAATCCGCCCATCAACAGTGCAAAACCCGCCCTTCATTTGTTTTAACACGCCCTAATAAGACGTGTACTTTTTTGCTAAAATCACCCCCGCCCCTTGCAGAGTAGCACTAGCATCGGCAACGTGCGGCATGTGTGTCATAGTCATTGCGCAGGTGCCGTGTAGAGCTGACTCTAAGCTCTACAACTTCGGCTATTTTCGGCGGCTCCCTTGAGGTTCGTACTGCGCAAGCGCCGTACCTGCGCAGTAAAGGAGGGTCCTTATCCGCCAGGGGAATCTTCATCTGCAGGACACCTGGACATTACAAACACCCCCAAAATTACCTTTTTTTAGACAATAGACACCCCAAAGTGACATAATTTTTTGCCATGATTTTTCAGAATTTAAGAAACCTGCTGGTACTGCATGGTATGCATGGAACTTGGAAATGGTGCACTGGATGCAATGTACAGTGCATCCAGGAAATATTCACAGAGCTTCACTTCTTCCACATTTTGTTATGTTACAGCCTTGTTCCAAAATGGATCAAATTCATTATTTTCCTCAAAATTCTACAAACAATACCCCATAATGACAACGTGAAAGAAGTTTGTTTGAAATCTTTGCACATTTATTAAAAATAAAACACATAAGTATCACAGCATTTGCTCAATACTTTGGTGAAGCACCTTTGGCACCAATTACAGCCTCAAGTCTTTTTTGACTTTAACCACTTGCCGACTTGCTCGCGATAATATACACTGGCAAAGTGGTTCATTCCCAGGATTTGCCGTATGGGTATGCCTGTACCTTTAAGGGCGATAGCTGCATGGCAGGAAACCGGATGTGCGTGGCTGGCAGGCGCGATCACCGCCGGCCACACGTGATCGGGTGCACAAGAGCAAGAACAGGGATTTGTGTGTGTGTAAACACACAAATCCCTGTTCTGTCAGGAGAGAAGAGACATATTGTTTGTTCCTACTAAGTAGGAACAACGATATGTCTCCTCCTCCAGTCAGTCCTATCCCCTCACAGTTAGAACACACCTAGGGAACACACATTTAACCCCTTGATCGCCCCCTAGTGTTAACCCAGACTTTCTCAACCTTTTCAACATTGAGGAACCCTTGAAATAACCTTTCGGTCTCAGGGAACCCCTGTTAAAAAATGGCTATATTTACAACTCATGATACATTGGTGTGATGGTCAATGGAAGAGTGCTCCTTACATCTGTGGTCTTGGGGAAGAATTTCCCCCTAAGGATAGCTAAAAAGATCATTGGTGCCACTGGGAACTTATCTCAGAGGCAAAAATTGGTCATTGCTCAAGGAACCCCTAGCAACCATTGGAGGAACCAGGACTGGGATCCCATTAAAGTTCATGTGTGTCCCAAAACTTTTGGTAATATAGTGTATGCACTGAGATTTCGATTTTTTAACTTCTTGCCGACCGGCTCACGCACATATACGAGGGCAAAGTGGTTTGTTCCCGCGAAACGCCTTACCCGTACGTCAGCTCCTTTAAGAGCCACAGCGAGCGCGCCCGCTGCATGGCAGGGGACCCGATGCGCGTGGCACACAGGAGGGAACACATTTAATCCCTTGATCGCCCCCTAGTGTTTAACCTCTTCCCTGCCAGTGTCATTTATACAGTAATCAGTGCATTTTTATAGCACTGATCGCTGTATAAATGTCAATGGTCCTAAAAATGTGTCAAAAGTATCCGATCTGTCTGTCGCAATGTTGCAGTACCGCTAAAAATTGCAGATCACTGCCATTACTAGTAAAAAAATGATAATAATAAAAATGCCATAAATTTTTCCCATAGTTTGTAGACACTATAACTTTTGCGTAAACCAATCAATAAACGCTTATTGAAGTTTTTGTTTTACCAAAAATATGTAGAAGAATACATATTGGCCTAAACTGAGGAAGAAATTTGTTTTTTTAAAATATTGAGGATATTTATTATAGCAAAAAGTAAAAAATATAGGTTTTTTTTTCAAAATTGTCGCTCTTTTTTTGTTTATGTCGCAAAAAATTAAAACCACAGAGGTGATCAAATACCCCCAAAAGAAAACTCTATTTGTGGGGAAAAAAGGACGTCAATTTTGTTTGGGTACAAATTTGCACCACCGCGCAATTGTCAGTTAAAGTGACGCAGTGCCGTATCGCAACAAATGGCCTAGTCATTAAGGGGGGAAATCTTCCGGTCTGTAAGTGGTTAAGCGAAAGGGACCGCTCTGCAACCGTGTACAATGCATGCAGTTGCAGCACTCTAGTGTCTGGTTTTCAAGCAGGCGGTGAGGAGGCGTTGTATTGCCTGTCAAATGCTCTCTGAAAAGTGGTCCAAACATGGACCAAAGCAAGTGTGAGCGAGCCCTAAAACCGGATCCCACAATCCCTCCCGAGTCTGAATCTGCTTCTGCTTGTAATCTGGAAATTTGTTGGTTCCTCCATTGTAAGAGGAAAGGTTGGGCCCTCCAATGTAAACTCCGAGCGGACAGATCTGCGCTGTTTACATTTTTGACTGCTGGGATTGGTCATCACAGTAATCACAAGGTACAGAGCGCCTCAGATCTGCTCTGTACATTGTGCTGTGATAGGAGACATCTCAGATCACAGCAATTGATGGGTGCACTGGCTGGCCAGGGGGTCATTTCTGCAGTGCCAATTATAAATGACAAAATAAACATACAGCAGTAGACAAGTGGTAAGGGAGGGTTTTTCCATCTTCCATTAGGGGATTTCCCTCCACTTCCTGTCCCATAGACAAACAGGAAGTGAACGGAAATCCCCCAAAGTAAGGGAATCCCTGGTTGTCACCAGAACTAGTGTCCCCATTGGAAGATTTCCCCTCTATTCCCATTCTGGGGACAACCCAAAACTTGGGATTTTCCAGTAATGTTAGTAAACAGGACAAATAGAGAGGGTGAATCTCCCTAATGGGGACACAGACAGCAATAAAAAAACAGACAGGGGGTCTAATCCCTCTCCACTCTACCCAAAGCTCGTTTTCAGCCATTGGTCCAAAATTCCAACCGTAATACAAAATCGGCTCAGTTTGGTTCTAGTTGGCTTTTTTTTTTTTTCGGTTTGTAGTTGATGATTGAATGTTTTATGTCTCCACTTTATTTATCCACATCATGATTTGGCAGACAAGATGGCGGCTGAAAACTTTATCCCCCAGTGAGCAACCCAGGCTCTCATTTACACCTAGACACGTGTTAGGAACCACAGGGCGCGCGTTCTTCACCTCCACGTGTTTAATTATGCCAGTCAATTAAAATGCAGCGTTATTTGTTACCGCCGTCTGAGGACAAGCTGTAAAGGGAGAGGCCCCACGTCAGCCATTTTGTAGAAGCTTCCCTCCACATCCTGACTCATGAAATGGAAGGACGTCCTTGTCTCCACAGTGCAGTGACTGCAGCTGACCAGAAGGGGAGCTCTTCCTACACTGCTGGTTGTCATTCCTGTGGTCGGAGTGTGTTTGTAGCAGAGATAAGTCATTGCTGACCTGATTTGGATTTGCAGCTTGGAAAATGAAGCACTTACCTCGCTGACACATTGCACACAGGCCGCCATGTATGCCTAATGACCCCAAATGCTTATCAGCTCCATTTTTCTTGCAGTTGAAGGTCTATATTTAACATTAAAGCTAATTTGTCTAATAATGAATGTCAATTTGCAATCATCTGTTGGGGATGTTTGCTAAAGAAAAAAAAATGCGGCATCCTGCAAAAAATAAAATAAAAATTATTTGATTTATGAGATATAAAAATGTAAAAAGGGGAATTGGAGTTGTGCAGCCATTGGAGGTCAGAAGATAGAGGAGTGTGCTGGGACTTGTAGTTCTCTCGCAGCTAGAGCGTTAATAATCGCCTGCCAGTATCGGTATGCCTGTATGATCAATGGGCGATACTTAACACTTCATTATAAAAGCTTTTATCTGCTATAATGGGGCCACATTACTAGATCCCCAATTCCTGCTTCTCTCACATCAGCTATAGAGCAGTACAAACAAATATTAATTATCTATCTTTCTATCTATCTATCTATTTAGCATTTTCTCCTTGTGCTTGTATGAGATTATTCCCACACTCCAAAGACATACTGCTAGGATAATTGGCCCTAGTATGTGAGATAAGGACCTTAGATTGTAAGCCACTTCAGGGCAGGGACAGGTGTGAATGGATGACATTTTTTATCTATATACTGTAGTGTAAACCTTAGATTCATAATTATTTTTTTCTTTCTATCCACCCTTCTCTCTCCCAGCTCTCCATTTCTTTTTTTCACACTGCTCTCCCTTTCTCTTTCTCTTTCCCAGCTCTCCCCTTCTCTGTCTCTCAATCCCAGCTCTCTCTTATGTCTTTCTCTTTCTCCCTTTCTGTCTCTTTCACAGATCTTCCTTTTTCTCTCTCTCCATTTCATGACTTTCTCTCATTCTATCCTTGCTCTCTCTCTCTCCCTCTCTTTTCTGTCTTTCTCTCTTTTTCTTGGCGTCGCTCTCTCTCTCTCTTTCCTGGCTTCCTCTCTCTTTTTCTTGGCATTCTCCCCCCCCCCCCCCCAGCTTTCTCTTTCTCTCTTTCTTGGCTTTCTCTATCTCTTTCCCAGTTTTCTCCCTCTTTCTTGCCTTGCCCTTCTCTCTTTCACTTTCCCAGCTTTCTCTCTCTCTCTCTCTCTCTTTCCCGGCTTTCTCTTTTTTTTCTTTTTTTCTTGGCTTCCTCTCTCTCTTTCTTTCCCAGTGTTCTCTCTCTCTCTCTTTTTTTGACAGCTTTCTCTCTCTCTCTCTCTCTCTCTCTCTCTCTTTTCTGGCTTATTTTTCTTGGCTTTCTTTCTATCTCTTTTTTTTCCCGCTTTCTTGACTCTCTCTCTCTCTCTTTCTTGGCTTTCTCTCTGTCTCTTTCTTGGCTTTCTCTCTGTCTCTTTCTTGGCTTTCTCTCTGTCTCTTTCTTGGCTTTCTTTCTGTCTCTTTCTTGGCTTTCTCTCTGTCTCTTTCTTGGCTTTCTCTCTGTCTCTTTCTTGGCTTTCTTTCTGTCTCTTTCTTGGCTTTCTTTCTGTCTCTTTCTTGGCTTTCTCTCTGTCTCTTTCCTGGCTTTCTCTGTCTCTTTCTTGGCTTTCTCTCTGTCTCTTTCTTGGCTTTCTTTCTGTCTTTTTCTTGGCTTTCTTTCTGTCTCTTTCTTGGCTTTCTCTCTGTCTCTTTCTTGGCTTTCTCGCTGTCTCTTTCTTGGCTTTCTTTCTGTCTCTTTCCTGGCTTTCTCTATCTCTTTCCCAGTTTTCTCTATCTCTTTCCCAGTTTTCTCCATCTTTCTTGCCTTGTCTTGCCTTTCACTTTCCCAGCTTTCTTCTCTCTCGGCTTTCTCTCTCTCTTTCCCGGCTTTCTCTCTCTCTCTCTCTCTTTTCTGGCTTATTTTTCTTGGCTTTCTTTCTATCTCTTTTTTTTCCCGCTTTCTTGACTCTCTCTCTCTCTCTTTCTTGGCTTTCTCTCTGTCTCTTTCTTGGCTTTCTCTCTGTCTCTTTCTTGGCTTTCTCTCTGTCTCTTTCTTGGCTTTCTTTCTGTCTCTTTCTTGGCTTTCTCTCTGTCTCTTTCTTGGCTTTCTCTCTGTCTCTTTCTTGGCTTTCTCTCTGTCTCTTTCTTGGCTTTCTTTCTGTCTCTTTCTTGGCTTTCTTTCTGTCTCTTTCTTGGCTTTCTCTCTGTCTCTTTCCTGGCTTTCTCTGTCTCTTTCTTGGCTTTCTCTCTGTCTCTTTCTTGGCTTTCTTTCTGTCTCTTTCTTGGCTTTCTCTCTGTCTCTTTCTTGGCTTTCTTTCTGTCTCTTTCTTGGCTTTCTCTCTGTCTCTTTCTTGGCTTTCTCGCTGTCTCTTTCTTGGCTTTCTTTCTGTCTCTTTCCTGGCTTTCTCTATCTCTTTCCCAGTTTTCTCTATCTCTTTCCCAGTTTTCTCCATCTTTCTTGCCTTGTCTTGCCTTTCACTTTCCCAGCTTTCTTCTCTCTCGGCTTTCTCTCTCTCTTTCCCGGCTTTCTCTCTCTCTCTCTCTCTTTTCTGGCTTTCTCTTTTTTTTTTCTTGGCTTTCTCTATCTCTTTCTCCCTCTTTCTTGCCTTGGCTTTCTCTTTCTTGCCTTTCTCTCTTTCACTTTCCCATCTTTCTCTTTCCTTTTCCCTGCTTTCTCTCTCTCTTTCCCTGCTTTCTCTCTCTCTTTTTCCCATCTTTCTCTCTCTCTCCTGGCTTTCTCGTTTTTCTCGGCTTTCTCTCTCTTTCTTGCTTTGGCTTTAGCCTCGTACACACGACCGGTTTTCTCAGCAAGAAAACTGCTGGGAGAGCTTTTTGCCGAGAAAAACGTTTGTGTGTATGGTTTCTCGACAGGAAAACTGCGCGGGAATTTCGACGAGAAAAATAGAGAACCTATACGCATGAACCATTTTGTGATTTGTTTTACAGACTGTGTTTTATATCTACATTTATTTATTTAATTTGAATATTCATTAATTGGAAGTTTTTCATGCTTTTGCACACGGTCACTTTATTAGTAGTTTAGCGCGACTTTATACATTTTTCTTTTCTGTTCACTGTTTGATGCTTCACAGAAAGTCGCAGATTTACATTTGTTTTCACCAGCACTTTTTCGCAATTCCGTAGACATATGGAACAACCCATTTAATCTCAGCGCAGTTTCTTTTTTCTTTCTTTTTTCTAGTGTGGGGTGTAGCAAGATGGCGGCGACGGCTTCGAATGTGATAGTTAATGACGTCACGGCGTTCTTGCCAATCAAAAGAAAGGCACTTCTTTTGAATGGTTGTGTGTGTACACAGGGCTTGGCAAGACAAGACAAGCTTGCCAGGAAACCGACCGTCGAGAAAACCGACGTTTTTTTTCCGTGTGTACAGGGCTTTTCTCTTTATTGCCCTCTTCTCTTTCTCTCCCAGCTTTCGCTCTCTCTCTCTCCCCCTCTTGGCTTTCTTTCTCTCTCTCTCTCTGTCTCGCTCTCTCTCACACACAGCTTTCTTTCTTTCTCTCTATCTCCCTCCTATTTCTTTCTTTCTATCTCTTTCTGTATCTATATGGTTCAATCCATAGACACATGTCTAGAATTGTCACATTTCTGTACAACTTTGGATGTTGATGGTTGCATGTGATATAATCAGAGTCAGTAAGCTGCATTAGTCGCTCTGTGTAAGTAAGCATGCAGTGTTGGAAGCGTCACAGCACGTTACTACAGAAGAGGAGCTCCAGGCGGCCGGCGGGACGGCTGTACAGCTGTTATATGTGGAGTGATGAGAAGATGGAAGTGACTCCAGCTGATTATATGATCTTCTGTGTCGCCCCTATTACTGTCACATAGAACCATCATAGAGTCTGCAGTGTCTATGATGGTCAGTCAAGTCCTTATTGTTTTACAGAATTGGTTTTATTTAAGATTCAGGTGAAGCTGATATTCACACTACATATGAATACCCGTCAGCATTACCAAATCACATTATTATTCAGAGTATAAAGTTTTCTTATAAGCTAAACAAATTAATTAATAAATACAAATTCTAGTCTTCATTCCTCTAAGCCAGTGGTTCTCAACCTTTCTAGTGTCGTGACCCCTTGATAAAATTTCCCAAGTTGTGGGGACCCCTAACAACAGTAAAATAATTTTTTAGCGTGGGTTGTCAGCACCCAAGGCAAGACAAGTAACCCACGGACATTTAGCGCTCAATGAGTCCCTTCCACTCGTACAGTATTAAAACCCCTTGTGGTACATTTTAGGATGTACCACTCTTTCTCTTTGTTCGCCTTTCTTTCCCTATTATCTCTCTCTATCCTAATTTCTTTTATTTTTTTCCCCATCCCTCTCTCTAGCTATCTTTCTTGTTCTTTCTGTCCCTTTTTCTTTGTTTGCTCCTTCCCCTCTTTTCCTCTCCCTTCCATGTATTCTCTATTTTTATTCCTTCTCTAACTCCTTGGTGGGGGGGAATGGGATGAGTGGATTAGGTGCTCTTAATCAAGGTCATATGCTGATCTGAGAACTGTAGTGGGGACTTTTAATGGCGACTATAATCACAGGTAGTGTTACTCACTGTGTCTCCAACTTTGTGGTGTCTCGTCGCAGTGACACCTATGCCGAAATCAGAAGATAGGGTCTCCTCCAGCCCCTCCTACTTCACATTCCTCACCAGTCAGCTGACCTCTAGTTTCTTCCCCCCAGCCATCCCATGAACTGAATGGGGGGCTGTGAAGAGGCTGAGTGGGCAGCCATGGCTCCAGGAACAGCTCAGCTGGGTGGCCACAGGCTCCAGGGACAGCCCTGTTGGACGGCCACAGGCTCCAGGGACAGCCCTGCTGGGCGGCCACAGGCTCCAGGGACAGCCCTGTTGGGCGGCCACAGGCTCCAGGGACAGCCCTGCTGGGCGGCCACAGGCTCCAGGGACAGCCCTGTTGGGCGGCCACAGGCTCCAGGGACAGCCCTGCTGGGCGGCCACAGGCTCCAGGGACAGCCCTGTTGGGCGGCCACAGGCTCCAGGGACAGCCCTGCTGGGCGGCCACAGGCTCCAGGGACAGCCCTGTTGGGCGGCCACAGGCTCCAGGGACAGCCCTGCTGGGCGGCCACAGGCTCCAGGGACAGCCCTGTTGGGCGGCCACAGGCTCCAGGGACAGCCCTGTTGGGCGGCCACAGGCTCCAGGGACAACCCTGCTGGGTGGCCACAAAAAGGCAGGGACATCGATGCAGGCTTCAAAAACAGCCCAGGATTCGATGACCCCTGGCAAATTATCATTCGACCCCCGAGGGGGTCCCGACCCCAGGTTGAGAACCACTGCTCTAAGCAGCTCAGATCGCATTGTCTCTGCCTTCTAGGAGCATTGTGTCTGTTTTACATCAATAAAGACTGCAGAAGGGTCCTTTGTTCCCCGTCCCGACTAGTTGACTTGCATTGAGATAAAAGGGATGGAAAAAGTGGATTACCATTTGTTCATCAATTACATTTGTTTTGATCTTCACATATTGATTTTCCAGTTACCAGAATTTATAATCAACTGTTTGTATCCTGTTAGTTATATACAGCATGACTAAAGCTTCACTGTCATGTGTTGCTCAAAAAAGACAAGAAAATGAAAATAAGAATCAATTCCAATGAAAAAAAAAACTGTAATTCTCTGCTATTTAAGTGTACTGCGGCTGTCAACTCCTGAGAGGCAGTAGCTAGAAAAAGTAGAAAGGCAGAAAATAATCTGGGTCATGTGGTCTGTCATCCACTGCGGCTTGGGATTTAAAATAAATCAAATCTGTATCAAATTCATGTCACAATGTACAGCGCCAGTATTATTTTTCAGAAAAGAGACACCTTTTATCATTTGATGATGTCATCAATATGCTGCAGGCAGAAGGAAGCATTTCCTTAGTCTCCCCCCCTCCCCCAGTGATCAGACTGCAACATTGTAAGTTTGTTGAAAGCAAGAGGAAGCATTTCCTCAGTCTCCTCTCCCCCCCAGTGATCAGACTGCAACATTGTAACTTTGTAGTAAACAAGAGGAAGCATTTCCTCAGTCTCCTCTGCCACCAGTGATCAGACTGTAACATTGTAACTTTGTAGTATGCAAGAGGAAGCATTTCCCCAGTCTCCTCTCTCCACAGTGATCAGACTGAAACATTGTAACTTTGTAGTAGCCAAGAGGAAGCATTTCCTCAGTCTCCTCTCCCCACAGTGATCAGACTGCAACATTGTAACTTTGTAGTAGCCAAGAGGAAGCATTTCCCCTGTCTCCTCTCCCCCAGTGATCAGACTGCAACATTGTAACTTTGTAGTAAACAAGAGGAAGCCTTTCCTCAGTCTCCTCTCCCCACAGTGATCAGACTGCAACATTGTAACTTTGTAGTAAACAAGAGGAAGCCTTTCCTCAGTCTCCTCTCCCCACAGTGATCAGACTGCAACATTGTAACTTTGTAGTATGCAAGAGGAAGCATTTCCTCAGTCTCCTCTCCCCACCGTGATCAGACTGAAACATTGTAACTTTGTAGTAGGCAAGAGGAAGCATTTCCCCAGTCTCCTCTCCCCACAGTGATCAGACTGCAACATTGTAACTTTGTAGTAGCCAAGAGGAAGCATTTCCCCAGTCTCCTCTCCCCACCGTGATCAGACTGTAACATTGTAACTTTGTAGTAGCCAAGAGGAAGCATTTCCCCTGTCTCCTCTCTCCACAGTGATCAGACTGCAACATTGTAACTTTGTAGTAGCCAAGAGGAAGCATTTCCCCAGTCTCCTCTCCCCACCGTGATCAGACTGTAACATTGTAACTTTGTAGTAGCCAAGAGGAAGCATTTCCCCAGTCTCCTCTCCCCACAGTGATCAGACTGCAACATTGTAACTTTGTAGTAGCCAAGAGGAAGCATTTCCCCAGTCTCCTCTCTCCACAGTGATCAGACTGAAACATTGTAACTTTGTAGTAGCCAAGAGGAAGCATTTCCTCAGTCTCCTCTCCACATAGTGATCAGACTGAAACATTGTAACTTTGTAGTATGCAAGAGGAAGCATTTCCTCAGTCTCCTCTCCCCCCAGTGATCAGACTGAAACATTGTAACTTTGTAGTAGCCAAGAGGAAGCATTTCCCCAGTCTCCTCTCCCCACCGTGATCAGACTGTAACATTGTAACTTTGTAGTAGCCAAGAGGAAGCATTTCCCCTGTCTCCTCTCTCCACAGTGATCAGACTGCAACATTGTAACTTTGTAGTAGCCAAGAGGAAGCATTTCCCCAGTCTCCTCTCTCCACAGTGATCAGACTGAAACATTGTAACTTTGTAGTAGCCAAGAGGAAGCATTTCCTCAGTCTCCTCTCCACACAGTGATCAGACTGAAACATTGTAACTTTGTAGTAGCCAAGAGGAAGCATTTCCTCAGTCTCCTCTCCACACAGTGATCAGACTGAAACATTGTAACTTTGTAGTAGCCAAGAGGAAGCATTTCCTCAGTCTCCTCTCCACACAGTGATCAGACTGAAACATTGTAACTTTGTAGTAGGCAAGAGGAAGCAATTCCTCAGTCTCCTCTCCACATAGTGATCAGACTGCAACATTGTAACTTTGTAGTAGCCAAGAGGAAGCATTTCCCCAGTCTCCTCTCTCCACAGTGATCAGAATGCAACATTGTAACTTTGTAGTAGCCAAGAGGAGGCATTTCCTCAGTCTCCTCTCCCTCAGTTACCAGATTGTTACATGGAACAAGATGAAAGGCTGCAGCAGGGGCTGATCTGTGTCAGTGAGCACAGCCAAGAACTGCAATGGGAACCAGGATTTACATAATGGTGTCATCTCTGAGCTGGCATCTTGGTACAGGAAGTAAATGGTGACGCTTGGTGATGGCTAAATAAAGATGGCACCTTCTGGAAAGAAAAGCAGTGAAACTTAATAAATACCTGGATATATCACACAGAAACATATATCTGATTCTAGGTCTCCTTAGATCATTCTTGAACGATGTCTCTGTCTGTAGAAGACTTCTCCCATCTTCTAATTTCCTCTGTTGCCTTTTGCAGGTCAGAAACGAATCTTCTATCATTCTGGAAGATAAAATCCCGGAGGTGAAATTCAAAGTGGAGGAACTGAACAAGATCTACAAGCGAGTAGATAAGTTGGAGGTTTGTTACCAGTTTGTATATTGCGATTTATTGATGTTTTCCCACTTCCGTGTTTGGATCTGTCGCAACTCTTACGAAGCTGTCGCCTGCAGCACGCCAACCGCCAAAGCGGTGGACTTTGGAAAACCTTGAACAGTGTATGTCAATTTATGAACACAGTATACAAACTATCATATACTCCTGTATTATTATTTTCTATATTTCTATGTAATATTCCAAAAAAACGTGGTTCACATGCATCCTGCGATGAGTACAGCCCATTCAGTCGGTTGCCCTACCCACAGAAACGCAGGAAAAGAGGTCCCCAACCTTTTTTTTTTTTAAATTGCACCACCCTCCGAATAATTGAAAACACGCCACAGTTGCCAACGCGTGAGGGTGTCATTAAAAGTTGTCACCTGAACTACCACTTTGACAGATTGACTTCACTTTCTTTACCGTGTATGGCTATCCTACTGGTAGATTATTGTTTGTATACCTACACTATATTACCAAAAGTATTGGGACGCCTGCCTTTACACAAACTTTAATGGCATCCCAGTCTTAACCTCCCTGGCGGTATGATTCTGTCAGATTTTAGGTGCTGAATGCGGTACCATTATTTTGCATGGAAATTTGGCGTTTTATATTGTAGGCCTGCGATTCTTAGGAATAACTCACTTAAATCTGTCCAAACAAGAGTCTAGTAGACATCCCCGGTATGATAAAGTTTGAAACACAAAACCATAAATTATAATATAATAAATAACTATAAATAATTATAACAAATAATAATAATAAAAATTATTCAATAATGTAATCAAATCAAAAACACAGACATTTGCTCAGTTGCAGAATTGTCGCTGTCATTAGATTTAGTGTTTGATGACGAATTTCCCCACAAATCGCTATCGCTCAATTCTGCGAGTGATTCTAATTTATTATCGCTGTTTTCTAGCTGGTCTAAAAGCACTTTTGACGTAAAGGGACACTTTTTGGTTGCTATGGACAATCTCCAGTTTCCAGGCAGAAAGAAAATTTTTTATAATATAAAAGTGCATGCAGGGTAGGCTTGTGCACAACGGAAAAATTCGGTTAGTTTCGGTTCGTTTCTTTTCGGTCCTGTTGATTCGTAATCATTCGTAATTTTGCTAGACGGGATTTTTCGTGTTCGGACTAATTCGTATTTTTGCAAGCGACATTTTTCGTTGAATTTTTAGTTGATTTATAATTCGTACTTTCGGTAGAGTACGTTGTTTTTCGTTGATTCTGGACACAACTCCTACTTTCATAACTTTTTTTGGGTTCGTTGATTCGTAATTTTCTGTGTCTCTCTCACAACGACGCTGCCTATTATGCCTAATGTGCTTCGAATGGATTTGTACTTTTCTAAATACATAGCGGTTATTTGTAACGATTCGAAATCTCGTATTTTACTTTCGTTTTTTACATGCGGCTATAGCCTCCGCCCCTGTACACCATTTTGAGAGGGAGTTCAGCACGGTGAGGGAGAAGCAGAGAGCAGAGCAGAGTGTTATTGTGCTTCGAATGGATTCGAAATCTCGTATTTTACTTTCGTTTTTTACATGCGGCTATAGCCTCCGCCCCTGTACACCATTTTGAGAGGGAGTTCAGCACGGTGAGGGAGAAGCAGAGAGCAGAACAGAGTGTTATTGTGCTTCGTATGGATTCGTACATCCGTAACTTTTTCATAACGAATTATGCCGAAGACATTCGGGCATTCGCTATTTGCGGTATAATTTATTTCGGATTCGGTCTTATTCGTAATTGCTTTGTTCGGAAATTCGAATGCTTCCGAATGTCCGAAAGTTGCTAAATTCGGACGAATTTCGATTCGTTACGAAACGAATTGCACAAGCCTAATGCAGGGCACTGGACAGACCACTAGGGACAAAGGGGGTGTGTAATTATTACATACAGTACTGTAATCTGTAAGATTACAGTATACTGTATCTATACTGTGTTTTTCACTTTTTAAATTTGGCGCCGAACTTCGTCCCCGTGCGTCGCAACGTCGCAGGGAACGGAGCTCGGCACTCGGAAGTGAGGATCGAGCGAGGAGACACGGCTGGCACACACTACGGGAGGACATCGCAGGATCCAGGGAACAAGGTAAGTAACTCTCCCTGGATACTGCGATGCAGCCCGAGTCAGGCTCGGGGTTACCGCTTTTGGTAGTAAAAACTCACCCCGAGCCTGACTCGGGATTACCGCCAGGGAGGTTAAGCCTCGTACACTTCCATCGGACAAATCCGTAGATTTTTGTCCGAAGGGCATTGTCCATGAACTTGTTCTGCATACAGACGGCAGTACATTTTCAGCCAACATACACCAAACTACGTGGTTTTTCAGCTCTTTACCGCCACCCTTTGGGCAACTTCTGCTATTGTTGTCTGATGTTTTGTTTTGTTTTTTAACAGAATTGTTGCCTGATGTTTAGCATTGGTTTGGAGCATGCATGTTTGTACTTTGGATTTTAGTCCGACGGACTTGTGTACACACGATCGGATAATCCGACGAAACACATTTGTTGTCGGACAATTTGAGAGCATGACCATCCAACATGTGTTGTCGGAAATTCCGACAACAATTGTCCGATGGAGCGTACAGACGGTGGGATTATCCGACAAAACACGTCCATCAGACAATTGTTGTCAGAATATCCGATCGTCTTAGTCCGTAGGGTCCAATATTGAGTTGGCCCACCCTTTGCAGCTATAACAGCTTCACCTCTTCTGGGAAGGCCGTCCACAAGGTTTAGGAGGGTGTCTATAGGAATGTTTGACTATTCACATAACATATCACATGTTAAAAAAATACAAATCTCAGTACATACACTATATTACCAAAATAATTGGGACGCACATGAACTTTAGTGGCATCCCAGTCTTAGTCCGTAGGGTTCAATATTGAGCTGGCTCACCCTATGGGAATGATTGACCATTCTTCCAAAAGCACTTTTTTGAGGTCAGGCACTGATGTTGGACGAGAAGGCCTGGCTCGCAGTCTGCGATCTAATTCATCCCAAAGGTGTTCTATCGGGTTGAGGTCAGGACTCTGTGCAGGCCAGTCAAGTTCCTCCACCCCAAACTCGTTCATCCATGTCTTTATGGACCTTGCTTTGTGCACTGGTTCAAATCATTTGGTGGATGGGGGATTATGATGTGGGGTTGTTTTTCAGGGGTTGGGCTCGGCCCCTTAGTTCCAGTGAAGGGAACTCTTAAGGCATCAGCATACCAAGACATTTTGGACAATTTAATGCTCCCAACTTTGTGGGAACAGTTTGGGGACGTCCCCTTCCTGTTCCAACATGACTGCTCACCAGTGCACAAAGCAAGGTCCATAAAGACATGGATGAGCGGGTTTGGGGTGGAGGAACTTGACTGGCCTGTACAGAGTCCTGACCTCAACCCGATAGAACACCTTTGGGATGAATTAGAGTGGAGACTGCGAGCCAGGCCTTCTCGTCCAACATCAGTGCCTGACCTCACAAATGTGCTTCTGGAAGAATGGTCAAACATTCCCATAGACACCCTCCTAAACCTTGTGGACGGCCTTCCCAGAAGAGTTGAAGCTGTTATAGGTGCAAAGGGTGGGCCGACTCCATATTGAACCCTACGGACTAAGACTGGGATCCCATTAAAGTTCATGTGTGTCCCAAAACTTTTGGTAATATAGTGTATGCACTGAGATTTATATTTTTTAACTACTTGCCGACTGGCTCACTCACATATACGAGGGCAAAGTGGTTCGTTCCCGTGAAAGGCCTTACCCGTACGTCAGCTCCTTTAAGAGCCATAGCGAGCGCGCCCGCTGCATGGCAGGGGACCCGATGCGCGTGGCACACAGAAGGGAACACATTTAACCCCTTGATCGCCCCCTAGTGTTTAACCCCTTCCCTGCCAGTGTCATTTATACCGTAATCAGTGCATTTTTATAGCACTTATCGATGTATAAATGTCACTGGTTCCAAAAATGTGTCAAAAGCGTCCGATGTGTCTGCCGCAATGTCCCAGACCTGCTAAAAATCGCAGATCACCGCCATTACTAGTAAAAATATAAATAATAAAAATGCCATAAATCTATCTCCAATTTTGTAGACGCTATAACTTTTGCGCAAACCAATCAATATTGCCTTTTTTTTTTATAACCAAAAATATGTAGAAGAATACATATCGGCCTAAACTGATAAAGAAATGTGTTTTTTAAGAACATTTTTGGGGATATTTATTATAGCAAAAAGTAAAAAATCTTGTTATTTTTTTTCAAAATTGTCGCTCTTTTTTTGTTTATATCGCAATAAATAAAAACTGCAGAGGTGATCAAATACCACCAAAAGAAAGCTCTATTTGTGGGGGGGGGGGAAGAGGACATCAATTTTGTTTGGGTACAGCGTCTCACGACCGCGCAATTGTCAGTTAAAACGACGCAGTGCCGTATCGCGAAAAATGGCCCGGTCATTAAGGGGGCAAATCTTCCGGTCCTTAAGTGGTTAATATGTGCCATCTGCATACCGTCATATTAGACCATTGTCATTGTATTTTGATGGCTTTTGAATGCTGGATGCTCTAAATCAGGGGTGCCCAACCAGTGGCCCGGGGGCCACATGTGGCCCACGGAGCCCTCTGATGTGGCCCGCGACCTCCTGCTCTGGGATAGAATACAATAGAATAGAAAACTGTTATCAATGGTAAGTTTATTACTAAAATCACAGTGTATATATGGGCATATCTGTTCTGCAGTGGTTACTGGGCTGCTTTTAAACTGATTACCAGCACTGAGCTATAGACTTCTAGTACCTGTGAGTTTGGTGTGAGTTTTTGAAAGTGCACCACACCTACAGGATATAATAGAAGTCTATGGAAAATTGCAGTTAACCTGCAGGAAAGCCACAGGTGCACTGTGCTACACTCGTGGTGCGGGTAAAAAACCATGCATCAGTGTCAAAACAGCCTTAGCCCTGGTTCACACTGGTGCGTTTTGACATGCGATTTGGCATGTCAAAACGGCGGTATTTGCCACAAATTGCCGGCAATGGCACCGTCCTAATCGGTGCGACGCCGCATCTGCGGCGCTGCACCGATTTCAAAAAGTAGTTTCTGTACTACTTTTTGCAATTTCGGGCCGCGATTTACATTGACACCTGTGCAGAAACCTGCACAGATGTCTTTGTAATCGCGCCTGAAATCGGGACTGTCAGCGAGAGTGAAATTGTGCGAGTTCAGCTGAACTCGCACGGCTTCTCTCCCGCAGGCCAGTGTGAACCTGGGCTGAGTCCCCTTTCCCACAGTCAGTCCGACCCAATCGGACCCACCATGCACCTCTAAGGAGTGGCAGATGTAAATGGACTTGTGTCTGTTTACAAACGCCTACCTCCAATCTAATCCGGAAAAAAAAAAAAAAAGGGAGTAGAGTGGGCTGTCATCCACCCGCTTCGCTCATTGTGGCCCGCGACCGGTTACCAAGTCGCTTAAGTGGCCCTCGCTCTTCAAAAGGTTGGGCACCCCTGCTCTAAATAAAGAATTAGCTAAAGTTGCTAAAGTGCAGCGCGTTTTTCTGCAGGTTGGGAATTTGCACAGATTTGTGCACGGATTTCCCCAGTGTGAACCTAGCCTAACCCCTAGCAGATTGTCAATAGCAATGGACTTTTTTTGGTTCTCAAATATATAATCTGTATTGATAAAGTGGAATTTAGGGTGTCCATACACGCTTTGATAAATAATTGATATTTTTTTCTGATCAATCTCTTCTGATAGAAAAAAATCAATCAATAGTTGGCAACCAATGCAATCAATGTGGCACACACAGGAAAGTGGACTTCGATTGATAGTTAAGATATGATCATAACTTACGATCCTAAATTATCGAGTGCATCCTTATTTCCACCATGTAATCTCATAATCTATTGAAATACTATCATATCCATAAACAAAGCATCAAGTGCTGCTGATCGATGCAAAGCGATTGATGATTTTCTGCCCTCACCAGTCGTCTCAGTCTGATCGAATGCAATCTAAAGTGAGTCTAAATTGATTGGAAGAGAAGAAATGGCTGTTCGATTGTTCGCAGAGTCGATCGCTTTTACCAAATCAAACATCCATCAGATAATAAAATCAAAGTGTATATGGCCACCATCAAGTCTTGTTTTATAAAAATTGCTAGTAGGTAGGTTTTATGTCAGGAGAGACTTTGGGGTTGAATAGTCTGTGCACGGCAAGTGCAATTGTTCTATTTCTGAGGGGGGAAATGCAAGGAGAATAAAAAAATGAATTTTTGCTTGCACATGATTGGATGATAGAAATCAGCAGAGTTTCCCCTCATTTCAGAGCTTCCCCTTAGATCTAGAGCAACTGCACTTCCAAGTACACTTCTAATGCACAGTATATTTTCCTTTAGTAAATCAACCTCTTTGTATCCTTTCTACCATTAAAAGCCCTTTCACTCCTTTCCTAAATGTACACTAATGGCTGCACATGGACGCAGCTGCTGAGAGACAAGAGGGAGTGCAGACGTGTCTGGAGAAGGGGACTGTGTGAGGATAGCAAGAGCCCCTGGGCACAATACCTTTCAATTAACCACTTGCTTAATTGGCACATATACCCCCTTCCTGCCCCGGCGAAATTTCATCTTTCAGCACTGTCACGCTTTAACTAACAATGGCGCGGTCGTGCGACGTGGCTCCCGAACAAAATCAACGTCCTTTTTTTTCCCACAAATAGAGCTTTCTTTTGGTGGCATTTGATCACCTTTGATTTTTTGCGCTATAAACAAAAAAAGAGCGACAATTTTGAAAAAAACACAATATTTTTTTTCTCAGTTTAGGCCGATATGTATTCTTCTACATATTTTTGGTAAAAAAAAAATCCCAATAAGCGTATAGTGATTGGTTTGCGCAAAAGTTATAGCGCCTACAAAATAGGGGATAGATTTATGCCATTTTTTTTTTATTATTTTTTTTTTACTAGTAATGGCGGCGATCTGAGATTTTTGTCAAGACTATTACGGCGGACACATCGGACACTTTTGACACATTTTTGGGACCATTCACATTTATACAGCGAACAGTGCTATAAATATGCATTGATTACTGTATAAATGTGACTGGCAGGGAAGGGGTTAACACTAGGGGGCGATCAAGGGGTTAAATGTGTGCCCTGCTAGGTGATTCTTACTGTGGAGGGAGGGGACTGACTGGGGGAGGTGACCGATCTGTGTCCCTATGTACAAGGGACACACCATCGGTCTCCTCTCCCTGACAGGACGTGGATCTCTGTGTTTACACACAGAGATCCACGTCCCTGGCTCTGTAACTGCCGATCGCGGGTACCTGGCAGACATCGCGGCACCACATCGGCACCTGAGTGACGCGGCGCACGCGCGTGCCCCCTAGCGCCCGGGAGGCCCGACGACGTCATATGACGTCGTCCCGGCATTGTAGAGCCACCTTGTGGCCGTCGATTTACAATGGCCTGGGTCCCAAGTGGTTAAAGGCTGGGTTCACCTTTTAGGAAACAATAATAAATGCGCTCCGTATGGCCCCTGAATGGCTGTGTAGCCTTAATGTGTATCTAAAGTCAAAACTTTTTTTTTTTCTTTTAAGTCTTGGATAGTGTGCGAAAATCCATGCGCCCGGCCTCTAATCTACATGCAGGGCCTCAGACGCAGGAATTTCAATGGAGTTTTTTTTTTAAGCACATGATTAGAGCCTGAGGCTCTAATTGGTTTAAAAAAAGGTGGGCTCGAGGCGCAGAGCACTGCGCCCTGAGCCCACCCACTTGTGTGACATTAGCGAATTAATATTTGCTAATGTCTTCCTGTTTCTCCAACCAGCCAATCAGGAAGTGGGTCCTGAGACCCGATTGGCCGGGAGTCCTAAGACCCTATTGGTTGGAAGCCTAAAGATCCGATTGGCCAGGAGGAGACGCAGCAACCGCTGGGACACGGAGGAGACAGAGGGGGGGAAGTCGCAGCCGTGACCTGGATGGGGTAAGTGATCGAAAGGGGGGGGGGTTGGTGTGAGGTGGTGGGCTGGAGCGACGGGGGGGTAGGTGTCTCGGGTTTGTTTGATGTCCACACACCCCAACCCCCCCCCCCCCCCCCCAGCCACCACTGGTCCCCAATGGGAAAAATTTTCACCCTCTCTATCTGGTAATTGGGAATCCAAAAATCTTACAGTTTTCATCACAAGTGGAATAGAGAAGAAATCTTTCAATCGGGACAACTTCCCAGACACAAATGTTCCCTCCTCATTTCTGTTGTGTCTCCGAGAACAGGAACTGATACAGACAGCAAAACGAGTGAGAGCTCTGCCATTAGATATAATGTACTTCAACAATGTACGTGTGTTATGTATGAAAATATAATGATGTTTTTTTACATCTACCTGGTTTATGTGATATTGTGTACAAGTTGGGCCTAGGGATAGACAGATGGGCGATACTTTCCTTTTTATTTAATTTAAATGTCTTCTGTATTTTTCTTGTGAAAAATAACTGTTCTTCTGTATTGACGTTGCTTATTCTCTGCAGGCCTTTGTGAAGATGGTGGCCCATCATGTGTCCTTCATGGAAGAGGAGGTGACTCGGGCAGAGAAGGATCACCTGTCGCTACCTCAAGCCTTTAATAGAATACTGTCTGCTGCTTCCATCCCTCCCTTCCTAGGGGTTAGTACTTATCTCATATTCCCATGTATAGTATGAGCCGGAGATCCACTTAGCCACATACATGTTATTCAATGTTGGGGGGGGGGGCAACCGGTGGGAGGGGTCACTTGTTGGCTTCACAGAATTCTCAGAGACTCCAGTGGCGAGATTTTCTGTCTATCCTTCAAGGCTATGACCATGGTATTACCCTGTTACATTAGTTAATTCTGCCAGCCATAGATGGAACACAGGTTGCAGAAAAAGAAAATTCTCTCGATTCCCCTGATCAACACAGTCAGTGTATATTGGGGAATCACCCCCCCCCCCCCCGCTGAGCCATTGTGTTCTCCCGGCAGGGGGACAGGTGGAACCATCCCCACTGGGAGAATACAGTGATTGCTGCTAGTGGCTATAAGGCTCCATGTACATGGGACATTGTTCAACCTCTCCTGAACTATTTAACTTGACAGCTAGAAACCAGTGTCTAAAAACGGCCGTTTAGCCGGGTTTACATGCTGCGTTTAGCCGGGTTTGCGTCTAGAAGCATTTTTTTTGGTAAAATGAAAAACGTCTGTAAACAAAACCCTGCTAAACACGAGTTTCCGTGTTTAGCTGCGTTTGGCGCTTCAACTGCCTCTAAACACAGATTCTGAATGCATTTTTTTTGGGTTCCAGAAAAAGCCTTTTAAACACAACTGCCTAGAAACCACTATAAACGACCCGTGTACATGTACTGATAAGATAACATGGAGGAGAGTTCAGGAGCAGTTGAAAAAAATGCCCAACTGCTCCTAAACGTCCGTTTACCAGTAGCAGTGTACATGAGGCCTTACCCAGATAGCAAGGATAACTTGCCACAACTTTCAGCCACAGTGCCTCCTGTGGTGGGATGACTATTGCACAACATAACTGAACCAGAACTTGCAGCAGACTTGCAGAATGTTTGCAAAGAAAGTTGATTTGGAGTCATGCAATGCGGACTTGCTGCATTTGTGCAACAAACTTGTGAAGCCCGGCAAGTCTGGCAATAGCTTAGCAAGTCATTTTTAAACTTGCAGCTCAATTGCTTGTTATCTGGGAATAGCCACTAGCAATAATCGCATGTAAAATCCGACAGGCTGGTTGTATCCAAGTTGATTGATCGGTCAACTTAGGTACATTCAGCATGCCTATACATGGTTAATATTTCGGCCAGTCCCTGCTGAACCTGCTGAGATTTGAACCATCCATGGCCGGCTTTATGGAAATGTGACGCCACCATTTGACTTTGTCACTTCTGTGGTAGGTGGGATTGGGAATTCTGCTGGGCAAGTCATGTCAATGAGAGTCTCTCCAGAAATGGAAAAAGCCAGCAGGCGATCTAGCTTACCAGCAACAACATACTGTATATGTGACAACAGATAGAAAAAACAGACACACCGTACACATCCCCTTTGTCCCTAGTGGTCTGCCCAGTGCCCTGCATGCAGTTTTATATTATAAAAACTGTTCTTTCTGCCTGGAAACTGGAGATTGCCCATAGCAACCAAAAAGTGTCCCTTTACATCAAAAGTGGTTTTAGACTCAGCGATAATAAATTAGAATCACTTGCAGAATTGAGCGATAGCGATTTGTGGGGAAATTCGTCATCAAACACTAAATCTAATGACAGCGACAATTCTGCAACTGAGCAAATTTCAGTGTTTTTGATTTGATTACATTATTGAATAATTTTTATTATTATTATATTATTATTTGTTATAATTATTTATAGTTATTTATTATATTATAATTTATGATTTTGTGTTTCAAACTTTATCATACCCGGGATGTCTACTAGACTCTTGTTTGGACAGATTTAAGTGAGTTATTCCTAAGAATTGCAGGCCTACAATATAAAACGCCAAATTCCCATGCAAAATAATGGTACCGCTTTCAGCACCTAAAATCTGAAATAATCATACCGCCAGGGAGGTTAAAGTGTTAGTTCACCCTTTCACAAGAAATGAAAATGTGAGCACACAACAGCCCTCTGGTCCCCGTTGCATGTACCTTATATGATGCACATCTACTGCCGCCCTCTCTAGCTGGACATTTAAACTTTACAAAACATTGCTGCGTTAGCGCTGGGTGTATGTATAGCAGCATACGGTTAGGGTTGGGGTTAGGGTTAGGGGTTAGGGTTTTCCCTTTAAGAATAAGGCTAGGACCCAGGCTCTTGAACAGGGACCTCCCCCAGAGTTCAAAGGTCGGGTCCCCAGAGGTCAAAGGTCACTGGGCGTGGCTGACCCCCACCAAAGTGTACCGCCTACCCCAACTAAGTCGGGGAATGAACAAGTCGGGGAAAGTGACTTGCAACGGTGAGAGGGCTCATAGATAAGTGCGGGCCCCCATGACCAACCTGACCAATGAGAATCCCTGCTTTGTTCCTAGGATGCCATCCCAGAAGAAAAAGGGTTCTCATTGGTCAGTGCCGTCACGTGGCAACGTCATTTCTCATGATTTGCTGTGTGATGATGTTTTAAAGTATTGGTCCATTATACTGCCTGGAGAGGGCAGCTGAGGATGAGGATCATATAAGGTACATGCAGCGGAGATAGGGTTGCCACCTCATCCCTTTAAACCCGAACACATATTAATTACACAGGTTCTGTGGCTGATTAAGGTGGTAATTAAACTCACTTGGTGCCTTATCTGCATTAAATTAGCCTCAGAACCTGTGTAATTCATATGTGTTCGGGTTTAAAGGGATGAGGTGGCAACCCTAAGCGGGGACTGGAGGGGCGCAGAGGGTGTTGTGAGTTAGTTCATCTTTTAAATGTTTGTAATAAGGTGAACTAGCTATTTAAACAATAGATGTGAAAGGACATTTCTAGGAAATGTTGCAAAAAACTTTGTTCACAATGACCTGTGGTGGACGGTGGTCGGTGGAATCTCTGTGGTCAGACAGGTAAGTGCTATTGTTATGAAGCCATGACCTCCAAGCCAACAGATTTTTGGTAAGACTTTCCAGTTTAATGTACAATTGCAGAAAGTAGTAGTTTGGTCTGTGATGGATTCTGGCAGCTGATTGGTTAAAGACATTGGTCTATTTTTTTTTTCTCTTAAAAAACAAAACAACCCAATGCCAAAAACAAATTCTGCCGGATTAAGACCAGACGCTCTCTGGGGCCCAAAAACCTGACACCTTGTACACAGGATAAGACGCTTCAGATGAAATAAAACCCTTTATTATTGGCACCATGTCTGTCTGCTTCAGAAAATATAGCACACTGGGACAAAAAAAAAAACTAAAACTAAAAAAAGGGATCAAAAACATTGTATTTTAAATGCCCCCATAGCATAGCGAAAAACTACAAGATATAAAAAAAGTTTACTTTGTGGTTCCCACAATCTTACAACTGACAGATACTTATATAGCACCATCAATTCTACATAGATATATCGTACTTTCACATCAGTCCCTGCCCTCAAGGAGCTTACAATCTAATGTGGTACATTGATAGATACACATACTAGGGCCAATTAACCTACCAGCATGTCTTTGGAGTGTGGGAGGAAACCGGCATAAACCCACACAGGTACAGGGAGAACATGCAAACTCAAGGTAGGTGGTGCTGTGGTTGGGATTCAGACTGACTACTCTAGAGCTGCTAGGTGAAAGCGCTAACCACTTAGCCATTGTGTACATGTGCACAAAATGTAATATTATGACCTACAGTAGATCAGTGTTTCTCAATCTTTTTTTAGTCAAGGCATCCTTTAAAATTATGGACAGTCCTGAGGCACCCCATTCTAAAATGAAAAAAAAAAACTATTCTAACAGCTTTGCATAATGCAGCAACATCCAAACACATAGGACACCCAACGTTGGAGGTGATTTATTCTTACAAAGCAAATACACTTTTGCACACTGGTACTGATTAGTATTCCAATGTTTCTCTTCTCCCTCAATTTCTCTCCATCAGTCTGCTAATGTCACCCCAGTGCTGATGGAGAGGGGCACAGGAGGGTCAACCAAGGATGCTGTGGAGGCAACAGACATGCTTCTTATTAACTGATGATGTCATTGGTTGTTAGGATGTCAGTGTCTAGAAAGTTGCAATGGTGCACAATGAAAAACCCATGGCTTTGTGTAACTAAAAGGCAGGCTTGATCCACCTGCTGGCTTGTATACAATTTTTAAGACATTTTGCCAAGGAACCCCTAAAAAAACCTCAAGGCACCCTGGTTGAAAAAGGGTGACCTAGATGAGCAGGTCGGGTAAAGGAAAAAAATCATCTATGATATAAAGAACTGTTCTGTCATGTTAGTACATGATTTGTAAAAAGGACTCCACAGCAATGGTAATAGAACCCAGAAGGGCAATTTACTGAATGATCAAAAATGTAAAAGAGCCAGCGCATTTCGGGTGTTCATAAACTCCTTCATCAGGGTTTAAGTATAGAGTTTCAAGATAATTCTAGATCTCATATGAGATCCTTGTATCAGCAGGTATTGCATCATGAAACATTATGGGCTGCCAGACATTGCTAAAGTCACAGCATACTAAAGCCAGTTACACACTACAGTTTTTTTGCGTGCAACCTCGCGGGTTACACGATAAAAAAAAAAATGTCCGCTTTGGTCGGAGCCACTGTACTAACCATGCGAGTTTAGTCCAGCGATCTTCCCCGCTGAGCCATTGGCTGAGAGTGCTGAGCGGAAGTCGTGGGCTGCTGGTTTTCCAGCATGCACGTCCGACAGACTGACATACACACAGGCATTATGTCAGAACGTTTTTTTTTAACTGGCAAATGTCTCGTGACATTATGCCCATGTGTACGAGGCTTTAAAGTGGTTTAGCGACCCAGACCCCCCAATCCTTACCTGAGTTTTCTCCGATGTAGCGATGCTCAAGATAGCCTCTCCCTCCTCATTGTCTGAGACAGCAGCAGGAGCCCATTGGCTCCCACTGCCGTCAACCACAGCCAGTGAGCCAATGAGGAGAGATTGGTGGGGGGGCAACGAGCCACAGCTCAATTTTTTTATAGATGCATAGAGCAGCGTCTCGGGAGCGAGCACGCAGGGTTTCCCAGGGGGCAAATCGGCTTTCTCTGGCGGTACTGCTCGAGGGAGCCAGAAGCGTCGGCGAGGGACCCGAAAAAAGAGGATCGGAGCTGCTGTGTGCAAAACCATTACACAGAGCAGGTAAGTTTAACATGTTTGTTATTTTAAAAAAAAAACTAAAACAAATCTTTAATACCACTTTAATCCCTGATGAAGTTTGCGAACCCCCGAAATGTGTTGGCTCTTTTACATTGAGAAGGAAGTAGTTTGAGGCTATTTTGGACTTTCATGGTACCGTACAAAGGCTATACATAACCAAGATATATATATATATATATATAAAAGTTTTTTATTAAACAAATCTTTAAAACATACAAAACAACTAAAATTACAGACAAGAAAACGTATCTTCAGCTCTATAAAGTTACAGATGGGATTATCAACAGGGGATGACAATAATCAAGCGAACCATATACCATCTGTATATTGAATACTCATTTGATGCTTGAATACTCATTTGATGCTCAACATGTTTCGTGGGGATATAAGAAAAGGAGGGAAGAGGGATTCCCAAAATAATTCTTCAAAAAGGAACTGCCAGTATTATAAAACTAAAAATCTTTATCGAAAATTCCACATAATACTGACAACTAATGAATATATAAATATACCAACCTCCACCACAAACATCTAAAAATAGACAATTGTCTTAGGGACACAGGTGGCCACCACAAACAGACATACAGGCCTCTCAGGTTTCATGCATGGCTAGTTCCCTTTATTCAGTCCTGATTCTGACATAATTAGGTGAAAGCAAAGGGCAGTCCGCTCAATGTGCCAACCTGGACAGTTGTTGATATAAAGAGTTCATGCACTTGACTCCAATTGGGTAAACTAGAGATTAGTAGTGCCCACTTTACACATGGGATATGATTTCCTAATGTTACAGTCCACATGAATTATACACAAGGTTGGTGTTGAAGAATCCCCCCTGGGGTATAGAAATATACGTGAGCTATCCGCTTATCTGTGAGAGCTGGAAGCGAGCTAGTGGATTTTAGGAGGGCAGGTGAGTGTGCATACATATATATAACTCCCAACTGGAGATAGGAATTGATACAGCTCACCACCTCGCCACTCATCCGATATCCGTCTCGTCCAGGTCTCAGTGCAGAGCCGACATTCTGCCCATATCTAGGCTAGGTCTGGGCTAAGGGGGTAAGGAGATACCTTCGTCCAGCGTTCAGAGTGTCCAATAAGCAGGCGATGACGTGTATCACACGTTAGTACAGCTTGGATGTATCCAGGAATCCCGTGTGTGGTTTACGGAGTCTCCCGAAAGTCTCCGGAAGGGAGCAGAAGGATACAGAGGGTGTTGCCTGATAGGTGGATAGTCCGTGCCCTCACAATGAGAAGCGTGATGGCCGTCATGCTGACGCGTTTCACTCGTGACCCTAGTTTCTTCAGAGCATGTTTTGTGGGGAACACCACCACTTCTTCAGGAGCTTGTAGTACAGTATTATTTTAGAGCAAACATCATAATTGTAATGCTATGATAAGAAATCAAAAAGAAAAGAAAAAGTTAGCTACAATGTTCCAATGAAGTGTAAATTACAGATATGACAGAATTCCATGCATGCTATCTTACCTAGAAGGCCAACAAACTGCAGAGGACCCAAATGGGGTGCAAGTCTGCCCCGGCGAGCTTGGGAGTGCTACACTAGGGGGGCGCACATCCCTCCGTCTAGCAGAAGAAAGGTGAAGATAGTAAATGGAGATAATAAAGTCTGAGCGTATATAGCCAGCTCTCTATGTAGATATAAATTATCTACATATAGCACTGTGGTCACAAAAGGGGGGGAGGAACCAGAAGCGCCGGCGAGGGACCCGAAAAAAAGAGGATCGGAGCTGCTGTGCACAAAACCAATACACAGAGCGGGTAAAGTATAACATGTTTGTTTTTGTGTTTTTTTTAAACAAAAACAAAGCTTTAATACCACTTTAATCCCTGATGAAGTTTGTGAACTCCCGAAATGTGTTGGTTCTTTTACATGGTTGATCATTCAATAAAATATCATTCTGGACTATGTTACCATTGGTGTGGCATCCTTTCCAATTTTGACATATCTGGATTTTAACCACTTAAGGACCGCTGCCTGTACATATACGTTGGCAGAATGGCGCGGCTGGGCACAAGCACGTACAGGTACGTCCTCTTTAACCACTTCTCCACTGAGGACGTCATATGACATCCTCGACTTTGTGCGGTGATATCTGAATGATGCCTAAAGCTACAGGCATCATTCTGATATCACTGTTTTCTGCCGGCGATTCTGTGCACAATAAGAATGATCATAGTGGCAGTTCCGCCGCTTGATTGTTCTTATAGGCGGTGGGAGGGGACGCCCCCCCTCCCGCCGCTATCCAGTGCTTCTCCGGGCTCTCCCCTGCCGTCGGGGGCCCGGAGAACGAATCGGCCAGCGCCGGCTCACGACGATAGAGATTTCCGGTGACCAGTCATCTCTATGATCGTCGGAGGCCCGTGTACCCGGAAGTAAACAAAACCGCAATCGCGGCTGTCGGCATAAGATCTCATGCTTTCAAGCCTGGAGGAGAGATGTGGGGTCCTATTGACCCCACATCTCTGCATAAAGAGGACCTGTCACAATGATTCCTATTTCAAGGGATGTTTACATTCCTTGTAATAGGAATAAAAGTGATAAAAAAAAAAATGTAAGAAAAAGTGTAAAAATAAAAAACATTTGGTAAAATAAAAAAATAAATAATAATAAAAAAAAATTAAAACGCCCCTGTCCCCGGTAGCTCGCGCTCAGAAGCGAACGCGGCATGTAAGTGCTGCCCACATATGTAAACGCCGTTCAAACCCCACATGTGAGGGATCACCGCGTGCGTTAGAGCGTGTGCAACAATTCTAGCACTAGACCTCCTCTGTTAATCGAAAATAGTAACCTGTAAAAAAAAATTTAAGCATCGCCTATGGAGATTTTTAAGTACCAAAGTTTGGCGCCATTCCATGAGTGTGCGCAAATTTAAAACGTGACATGTTAGGTATCTATTCGGCGTAACATCATCTTTCACATAATACAAAAAAATTGGGCTAACTTTACTGTTTTGTTATTTTTTAATTCATTTTTTTCCCCCCAAAAAGGTGTTCGAAAAATTATTGCGCAAATACCGTGCGAGATAAAAAGTTGCAATTCCCTAGGGTGTCTGCTAAAAAAAAATATATAATGTTTGGGGGTTCTGATTAATTTTCTAGCAAAAAAAATATGATTTTTACATGAAGGAGAGAAGTGGCAGAATAGGCCCGGTGGAGAAGTGGTTAAGATGCCCAGCCGTAGGTCGCGCGCGCGTCTATCTATCTGTTGTATCTATGTAACAATATCACATTCTCAAAACTGCATCTCAGTGTTTTCAGATTATGTACAGTATATTGTATACTGATATTATCCAGAAAAATGAATACATATGCACACTTGCGTACGTTCCTATATAATATTATTATAATTATTATACAGGATTTATATAGCGCCAACAGTTTACGCAGCACTTTACAATATAATTTGTATTTTTTTATTTGCACAATTTTTTTTTTTTTTTTTATAAAAATGTATTTGAAATGTACAGAGCCGTATTCCTGTGTCTGTCCTTCCAGTGTTCTCTCTGTACATTTCCATACGGTTCCGATTACTCGCTGACCCTCTCCCAGGTCTCGGTCTTTTCTCTTTTTCCCTGGAGATTGGCTCTGACATTGTCCAGCCTGCAGCTACATGACCTCTGAAACCCTCAATGCCTTCTGAGCGCAGAGCAGAGCTGGGCCTCCACTTCTCAGAATTTTGCGTCTACTCGTATCCTACATTCTACACATTTTCCAAAGCTTGGATCATTTTTTTTTTTCTTGTAATAGCTTTTATTCAAATAGAAAAGGAGATACACCCATAATAAGAAGACAAATGCCATTAGCATCACATCCAATAGGTTGCAATGAAAATTACTGCTACCGTGAATGCCAGCAGAGATAAAGTAAATAGTATGACAATCACAATTGAACCTTGGCCTATATATATATTAAAGTAAATAGTATGACAATCACAATTGAACCTTGGCCTATATATATATATATATATATATATATATATATATATATATATATATATATATATATATATATCAAAAAACGAGGATGAGATCTCTGTATATTGCACTTAATCTTAACTTCGAAAATCCATCTTCATTTACAATAAATGATCCAACAAGCAACTTACAGTTTCAAGTAGCACTTTGCTCTTTTTCAAGCCATGGCTTGAGAAAGAGCAAAGCGCTGCTTGAAACTGTACAGTTGCTTATTAGCTCATTTATTGTAAATGAAGATGGATTTTCGAAGTTAAGATTAATTGCAATATACAGAAATCTCATTCTTGTTTTTGTACTATTAATTATGGGTAGATCAATTGGAAGCCCACTGTTGATGTGATCTTGATGTGGTGAGAAGCGCATAACACGCAAGGAGTGACTCACTCTATTTTCAGTGTATATTCATATAGTTATATATATCTATATATATGTGTGTAATAATATATACTGTATATACACTATGTGATCTATATCTTTTTTTTTCTAAGTATATATATATATATATATATATATATATATATATACTTTGTGTGAATGAGATAAAGCAGAAGTGCTTGCCTTTTGTTGTGTTGGAGAAGCGTGTATTGTGTGCACAAGTCCCTAGTTATATTTCAGATATAATTACATAATTAGGGCACCCCACGATGGTGGATCTCATATAATTACATAGATAAGGCACCTCCTGATGGTGGATTAAAGTAGAGCATACAAACAGGAGTGTTTTCTTTTATAATATGGAGATAATTAAATAAAATACTGTATATACTCGAGTATAAGCCGACCCAAGTATAAGCCGAGGTACCTAATGTTACCACAAAAAACTGGGAAAACGTATTGACTCGAGTATAAGCTGAGGGTCAACAATGCCCATTTGCACGCCTCACTGTACCCATTGCAACTTCACTAAGCCCATTGCCACCTTACTGTTCCCATCCTCACTGTGCCCATCCTCACTGTGCCCCTAGAATTAAAATTGAACATTGTAAATTGTACCTGAAGGCTGCGGCGTCCATCGTTTAAAACTCGCGGTCTCTTCCTGGTCTCTTCCGTGATAGACGGAACTGTGTCTACTGAGAATCGCCTATCACGAATGTTCAATTCGCTGACTCGAGTATAAGCCGAGGGGGGGGGGACTGAAAATCTCAGCTTATACTCGAGTATATACGGTAGTCTGTGACCCAGAGCACTTGAAACTTTATTTATTTTATATATTTTTTTCATTTTTTTTTTCTATAAATTTTTTTGGGGTTTTATAAACTATAACAAATACGTTTGTTGCATTCAATATACAATATTTGTAGTACAAAAATATTGTAAAGGCACATCTTGCTGCTTGTACCATTGCATTACTTTTTTTTTTTGTACCAATAAAGAACTGTTTGAAGTAACAAAAAAAAAGGGCACATCTTGAAAAGTGTATATAGGTCTTGATGACCTAGGCCAGCCTACCCCTAATGGGTACATACTGTAGGACTGGAAGGTCACCAAGTTACTCTTTGGTAGAACACTTGAAACTTTTATTGGAAATTATTTTGCAAATCTGGACAGCCAAATAGACCGCCTTCTCAATAGTATTATTTGTCATGCTCCCTTATGCATGTCCAAGTTCCCATAGGGCCCTGAGCAGGGATACATTTAAATATTGCCATGGGGAGACCTGTAGGCTCCAACAGTCGTATTCCAAATGGACAGTGCAGTAACCAACAACAGCCCGTTCGGTTTGCTATACAGGGATGATTGAATAACTCATTCTGATTGTATTGCACTGGGCTTATGCGTCATTTCCTGTGGGTTGTTCAGCGTTAAGCTGGATACACACTATACAATTTTCTTCAGATTTTTTTCCTTTAGATTTACCAAAACCATATAATATGAGGTCAAACCCTAACACTTTCAATTTGTATGCAATCAGGCAGGCCCTTGTACTACATAGTTGAAGGTAAATCTAAAGGAAATCGAAAAAAAAAAGGTGTATAGTGTGTATCCAGCTTTAGACCCCATACACACTATTAGATTTTCTGAAGATTTTTGTCTTCAGATTTAAAGCGGAACTTCAGTCATTTTTTCATTTTCCATTTTTTAAATCTTCCGCCCTTGTTGTTGTTTTAACTTTGGATAGTAAAACATTTTTTTTTTCTGCCAGTAAATACCTTATACAGCTCACTTTCCGTTTCTTGTCTGGAAAAAAAGCCTAGGCGTTTGACATCATGCACAGCTCTCTCTCTCTCTCTAGTGAGCGTTTGCCAGGAAGGGAGGGGGGATGAGTTATAAGAGGGCCAATCAGAGCTGCAGAGCTGGAGGTGTGCCTCTGTGTGTCTGTGTAAATCCAGGAAGTGAACAGGCAGCAGCTTCTACTGCCCACAGTTAAAATGATTTCAGTCAGAATCAGTGGACAGAGATTTCTGCAGCATATATGGCAAGTACAGAATCACAGTATATATAAAATAACATGCAAAGTGGTTGGAGGGAAGCTTCAGAATGGCAAAGATGGGTTTTTTTTACAAATTATGTCAGCAGACTGCAGTTCCTCTTTAGCAAAACCATATAATATGAGGTCAAACCTTAAAGCCTCGTACACACGGCCGAGAATCTCGTCAGGAAAAAACATGTTGTTTTTCCTGAAGAGATTCTTGAATAAGAATCTTGTCCCGGCCAAGAGTACAGACGCTCGATTCAAAAGAATCGCTGTTCTTTTGAATGGCACGAACGCGGTGACGTCATCGACTACGACGAGCGTGCGCTCGTCACATTCGATGCCGCCGCCGCCATCTTGCTACGCCCTACCTATGCCTAGGAAGCTACCACGCATGCGTCAAAGTCATTTCGAGCATGCGTGGGTTTCCACGGCGACAGGTAAGCGTACTCACTCTCAGGTTTCTCGTCGGGAAACAGGCCGATGAGAATCTCGACGAGAAAATAGAGAGCAGGTTCTCTACTTTTCTCGTCGAGATTCTGGCCAGTTTTCTTGACGAGAAACCTGAAAGCCTCGTACACACGGCCGGTTTTCTCAGCAAGAAAGCTCTCCCGGCAGTTCTCTTGTCGTTTCTTGACGAGAAAACCGGCCGTGTGTACGAGGCTTTAAGAGTTTCCATTTGTAATCAATCAGGCAGGCCCTTGCACTACATGGTTTTCGTAAATCTGAAGACAAAAATCTGCAGAAAATCTAGTAGTGTGTATGGAGCCTTTTTAATGTTTTTCCAACTCCTCTTCACACGCATTAGTTCTGGGTTTTGTTTCCAGCCTGAAAACACCCCTGCCAAAAAACGCTGATATAAGCCTATGTGTGCATGGAAACATAAGTTAACATGCCGGGGCGTTTACTGGCTGTAGAAAAAAAACATCTGATGCCCAAAACAGCAGCTGTAAAAGCACCCAGTGTGCATGAGGCCTAAGTTTGGCAGTGCTCCTCACAGTGACTGTAGAATAGAATTCTTGCATCTTGTACGTGTGATGTTGGTGGCAATGAATAGGGAGGATATTGTAACGCTGTCCCTCTTCAGACTCTAGTGAACATTTTGGCGGTGCACACACCCTATAAATGTCATTGTACAAATAATCCCTCTGCCCTTCTTTAGTTTTATTAGAGTGTTTTTTTCTCTCATAAATATTGTGCTGTTGACTCAGCCAGCAGGGGAGTGTCAGTACTGTAGTAACAATGCTAGCATGTTATATGATACTACAAGACACGTTGAGGCGAAGCTGTATGTTAACATACTGCAGGCACCTCACAGGCCTTGGAAAACATAAAATCGGTACGATAGTTGTCCTTCCAATCAGACATGTGAAAGTACCAACAGCTCCACAGAATTATAAAGGGTATCTCTAGGCAAAAGCTTATTTTTTTCATATTGCAATGATTAGACCAAGCGTATGCAACCTTTGAGAGGCGGAGATCTACCTGAATAACACGAAAGAGACCAAAGATCACTGGGATGCGGTGCCTTTTTTTAAAAAAGAAATTAAAGTGGCTGTAAAGTCATTATAAGAAATCCTGTAATCCGCTCTGTTACAGGATTATATAACATTTATATAACGTGCAGTGTGTGTGCAAAATACCTTATTTACAGCACTGCTGGGCGCTCACGTGACCCACCGGAGTTCTCCTTCCCCACTATGAGCACTGCAGAAGGAGGGGCGGAGATACCCCGCTGATGTCAGCTGGGAGGAGAGCAGCGGGAGGTCACGTGATTGCCCAGCGGCGCTGTAAATAAGGTATTTTGCACAATAATTTTACACAAACACACACTGCACGTTATTCTGTAACAGAGTGGATTGCAAGATTAATGCTACTGCTACAGACTCCCGAGCTGACAGGCAGGGAGGGAGGGGGAGAGAGGAGAGCAGTGGATGACAAAGGCACGTAAATTGACCACAGTAATCATGGATGATTACTGTGGTCAGCACAGACAGGGGGACACAGGAACTGGCAAGATCAACCAGGTTTTTTAAGAACATAGAGAAGGGCAAATGACACAGCACAAGCACTGCAAAGGATCAGGATACTTATTTATTTTTTAGGATTACAACCACTTTAAGGCTGGGTTCACACCTCCGATGGATGCGGCCCGCAACAGGGGTCCGGAGCTTCCCCGTTCTTTGTTTCAGGGACAAATTAGCTCAGAATTTTTGCCTGAATTCGGCCCTGAAATGGAGCCAAAGACGCACAGCGTTCCTGTGCAAGCCGCTCCGCAGCCGCAACAGTGATATGCGAACCAGCTCCATAGAGAGTCGGTCACAATCTCCTGTCATGCGAAATGGATGCAGAGAAACCATCCTATTCGCATAGGCCTAACTAAATAGTAAGGAAAACTTAGAAAAATATAATAAAACAAAGGTCACTGTAAAAAAATAAACTTAACCTACCTAAACGTGGACAGTGTCAGTCAGTAGAGCAGTGGACAGTGTGTGGACAGTGTCAGTAGGGCAGTGGATGGTGTCAGTAGATCAGTGGATGGTGTCAGTAGATCAGGGGACGGTGTCAGTCAGTAGTGCAGTGGATGGTGTCTGTAGATCAGCGGACGGTGTCCGTAGGACAGAGGATGGTGTCAGTAGATCAGTGGATGTGTCAGTAGTGCAGTTGATGGTGTCAGTAGAGCAGTGGACGGTGTCAGTAGTGCAGTGGATGGTGTCAGTAGATCAATGGACGGTGTCAGTAGGGCAGAGGACTTTTTCAGTAAAGCAGTGGACACTGTCAGTAGAGCAATGGATGGTGTCAGTAGATCAGTGGATGGTGTCAGTAGGGCAGAGGATGGTGTCAGTAGATCAGTGGACATTGTCAGTAGGGCAGAGGACTTTGTCAGTTGGGCAGTGGATGGTGTCAGTAGGGCAGAGGACTTTGTCAGTAGAGCAGTGGATGGTGTCAGTAGATCAGTGGGTGGTGTCAGTAGATCAGTGGACATTGTCAGTAGGGCAGAGGACTTTGTCAGTTGGGCAGTGGACATTGTCAGTAGGGCAGAGGACTTTGTCAGTTGGGCAGCGGACATTGTCAGTAGGGCAGAGGACTTTGTCAGTTGGGCAGTGGATGGTGTCAGTAGGGCAGAGGACTTTGTCAGTAGAGCAGTGGATGGTGTCAGTAGACCAGTGGGCGGTGTCAGTAGATCAGTGGGCGGTGTCAGTAGATCAGTGGACAGTGTCAGTAGGGCAGAGGACTTTGTCAGTTGGGCAGTGGACATTGTCAGTAGGGCAGTGGACATTGTCAGTAGGGCAGAGGACTTTGTCAGTTGGGCAGCGGACATTGTCAGTAGGGCAGAGGACTTTGTCAGTTGGGCAGTGGACAGTGTCAGTAGTTATTTACTTTTATTATTTAAAAAAAAAAAAGATTTTGTTTTATTATTGGGTGGGGAAAACAGTGACTTCCCAGGTCTATATTACGACCAGTATGGAACTCTCCAAACTAACCAATCCCCAGGAAAGACGGTGCAAATTAAAATTAAAAGAGTTCAGGGAAGGGCAACACAATTAATAAGAGGGATGGAGGACCTCAGCTGTATAGGATCAATTACACAAATAGCTGTTTTTCACTATGGAGAAGAGACACTAAGGCCCCTTTCACACTAAGGCGTTTTTACCGTGTTTTCGCGGTAAAAATAGCGCTGTAAAAATGCCTGAAATAATCCTGCCCCATCATTCTCAATGTGAAAGCCCTGAGGGCTTTCACACTGAGGCGTTTTGCTGGCTGTGCGTTGGAAAAAATCCTGCAAACAGCTTTTTTGGAGCATCTTTAGGGCGCTAAAAATAGCGCTGTAAAAACGCCTATCTCCATTGAAATGAATGAGTAGCGCGGTAAAAACGCGGTAAACCGCGGTAAAACGCATAGGCGTTAGCGCTATTTTTACCACGAACGCGGTAAACCGCATAGGCGTCAGCGCTATTTTACCGAAAACGCGGTAAAACCGCATAGGCGTTGGCGCTATTTTTACCGCGAACGCGGTAAAATCGCGGTAAAAAATCTCATAATTTTTTTGCGTTTTTTCAAAGCCTCAGTGTGAAAGGGGCCTTAGGAGGGGATATGATTACAGTGTACAAATATATCAAAAGTGACCTCAGTAACTGTGATAAACTGTTTACTCTAGGGTCCCTAAAAAGGACACCTGGCCATGATCTGAGTTTATAAGAAAGGAGGTCTAACCTTAGATTGAAGAAAGGGTTATTTACTGTTAGAGCAGTAAAAATTTTATAATGCTTCTTCTAGGAAGTGATACTAGCTGAAAGACTTAAACAACTTGATGTCTTCCTCAGGAAGCAGAATATACAGAGCTATGGAAATTGTTAGAGAATAAAAATCACACATGCATACACACACATGGGTTGAACTGGATGGACCTGTGTCTTTTTTTAACCTTATAAACTATGTAACTATGAATGGAAAATCAACTTAACCACTTGGCGCCTCTTGCTCTTGGCCCTTTAAGGGGTTTCAGATGCCGGGAGGCGGGGTGTGGTTTATGATCATGTGATTGGCTGTCACAGTGGTCACATGATCGGTAAGCTTCCGATCATTAGTATGCACCCGGAGCTTTCCAGTACCCGCAGGCTACTATGCTAGTAGCGCGCTTTTAGCATGGTAAGTTGTTTTAACAGGGCCGCATAGCGTTAAGACCCACTCACCGAGCAGCCGCATATATGCGTGCAGCTGGCATCAACAGGTTAACAGCAGTTGCTGAGCAGCAGTGGGGCCACTGCTGTCAAGTTATGGCTCCATGTGGAGAGTTGCCATAAAAGTTTTATCCTTTGTGGAGCCCTAAAGTAGGGGTTGTGTTGTTGCGCCCAAAACGTGTTGGTGACATATTCACCAGCAATTAAAATTATCTTGGACTCTTCCATCTGGTTTTGGTCTAACACTACTTTCTGTACCTCTGTGGTTGGAGCTAGTGTTGGGTGCCGAGCCGCCTCACCAGAGCTATTGAGATGGTTTGTACCCCCGTAACGACCACTGGCTGATGATGGTCAAAGATAAAGTCATTGTTCACTTTCAGCACAGATGACGATGATGACCAGGGTTTTTCCTCACCAATGCAGATGCTGCCGGTGATCTGCCAAGCTGGTTCTGCCTAACGGTATGGTTCCGAGCTTGACTGCGCAGGCGCAATCCGAGGGGACGGAAATCTCCGAGCTTTAACAGCTGTTCGGCAGCGCCTGCGCAGTCAAGGGGGGGAAGCATATCGATAGGACGTGCTCGCTCGTTGCTTTATTACACACGCCGCTTTCCTCTTCATACAGCAAGGGGCGGCTCAGATGTGATATTGAGCAGTGCGATTTGTTTGTTTATACACACCGCTCTATAGAGCAAGGGGCTGGATAGAGCGGTGTGTATAAACGAACAAATCGCACTGCTCAATATCACATCTGAGCCGCCCCTTGCTGTATGAAGAGGAAAGCGGCGTGTGTAATGAAGCATCGGGGGCGAGCGCGTCCACAGCTGCCGAGCCTATGGTTCCTCCTATCGCTCTGGTTCCCTCTTGACTGCGCAGGCGCAAGCCAAGCCAACGGAAATCTCAGAGCTTTAACAGCTGTTCGTCAGCACCTGCGCAGTCGAGCTCGGAACCATATCGTTAGGGGAACCAGCACGACAAGACACCGGCATACACAGAGCACAGTCCAGGCACAACTGACACAAAGAGCAGTCTAGGGGATGTCTTTTTGTGGTTTTATTGTTGGATAACTTGGGAGGGGTGTAGGGTACTCTAGGAACACTAACAGAACAAGAGAGCAGTCTTCTCTGGGTTGTAAACTTTAAGAACAGTTCTTCTTCTCAGCTCAGCATACAATCCTCCTGTGAGACTTGTAGAGGCCAGAGGTATGTACTCCTCAAGCGGGGAACTATTTGACCCAGCTTTCCAGGACAGTCCTACCAGGAGAACTCAGAGAAGAATAATGGAGAGGAACTACGTGGCTCAAAGTCTTTCCACAAAACTAGAGGGCACTGGTCAATATGTACCTCTCAGGAGGGGAACTACAAAGACCAGCAATCCCAATAGTCACTAGGATCTTGCAAAATAGCAGTACTCACAAGGCCAGAGCTGTGCCCATTCAGCTTCTTCCAGATGACTGCCAGTGAGGTTATGTAGGTCAGATCCTTAGGTGAAACTTCCACCCTTCCAGGGATTGGCAACAGCGCCATAAGTATTCATGCTGCCCATTTGCCCTGCTCCACTCCAACCCTCCAGAACTTTCTGGAAGGCGGGGGGGGGCAATCAAACTTGCAGCCTATGAAAACCAAAACAACCAAAAGAAATCAACAACTGCTGCAGTGATTACAAAAGAGCCAAAAATAAATTTTACCTAGCAGCCTAATTAGGAGGGCGCTACCCTTCATATGACTTTACATGGAAGTTTGAAGGTTCTCATCGCCTCTGATTATGATGTTCTGGAGCCTATTTTTTTGTGGCGAGCAGCCAGTGTGCCCTATCATAATCTCATTGTTTTACCAACAATTCAAATCCAGCTCCCCATTTTTTACTTGTATCAAAAACTGTAATAATACTCTATCCAAAAATATAAAAATAAAAAGTGTTGTTGCTATACACACTGTACACTTTAAATTTGTATTATTCCTACTCTTTGCTGTTCTACGTTACCTGCCATTTCAGGCTGACAAATGTTATAATTACCAGCTGTCAGTATCTGCTCGATTAATGGGCAAGATGCCATCTTTTGTTTTGGAAAATTCCATTTCCTGCAGTGCACCACATTCATCATTTCTGTTTTGATCGCATCCTAAAACTTTTTGCTGTTCGTATGAAAGATTCTAAGATTCCATAAACCAATTTGTATCAATTGATTTGTTTCCACTAATCGGTAATTATAGGTTGATTGTTATCAATACTGAATAAAAGCAGACCTGACATTAAATTTCACACTTTCCATGAATCGACAGGACACCGTAGCATCACCAGATCACATTCTTATTTCCAGTAATAATAATCACCAGTACCTTTTTCTTGGCATCAATAAAACATATCCTAGATCTCATCTTTTTTTCTTTCTTTTTTTTTTAAACTAAATAATATCCCTATTCTCCAAAAATAATCCATACACCTCCACCACGTAATGGTGCGGGAATCTGTTTTTCATTAAATTGTTTCTTAGGCCTCTTGCACACGGTACTGATGTTTGAGCATCTGCTTTTTTTTTTTTTTTCCGTAAATTTCAGCCATTTGTTTTGCGTGTCTTCACACATATATTTGCACGTACGTATATGCGCGTTCATGCATTTTTGCGCACAATATATTCCTAGGGAAAATATATTATTATTTATGCTCATTTGCACATACCGGTGCAAAATACTGACCGTGAACGCTTTTTTTTTTTTTTTACTTAAATACGCAGCGCTTGTTTACACACCTGTGTGTACAGACATATTGTAAACAATGGGCTGCATTTTCAATCAGTAAAAAAAACGCTGTTCTGAGCTTTTTTAAGCTGCAGTGTGCAAGAGGCCTTTTTGTGTTTTTCTGCCTCTTTGTAACTAACATCCCCCTGTACTGCCGAGCATTGCCCCCCAGCGGATTCTGCCCACTCTGTACTGCGCAGGCGCGGCGCTTTTTCTGAAAATAGCTGAACATGCAGAGCTGAGAGTCAGCTCTACATGGCGCCTGCGCACACCAAATTGTGCTACACTGCTGACATCCAGGCTCTTTCTTTACCATCCCCGTGGACATGGAGGATGTTAAAAAAAGAGCCAGGAGGCCGAGCGAGCGTAGCGAGCCGTCCGAGCGAAGCGAGGACGTGAGGCCGACTGGCCACTTACATCTAGGTCCACGCAGGTGCCATGTAGAGCTGACTCTCAGCTCTACACGTTCGGCTATTTTTGGAAGCTCATTGACGTTCGTACTGCGCAAGCGCCGCGCCTGCGCAGTACAGTTGGGGGCAGAATCCGCCGGGGGGACGTTTGTCGGCAGATCACCCCGTGAGCTCCTAGTCCTCCCCCCCCCACCTATTTGCATTAGTTTGGAATGAGCAGTGCATTTTAGTTAGTCATTTGCATTGCTCTTTGCACACTGCACATCCTATAGGCCAGTGTTTCTCAACTCCAGTCCTCAAGGCGCCCCAACAGGTCATGTTTTCAGGATTTCCCTCAGATGAAACGGCTGTGGTAATTACTAAGGCAGTGAAACTGATCAAATCACCTGTGCAAAATAATGGAAAACCTGAAAACATGACCTGTTGGGGCGCCTTGAGGACTGGAGTTGAGACACACTGCTATAGGCCACCTTGAGAGCGAGCATGGGAGGGTGGCTACATTGATACATGCGGTGAGACCAAGGAGAATGAATATAGCCACCTTCTAACAGGAAGTCAGGTCACTACAGCACAAAAAAAAGGAGATTTGGAGGAGGCTGGGAGCAATAGAAGGGTCTTTTTTGAGTTAGAAATACATACTTGAATGGAATTCTTTTTTTTCAACCAGAATATAGTGTCACTTTAATCTAGGTAGGCTATTGAGCATCGGTGCTCAACCTGTGGCCCTCCAGCTTTTGCAAAACTACAAGTCCCACGAGGCATTACAAGGCTGACAGCTACAAGCATGATTCCCAAAGGCAGAGGCATGATGAGACTTGTAGCTCGGCAACAGCTGGAAGGCCACAGGTTGAGCACCCATGCTATAGAGCAGGGGTCTCAAACTGATGGCCCTCCAGATGTTGCAAAACTACAAGTCCCATCATGCCTCTGCCTTTGGGAGTCATGCTTGTAACTGTCAGCCTTGTAAAGCCTCATGGGACTTGTAGTTTTACAACAGCTGGGGGGCCACCAGTTTGAGACCCCTGCTCTATAGCATGGGTGCTCAACATGTGGCCTTCCAGCTGTTGCCGAGCTCGAAGTCTCATCATGCCTCTCCTGTGGGAGTCATGCTTGTAGCTGTCAGCCTTGTAATGCCTCATGGGACTTGTAGTTTTACAACAGCTGGAGGGCCACCAGTTTGAGCACTTATGCTATAGAGCAACAAGCTGCCGGTGTTCCGTCAAATATGGCTACTGTGTGCATAAGAGGGTGGGAGCCAGATGTATGGTTGGTCTACTGCTGGAGGGAGCCTGGAGGACAGCCAAGGAGAGGTTGTGTAAGTGGTGGGGGAAGGGTGTGCGTGGGTGGGATGGGCGCTGGATGTATGGCTGCCCCACTGTGGGAGGAAGCTTGGAGGACAGCCAAAGGGAGGCTAAATAGGCAGCAAGTTATCAGCATGATCATACATTCCTTAACCCTCTAAAAAGAAAGAAGTGGGCGGGACCAGGAACACAGTGATGACTAATCCAAGCATTAAATGGTGTTCCCAGAATAGAAAGGTGATTTCTGGATCAGAGGTGTTCCGTCAGATATGGCGACCCCTCAGATTTTGTAACGGAAGTGATGTTTCCTCGCCACCATCCTGCTACACCCCGCACTCCTTCACAGTAACGATACACCAAGAAGGGGGCAAGCGGGCATCTTGTTACACCCACCGAAGTTTTGCATTTCACAGTTATTTTTAACAGGAAACGGACCTTATAAGGTGAAATAGAGGATTGTTTATATGTTGAATTGTAAAAGCAGCGCTGTTCTGTCACATTAGCAAACCTGTGAGATAAGCAGGCTTGCCACTGCTTTTTAAAATTCAACATCTAATCTAAACTGTAAATCCTCTATTTCACCTTATAAGCTCCGTTTCCTGTTAAAAATAACTGTGAAATGCAAAACTCTGGTGGGTGTAACAAGATGTCCGCTTGCCCCCTTCTTGGTGTATCGTTACTGTGGAGGAGTGCGGGGTGTAGCAAGATGGCGGTGATGGAACCTCACTTCCATTACAAAATCTGACGGGTCGCCATATCTGACGGAACCCCTAGGGTTGCCACTTGTCCGGGAATCACCTGGACAGTCCGGGTTTTGAATCCTGTGTCCGGGTTTCAGGCAGATTGAAACCCGGACACATTATTTAGACTGGGCTGTGGCACCCCAAGTACCCAATGTAGCACACCCCCGTAGGAGCTGATGGTTTAGATTTTGGGCCTTGCACGTTACCTCACTGTTCGTTGTCTAGGGCAGTGTTTCTCAACTCCAGTCCTCAAGGCGCCCCAACAGGTCATGTTTTCAGTCTTTCCATTATTTTGCACAGGTGATTTTATCAGTTTCACTGCCGTAGTAATTACCACATCTGTTTCATCTGAGGTAAATCCTGAAAACATGACCTGTTGGGGCGCCTTGAGGACTGGAGTTGAGAAACACTGGTCTAGGGGATGAGAGTCTATAGAAAGTTCAATGTCCACACAAGTTATGAATCCTTTTCATCAGGCTTTATTTCCAAACAAAACTTGCATAGGTAGAGGGATGGAGGGTCAGGGGAAGGTTCAGGCACACACAGCAGATCACTGGGGAAACTTCTCAGCTTCCAAAGTCAAACTCACCACTCTCCTTCAAGTGGGTATTGCTCACCCGGATAGGCCCCTCTCACTTGACCTAGCAGCCGGGATGATGCACGAACAAATAAAGAAATAGAAAGTCTCTGCCACAGACCTTTAGGACGATTAAGTTGAACTGTTCAATGATCCTCTGCCACAGGATTTTGGTACCCGAATATCCAGCCTTACAGTTTAAGAGCCTTTAAGCCGGTCCGACACATTGTAAGGTAACGTTATTACGGTGCATCCTCCAATAAGGTCACCAGGCCTTCCTCAAGATACCAGTCTTCCGCTTGGTCCTCTCCAGGACAGGTCCTCCCCTGGTTTCCTTCATTGAGTGGCTTCCTCCCGCAGGACAGACAGCACAGGATCACCTTCAAAGTGTAGGCCCCAGTCAGGACAACTGGGCCTACCTGGCAGAGATGCAGCCTCAGGCCAACATGGCTCTGCGCCTGAAATTCCAGTATCACATACCTCGAGCCCGGAGGGCCACGAGGTGAACAGAGCCTCGAGCAATGGCGTCTGCCCCTTGAGTACCCTTCCCCAGCATGCTCAGCAGAGAGACCACTCCCACTGTGCTGTTCCCGGGGAAAAATACCCAATACACTTTGGCCTGCTTGTGTTCCAACATTGGCCTGGGGTGGCAACGCCACCTACAGGCGAACAGTGGGAAGTCCTTCCAAACACAGACATAGCCAGAACACAGGCCGATTTAGCCTTAATTATTACAAAGTCTGAGCCAACTACCAGCTCAGACACCCACTAAATTAAACATAGCGCCTGATCATCAGGAGCAGGGCGCTACACCAAGATAGTCACACACAAATCTCTTGCCGTTGGCGGCTGTCTGGGGGCAGGTTTGACATCACTGGGGGGGGCAGAATGATGATGTCAGCAAGAGCAATTTGGCCACACCTAATGCTCGCTGCGGCAAGCTATACCCACCGCATTACTACTCTCCTTAGGGCACCCAAAGGTTTCCCAGGACCCTAAAGTGTTCGGGTTTGGCTTGAAGAAAAGGTGGCAACCCTAGGAACACCTCTGATCCAGAAATCACCTTTCTATTCTGGGAACACCATTTAATGCTTGGATTAATAATCACTGTGTTCCTGGTCCCGCCCACTTCTTTCTTTTTAGAGGGTTAAGGAATGTATGATCAATGGCTTGCTGCCTACTTAGCCTCCCTTTGGCTGTCCTCCAAGCTTCCTCCTCAGTAGGGCAGCCATACATCCAGCGCCCACCCCCCCCCCACCCATGCACACCCTTCCCCCTCCACTTACTCAGCCTCTCCTTGGCTGTCCTCCAGGATCCCTCCAGCAGTAGACCAACCATACATCTGGCCTCCTACCCCCCCCCCCCCCGTATGCACACAGTGCCCCCTCTATTTACTCAGTCACCCCTTGGCTGTCCTCCAGGCTCCCTCCAGCAGTAGGCCAACCATACATCTGGCACCCATCCCCCCATGCACACCCTTCCCCCTCTACTTCAGATCCGTGTAACTGGATGCCTGCCCCCTCCACTCTCAGTCAGGCATGTTGAGTAGTGCATCCTTGGCATCTAGGCTTTCATGCTTTAATGGCTTTCATACAACTGGAGAAAAGTAACTAAGTTGATCTTCTGGTTTAAAACTGTTACAGTGTTTTCATTAGCAACTTCTCTGAATCTTAAGAGCACTCCCATCAAGTGCCTTTTGTAAATAATCAAAATATGACCTCCATTGTCACTTATTGTTTTAAAGCCATAAGGCGTTCTGTAAAGGAAACATCAATGATATGGTGGTATCCTCATACATACTGCTGTTGTGAAATTCTTCCTGTGTGTGGCCACTCCCGTTCCTGTGCATGTCACAGCGTAGTAATTCAGAACAAAGAAAACTAAGCTCAACCCTCATGACTCAGTGCAGGGATTCTGTACTTTGCTGTCTGCCTGCTGTGTTGTCGGTATTACAAGGTGGAGGGGGGGGCAGGGCACCGCCACAGCATTTTCAAGGGTGTCAGGGGCTGGGATGCAGGTTAGCTGCGCTTGCATTGCAATGACTGGAGGTAAAAACTGGTTATATTTATTGATTGTAGACATCCCTGTGTTTTTTGTTTTTTTTTAAATAAAGGAACTAGTAAGCTTTTGGGCACAGAAAGGTGCATGTGCAGTCTTGCAGTTGGATGAGATGAACACACACTTGTTATAGGTCAGTGCTTCATATACCCCTTGAAATTTTCCACATGTTGTCATGTTACAACCAAAAACGTCAATGTATTATTTGGGGATTTTATGTGATAGACCAACACAAAGTGGCACATAATTGTGAAGTAGAAGGAAAATAATAAATGTTTTTTTTTTTTTTTTTTACCCTGATCAAACGTTTACATACCTTGGTGATTTTGGCCTGATAACATGCACACAAGTTGACACAAATGGGCTATTAAAGGTAATCATCCTCACCTGTGATCTGTTTGCTTGTAATTAGTTTGTGTGTATAAAAGGTCAATGAGTTTCTGGACTCCTGACAGACCCTTACATCTTTCATCCAGTGCTGCACTGACGTTTCTGGATTACGATTTAATTACCTGGGATGTGTGAGACGTTGGTCTCTGCATATTTACCCATAACAATGAAACCGTGCCAGACACATTACTAGGAGTGTAATTACATCCCGTAGCAGATAATAGATGGTCATTAACATACTGACAATAGATGAATGGAACGCTACCTCAGACCCCCAATTAACCCAATTTACTTATTCAGACATCAGTAGACATTCTGTCTCTACATTTCCTGGAATGAATCTTTGCTGTCACCTCTGAAGTGATCCAAACCATATTCTCAGTTTCAGCATTTTGCTACAGTAATCATCCTCACCTGTGATCTGTTTGCTTGTAATTAGTTTGTGTGTATAAAAGGTCAATGAGTTTCTGGACTCCTGACAGACCCTTGCATCTTTCATCCCGTGCTGCACTGACGTTTCTGGATTCTGAGTCATGGGGAAAGCAAAAGAATTGTCAAAGGATCTGCAGGAAAAGGTAGTTGAACTGTATAAATCAGGAAAAAGATATAAAAAGATATTCAAGGAATTGAGAATGCCAATCAGCAGTGTTCAAACTCTAATCAAGAAGTGGAAAATTAGGGGTTCTGTTGAAACCAAACCACGGTCAGGTAGACCAACTAAAATTTCAGCCACAACTGCCAGGAAAATAGTTTGGGATACAAAGAAAAACCCACAAATAACTTCAGGTGAAATACAGGACTCTCTGAAAACATGTGGTGTGGCTGTACAAGATGCACAATAAGGAGGCACTTGAAGAAAGATGGGCTGCATGGTCGAGTCGCGAGAAGAAAGTCATTACTATGCAAATGCCACAAAGTATCCCACTTACAATACGCCAAACAGCACAGAGACAAGCCTCAAACCTTCTGGCACAAAGTCATTTGGAGTGCTGAGACCAAAAATTTGCTTTTTGGCCACAACCATAAACACTACATTTGGAGAGGAGTCAACAAGGCCTATGATGAAAGGTACACCGTTCCTACTGTGAAACACGGTGGTGGATTGCTGATGTTTTGGGGATGTGTGAGCTACAAAGGCACAGGAAATTTGGTCAAAATTGTTGGCAAGACGAATGCAGTATGTTATCAAAAAATACTGGAGGGACATTTATATTCATCAGGCAGGAAGCTGCACATGGGACCGACTTGGACATTCCAACATGACAATGATCCAAAACACAAGGCCAAGTCGACCTCTCATTGGCTACAGCAGAATAAAGTGAAGGTTCTGGAGTGGCCATCTCAGTCTTCTGACCTCAATATCATTAAGCCACTCTGGGGAAATCTCAAACGTGCCGTTCATGCGAGACAGACCAAGAATTTACAGGAACTGGAGGCTTTTTACCAAGAGGAATGGGCAGCTTTACCATCTGAGAAGATAAAGAGCCTCATCCACAAATACCACAAAATACTTCAAGCTGTCATTGATGTTGAAGGGGACAATACACGGTATTAAAGGGGTTGTAAAGGTTTGTTTTTTATTTTCTAAATAGGTTCCTTTAAGTTAGTGCATTGTTGGTTCACTTACCGTATTTATCGGCGTATAACACGCACCGGCGTATAACACGCACCCCAAGTTTAGGAGGGAATTTTAAGGAAAAAAACTTTTAGGAGGGAAATTCAAGGAAAAAAAACTTACATTTAAATGCAGCATGCAGCCTTGCCCAGTGTCCATCTGCAGCCGTGCCCAGTGTCCATCTGTCCATCTGCAGCCTTGCCCAGTGTCCATCTGTCCATCTGCAGCCTTGCCCAGTGTCCATCTGTCCATCTGCAGCCGTGCCCAGTGTTCATCTGTCCATCTGCAGCCTTGCCCAGTGCCTTTGCGATCGTGTCAGTCCCGGCGGTTTTTAAAATTTGGCGCCGATTTCTGTGGAGAGGAGCGAGCGGGGCCGAGTGTACTTCGGCTAGACTCGGCTCCTCTCGCAGTTCCGCCCATCTCCACTGACTGCGCCGCTGACGGAGAAAGCCGAGTGTACTTCGGCTAGACTCGTGTCTGCTCACAGTCACAGGCAGGACTGCGAGAGGAGCCGAGACTAGGCGAAGTACACTCGGCTTTCTCCGTCAGCGGCGCAGTCAGAGATGGGCGGCACTGCGAGAGGAGCCGAGTAAAGCCGATTGTACTTCGGCTTCGGCTCCGCTCGCTCGTTTTCAGCAGGGGAATTCGACGGAGTATCGGCGTATAACAGGCACCCACGATTTTCCCCTGATTTTAAGGGGAAAAAAGTGCGTGTTATACGCCGATAAATACGGTACCTTTTTCTTCGATTTCCCTTCTAAATGTTTTTTTTCTTTGTCTGAATTTCTCACTTCCTGTTCCTCCTCAGTAAGCTTACCCTCATCATCTGAGCCATTCTGGCTGGGGGTTAGTCAGCGTGCTCGCCCCCTCCCTTGGGACTACATCCCTGCGGGGAGACGCTCATCTGAGCTGTTCTGGCTGGGGGTTAGTCAGCGTGCTCGCCCCCTCCCCTGGGACTACATCCCTGCGGGGAGACGCTCAGTGTTCTGGCTGGGGGTTAGTCAGCTAGCTTGCCCCCTCCCTTGGGACTACATCCCTGCGGGGAGACGCTCATCTGAGCTGTTCTGGCTGGGGGCTAGTCAGCTAGTTCGCCCCCCTCCCTTGGGACTACATCCCTGCAGGGAGACGCTCATCTGAGCTGTTCTGGCTGGGGGTTAGTCAGCGTGCTCGCCCCCTCCCCTGGGACTACATCCCTGCGGGGAGACACTCAGTGTTCTAGCTGGGGGTTAGTCAGCTAGCTCGCCCCCTCCCTTGGGACTACATCCCTGTGGGGAGACACTCAGTGTTCTGGCTGGGGGTTAGTCAGCTAGCTCGCCCCCTCCCTTGGGACTACATCCCTGCGGGGAGACGCTCATCTGAGCTGTTCTGGCTGGGGGCTAGTCAGCTAGCTCGCCCCCTCTGACTAACCCCCAGCCAGAATGGCTCGGATGATGGGGGCAAGCTTGCTGAGGAGGAACAGGAAGTGAGAAATTCAGACAAAGAAAAAAAAACATTTAGAAGGGAAATGGAAGTAAAAGTTAAGTGAACCAACAATGCACTAGCTTAAAGGAACCTATTTAGAAAATAAAAAACAAACCTTTACAACCCCTTTAAGAACTAGGGTATGTAAACTTTTGATCAGGGTCATTTGGGTCATTTCTGTTGCCATTATGATGTAAAAAGAGTAAACACAGTTGATTGATAATAAATGGCTTCAGCCAAACACTAACCATGATTGACAGAAAAGCTTTTGTGTTATCATTCATATTCTCTGGAAAAATAGCCAAGAAATCATAAATTCTTCCAGGGTATGTAAATTTATGAGCACAACTGTATATACCTGTGTATGATCCACAAGAGGTACAGCACACCAAAGTAGTTTCTTGCTCAAAGAAAAAGACATTTAATTTCAATGCTTATACAATTGCAAAACAGTTTTGAGCGTCCCCACTGCTTTATACATGCACCTGATGGAGAGCAGGGGTCCTGTATATAAAGACCTACTTTGGAGTGTGATAACTCACATGGATCAGTTTGGAGCCTGGCACCCTTCCCAAAGGCGGTGTGCACCTCACCTTTCCCATTTCTGGTGGGTGCAGTGCCTTATGTGCCATATACTTTTCATATACACACTCACCGGCCACTTTATTAGGTACACCTTGCTAGTACCGGGTTGGATCTCCTTTTTGCCTTCAGAACTGCCTTCATTCTTGGCAGCATAGATTCGACAAGGTGTTGGAAACATTCCTCAGAAATTTTGGTCCATAGTGACATGATAGCATCACGCAGTTGCTGCAGATTTGTCGGCTGCACATCGATGATGCAAATCTCTCATTCCACCACATCCCAACGGTGCTTTATTGCAGTGGTCAACAACCCTGTCCTCAGGGCCCACTAAGGCCCCTTTCACACTGGGGCGGGCAGGAGCGGTGGCGGTATAGCAGCGCGATTTGCAGCGCTGCTCTACCGTCGTTCTTACCTCGGTATGCGGTCGCTAGGGGGGTGAATTTAACCCCCGCTAGCGGCCGAAAAAGGGTTAATACCGCCCGCAAACCGCGGCTATTGCCGCGGTTTGCGGGCTGTATTACCGCGGTGTCCCATTGATTTCAATGGGCACCCGCGGTAAAGGAGCGGTGAACACACCGCTCCTTTACCGCTGTAAAGAAGCGGCTAGCAGGACTTTTGGAGCGGTCCTGCTAGCGCACCGCTTAGTGTGAAAGCCTTCGGGCTTTCACATTGATGGCTACAGGGCAGGAATTTTTCATGCGGTATAATAGCGCTATTATTAGCGCTAAACCGCATGAAAAACACCCCAGTGTGAAAGGGGCCTAACAGGCCAGGTTTTATGTATTGCCTTGGGGGAGATGCAGACTAGTATACTGCAATCACTGAGCAGCAAATGATATCACCTGTGATGTTTTTCAGTTATCTTGCAAACCTGGCCTGTTCGTGGGCTCTGAGGACTGGATTGATGACCATTGTTCTATTGGATGAGATGTGATGAGTGTGGAGGCCATTGGAGTGCAGGGACCTCGTTGTCCAGTGGTGAGATGATTGGAGCTTTGTGACATGGGGCATTATATCCTGCTGGAAGGAGCCATCAGAAGATGGGGACACTGTAGTCATAAAGGGATGGACATGGTCAGCAGCAATACTCAGGTAGGTCGTGGGGTTTAAATGATGGTCAATTGGTACTAAGGGGCCCAAAGTGTGCCAAGAAAATCTCCCCCACACCATTTCACCCCCCACCACCAGCCTGATCCGGTAATACAAGGCAGGATGGATCCATGCTCCAAATTCTGACCTGACCACCTGAATGTTGCAGCTGAACTCGAGACTCATCAGACCCGGCAACGTTTTTCCAATCTTCCATTGTCCAATGTTGGTGATCCTCTGCCAATTGTATAGCCTCAGTTTCCTGTTCTTAGCTGACAGGAGTGGCACCCGGTGTGATCTTCTGCTGCTGTAGATCATCTGCTTTAAGGTTGGATGTGTTGTGTGTTCAGAGATGGTATTCTGCATACCTTGGATGTAACAAGTGCTTATTTGAGTAACTGTTGTCTTTCTATCATCTGGAACCAGTCTGCCCATTCTCCTCTGACATCTGACATCAACAAGGCATTTTCCTCCACACAACCTCCGCTCTCTGGATATTTTCTCTCTTTTGGACCATTCTCTGTAAACCTGAGAGATGGTTGTGTGTGAAAATCTCAGAAATACTCAGACCAGCCCGTCTGGCACCAACAACCACGCCACGTTCAAAGTCACTTAAATCCCCTTTGTTCCCCATTCTGATGCTTATGCCCCGTACACACGTTCCGATTATCGGATGATAAAAATCGCTTTCGGATAGATCGTTCGATAATCTGATCATTAGTACACAGCTTTCGACAGCCGATCACGACAGTCCGTCCAACAAAATTCGAATGGACAAACACGAAAACTTTGCTCGGACGACAGCCCATCGTACGACAATCGTTTAATCAGTACAGTATGCGCCCGCTCAAAATCGATAGACAAAAACCGCGCATGATCGTAAACACGAAAATAAACCAGAAGGACACAGGGGTCACACGTGTTTGACATAATTTCGGATACGTAGCTACGCACACCGGAAGGTATTTCCAGAATCGTACCACAAAAATCTTAATTTTCGTAGAGCACATTTTGCAATGTTGTATTCGATATTAGTTTTATACAACAAAATGCGAACGATACGTCGTACGATAATCGGAACGTGTGTACGAGGCATAAGTTTAACTTCACAACGTCTAGATGCCTTAATGCATTGAGTTGCTGCCATGTGATTGGATGATTTGTAATTTGTGTTACCAAGCAATTGAACAGGTGTACCTAATAAAGTGGCCAGTGAGTGTATATATCACATAATGCATAGGTCATGTGACTTCATGTCCACCGCTTTTTGATTTAATAGCACAGAAACCTATAGCAGCCCATCAGAATTGTGGGGGAACAGGCCATCTGATTTGTGCTCAGAATTTTGTTGGACGATCACCTGAGACAAGGCCGCCGTACTTATCTTTTCAGCAGGGGAACATGCACTTTTGGGAATCTTAATTCTTAAACATTTATTATACTGCAGCTTACCAATTCTTATGCCGCGTACACGCGACCGTTTTTAATGTCATTGAAAAAAACAGAATTTTTCTCGACGTGATTTTTCGTGATTCCTCTCAAGCCTGCCTTGCCTACACACTATCGTGGAAAAAAATGTTCGAGTAAAGCGCGGTGACGTACAAGACGTACGACGGCACTATAAAGGGGAAGTTCCATACCAATGGTGCCACCCTTCATGTTAGTAAAGTTTGGTGAGCGACGGTTCGCGCTTTTCAGTCTCCGTGCTTTTCAGTCCGTTACAGCGTGACGAATGTGCTATCTCCATTACGAACGCTAGTTTTACCAGAACGAGCGCTCCCGTCTCATACTTGATTCTGAGCCTGCGCATTTTTTTTCACGTCGTTAAAGCCTTCACACGGTCGTTTTTTATGACGAGAAAAACGACGATGTAAAAAACGACGTAAAAAATTAGAGCATTTTTATTCCATTTTTTTCATGGCCGTTTTTCACGTCATGAAAAATGCTATGAAGCCCAAACACCATCCTTTTTATTGACCATTTAAAAAAATTAAATTTTTCTCGTCATTAAAAACGGCCGTGTGTACGCGGCATTAGAAGTGATGGCTGCATTTGTTTGCTTTTTTTAGGCTTTCTTTCTTCTATTTTCATCTGGTGATCCAACCGGCAGTTTTATTTATTTTTTTGGAAGTACTAACTCCCCAGCAGAATGTATCAATACCATGTAATACTAGCAGGGGTGATTAAAATGATCAGTTTTTATTTATTCATGCAAAACCTTTATCCCAAAAGATTGTAACTGATTATAATGTGTGAGCTGGAGTTTGGCTTCAGTTTGTTAGTGTATTTAAATCTGGTAGTACATTTAACCACTTCAATCCCTGGCACCTTCACCCGCTTCCTCCCCAGGCCAATTTTCAGTTTTCAGCGCTGTTGCACTTTGAATGACAATTGCGCGGTCATGCGACACTGTACCCATATGACATTTTTATCATCTTTTTAAACAGATAAAGCTTTCTTTTGGTCGTATTTAAAGCGGAGCTCCACCCTAAAGTGGAACTTCCGCTCATCGGATTCCTCCCCCCCTCCGGTGCCACAATTGGCACCTTTCAGGGGGGAGGGGGTGCAGATACCTGTCTAAGACAGGTATTTGCACTCACCTCCGGGCATAGACTCTACGCCACTCACCCCCCCACCCCTCCCCCGTTGTGTTCTGGGAAACACACGGCTCCCAGAACACAGCGGGGAACAGTGAGGACGGCGCAGCGCGACTCGCGCATGCGCAGTAGGGAACCGGGCAGTGAAGCCGCAACGCTTCACTTCCTGATTCCCTCACCGAGGATGCCGGTGGGGTCAGCCGAGAGACGAGCGATTGTCTTCTGCTGTCAACGTCGCTGGACTCCAGGCAGGTAAGTGTCCATTTATTAAAAGTCAGCAGCTGCAGTATTTGTAGCTGCTGGCTTTTAAAAATTATTTTTACGGCGGAGCTCCGCTTTAATCACCACTGGGTTTATTTTTTGCTACACAAACAAACAAAAAAATACCAAATTTTTTTTTTCTTAGTTTCTGTTAGAAAATTTAGCAAATAAGTAATTTTTTTCTTTCACTGATGTGCACTGATAAGGAGGCACTGATGTGCACTGATAAGGAGGCACTGATGGGCACTGATAATATTATTATTATTATTATTATTATTATTATTATTATACAGGATTTATATAGCGCCAACAGTTTGCGCAGCGCTTTACAACATCAGGGAAGACAGTACAGTCACAATACAATTCAATACAGGAGGGATCAGATGGGTACTGAAAGAAGGCACTGATAGGCTGCATCTATGGGCACTGATAGGTGACACTGATGTGCACTAATAGGAGGCACTGATGGGCACCGACAGGCAGCACTGATGGGGCTGCACTGATAGTCAGTCCCCTGATATCAGTGTAAATGTCCTGTGAGAATTACCGGTTACTGACTCTCTTCTTCTCACGCTGTGACAGCGCGTGAGGAAAGAAATGGCAAAAACCAGCAAGTTTGTTTACAAGTGATCAGCTGTGATTGGACACCGTAGTACCGGGCTGCTGTGATTGTCATTTTACCATGATCTGTGATTAGCTGTGTCCAAAGGACACAGCAATCACAGGGCGTGCCGGATGCTCACCCCAGGGGGGCGTTCAGGGTCGTGGTTCTGGGAGAGTGTCCATGGACGCCCTCCCAGAACTGGACGACCATGCTGTAGCCTTCTTTTGGCTATAGCATGGTCAGGAGCTGGTTAACCCCCACCCCCGACTGACAATGGTCCTGTCTGCTGTGCCTCCTATGCTCATTCCTTCAGAGTTGTGTCTCACTAATACAGGAGGTGTGTTACTGGCCAGATAACCAGGTGAAAACAGAGGGGGGAAAAAGCCTATAAAAAGGGAAAACTAATGCAGCCTCCACATCTAATGATTGGTAAGCTTCAATATAATACATTTTGGGCTTTTGGGTTTAATACCACTTTAAACGCAATTGCTGTACAGAACAATTGTCTTCCAACCATCGTTTAACATCTGTGACTGGCCCAAATCCCCAAAGCAGGCCATTGATCCTTACTCAGAATGGAATATTCCCAACAAACAGAGTTCAGAGTCCTGAATATGTTAAACAGGCCTGTATTGGATGGAAAGTTAGTCTATCCCGAATAGACCCTTGCATGGCTTTTAGACAAACGCTCGGAAAGCAGCACAGGTTTTGCGCTAGCTCCTTTGCATGGCAGTCAGTATGAATGTGCCGGTTTGGTCGAGATTTTTGACATTCTGGATTTTTCTCTAGCTTTGCCCCCCCCCCCCTTCCAAGCTTTCTCGCCCTCAGGTGGTATCCCTTCTGAACCGTCTTGACTCGTGTTCTGTTCTGCCTCCCTCCCCCCACCGAGCACAGGGCACAATTCCCCCTCCAGGGCCCTCAGCCGCAGCATGTAGAAGGCTGTGTGAACTCGTATGCTCCCCCGGCAGCGCAGGGTGTATAAATGCACAGAGCGAGACGCGCGCCATGTTGTGGAGAGACAGGATCGCTGTCTGCAGGCTTCGGCCTGACGCCGCGCTACACGAACAGGGGCAACGCAACCATGGAAGTGTTTAACTCTTTCCTGGCTCTCTTAGCACAGTACCCGCTTGTTCTTCACAGATCGCAGCCAGGCATAGTAGATGCTTTCCCTCAGCAGACATAAGGGAGGCGATTATATGACAAAAAACTGTTTCAGCCTTACGCTAAAAAAAAATTGCATTTTGCAAATTACAGGGGATGATTTACTAAAACTAGGGAGTGCAAAATCTGGTGCAGCTCTGCATCGAAACCGAACAGCTTCCAGGTTTCATTGTTAACGCTTTTTTCAGCAAGCTGAAGTTAGATGCTAATTGGCTACCATGTAGAGCTGCACCAGATTTTGCACTCTCCAGTTTTAGTAAATCAACCCCTATGTGTTTTAGAAAACATTTATGTATTATAAGGCCAGTGGAGTAGAAAATGCCTTGAAGTAAACAATGCCCCATCTTTGGTATTAGGGGGAGGAATAGTGCTCCAATGTTGGCGTCAGTGGAAGGAACAGTACCCAATCATTGGTGTCAGTGGGAGGAATAGTGCCCCATCATTGGTGTCAGTGGATGGAATAGTGCCCCATCATTGGTGTGAGTAGATGGAATAGTGCCCCATCATTGGTGTGAGTGGATGGAATAGTGCCTCATCTTTGGTGTGAGTGGAAGAAACAGTGTCCCATCATTGGTGTGAGTGGGAGGAATAGTGCCCCATCATTGGTGTGTGTGGAAGGAATAGTTCCCCATCGTTGGTGTCATTGGAAGAAACAGTGTCCCATCATTGGTGTCAGTGGAAGGAATAGTGCCCCATCATTGGTGTCAGTGGGAGGAAGAGTACCCCATCATTGGTGTCAGTGGAAGGAAGAGTACCCATTGTTGGTTTCAGTGGTAGAAATTATGCCCCAATGTCGGTGTGTGGGGGGAGATAACTGCCTTTTATCAGAGGGAAGAATATTGCCCCAAGGGCCAGATAAAGGTGAGCAAAGGGCCACATCCGGCCCCCGGGCCACAGTTTGGAGACCATTGATCTAAGGCACTGCTGCCTCTGACTGCTAGTCTCAGGAGATTTGGAAGATTTGGGAAGCACAGAGGTCAGACGTTTCTTGTAGTTGGTGATCAGGTTTCCACACATCTCAGGAGGGATTTTGGTCCACTCTTCTTTACAGATCTTCTCTAAATCCTTAAGGTTTCCTGGCTGTCACTTGGCAACTCGAAGTTTCAGTTCCCTCCATAAATGTTCTATAGGATTAAGGTCTGGAGACTGACTAGGCAACTTCATGACCTTAATGTGCTTCTTCTTGAGCCGCTCCTTTGTTGCCTTGGCGGTATGTTTTTGGTCATTGTCATGCTGGAAGACCCATCCATGACCCATCTTCAGTGTTCTGGCTGAGGGAAGAAGGATCTCATCCAAGATTTTACAATACATGGCCCCGTCCATTGGCCCCTCAATGTGGCAAAGTCGGCCTGTACCTTTAGCAGAGAAACAGCCCTCATAATGTTTCCATCTCTGTGCTTCACTGTAGGGATGGTATTTTTAGGGTCATAGTCAGCATTTTTCCTTACTCCAAACACGGCGAGTTGAGTTAATGCCAAAGAGCTCAATTTTGGTCTCATCTGACCACAACACTTCTTCCCAATCCTCCTCTGAATCATTTAGATGTCCATTGGCAGACTGTACATGTGACTTCTTGAGGAGGGGGATTCGCCGTGTTTGGAGGAAGAAAAAATTATAGACCCTTCATTTCTTTGTAAGTGGGCAAACTTACAAAATCTGCAGGGGATCAAAAAATTATTTTCCCCCACTGTATGTAGCTTTTTGCCTGAAACTTTATAAAGGAACTTTAACCCTGACCTACGAAGTTTACTTTCCATATGCCACTTCTCATTGATGCTCCTTGAGGCTGAGTTCACACCATTGCGAATTGGATGAGGGTTGTCCGCATCCAATTCGCAATAGCAGGAGATTGTGACCAGCTCTCTATAGAGCCGGTTCACACATCTCCAATGCGAATTTGCACAGGAGCCCTGTGCGTCTTTTGGTCCGTTTCAGGTCTGAATTCAGCCAAAAGTTTGTGCTGAAATTGGACCTAAAACGGTGAACCAGGACACACCGGACCCCTGCTGGGAGCCGAATGCGGCGATGGTGTGAACTCAGCCATATGCAGGATAAATATACTCATAAGTCTAGAAAATCCTGCTTTGCCCTTTTCTCTTCTGCTGCACATCCCATTCCATGCCGCCATCTTGAATCTCCCATATTCGACAGCCAGCTATCTCATTTGCACAACTGGCCCTCTAAAAATTGCTCCCTTGATCTCGCTTATGCACAGATGCGCCATAGGTCTTGAATGGCACACAGGCTAAAAACAACACAATATTTTGTCAAAGCCTACAGGAATAAGTGATGTAGAGATCCCAAAAGGTTGCAAGCAACTGATTATATGTCATCCTTTCCTAAATGAGAAATTTTGAAGAAAGGGACCTGTTAGTGGGGAAAAAAGAAGCTTCCATGTGTTAATATGGGTCAAACACTTGGAGGAAAGCTGCAGACCGAGGCCCGATCGCTGACCTGCACCCCTTTAGCACCTCATGTGTTTATTTATATATATATTAGAGCTGCACGATTAATCGTTAAGAATCAAAATCTTTTTCCCTTCCCGATCTTCAAAACAGCATGTCATCTTTCTAACAAGTGCAGAGAGTTCTCACAGCTGGGAAAACTAAATCTAGGCAGCCTGCCAAGTTTTATTAGAACACGCAAATAAGTAGAAACAAAGTTATCTTTTCATTCCTTTATTAAAGGAAAGAACTCTAGATGAGGGAAGTTTAACCATTTAAAGATCAAACCTTTTCTGACATTTGTTGCTTACAAGTAAAAATTATTATTTTCTGCTAGAAAATTACTTGGAGCACCCAAACATGATATATATTAGGCTTGTGCAATTCGTTTCGTCCGAATTTAGCAACTTTCGGACATTCGGAAGCATTCGAATTTCCGAACAAAGCAATTACGAATAAAACCGAATCCGAAATAAATTATATCGCAAATAGCGAATGCCCGAATGTCTTCGGCATAATTCGTTATGAAAAAAGTTACGAATGTACGAATCCATTCGAAGCACAATAACACTCTGCTCTGCTCTCTGCTTCTCCCTCACCGTGCTGAACTCCCTCTCAAAATGGTGTACAGGGGCGGAGGCTATAGCCGCATGTAAAAAACGAAAGTAAAATACGAGATTTCGAATCCATTCGAAGCACAATAACACTCTGCTCTGCTCTCTGCTTCTCCCTCACCGTGCTGAACTCCCTCTCAAAATGGTGTACAGGGGCGGAGGCTATAGCCGCATGTAAAAAACGAAAGTAAAATACGAGATTTTGAATCGTTACAAATAACCGCTATGTATTTAGAAAAGTACAAATCCATTCGGAGCACATTAGGCATAATAGGCAGCGTCGTTGTGAGAGAGACACGGAAAATTACGAATCAACGAACCCAAAAAAAGTTACGAAAGTAGGAGTTGTGTCCAGAATCAACGAAAAACAATGTACTCTACCGAAAGTACGAATTATAAATCAACTAAAAACAAGGCTTACATTAATATGAATCATTCCGATTCAATTAAAAATGTCGCTTGCGAAAATACGAATTAGTCCGAACACGAAAAATCCCGTCTAGCAAAATTACGAACGATTACGAATCAACAGGACCGAAAAGAAACAAACCGAAACTAAACAAATTTTTCCATTGTGCACAAGAAACGAACCGAAACTAAACAAATTTTTCCATTGTGCACAAGTCTAATATATATATATATATTTTTAGCAGAGACCCTAGAGAATAAAATGGTGGTTGTTGCAATATTTAATGTCACCCCGTATTTGCGCAGCGGTTTTTCAAATGCAATTTATTTTGATAAAATATACTTTAATTACTGTATTTTTTGGAGTATAACACTCACTTTTTTACCCTGAATATAGAGGGTAAACTGTGCCTGCGTGTTATACACAGGGGGCTGTGGAAAGTTTTTTTCCTGAAACTTCCCTCTTAAAGTTAGGGTGCGTGTTATACGCCTGTGCGTGTTATACGTCTTTGCGTGTTATACGCCGATAAATACGGTAATTAAAAAAACTAAACAGTAAAGTTAGCCCAATTTTTTTTGTATAATGTGAAAGAAGATGTTACACGGCGAGAATCGTGATCTTTATTCTAAGCAAAAAAATAGTGATTCTCATTTTAGCCAGAATCATGCAGCTCTAATATATATATATACTGAGAAGCACTGAGATATTATAGGATAAAAATGGTGAAAACGAGTATTTAAAAACATGGCAGTTGTTTATAATGAACAGAGCAAATTGTCAATTAAAATTTACATCTACACCTTTCTAAATATTTTATTAGCTTGTGTCAATATTATTATTAATATACAGTGGAACCTCGGATTGCCAGTAACGCGGTTAACGAGCCTTTCGCAATACGAGCATTGTATTTCTAAAAATCCTAACTCGGTTTGCGAGTGTTGTCTCGCAAAACAAGCAGGATTCAGGCCACAGCATTGTGCAGTACCACGGTGTGCAGCCGATCGTCACCGTTCGGAAATGCACGGAAAGGCCCGAGGACAGTTCGGCTGACCTCGGCAAACCTCGGAAAGGCTCGTGAACGGAGTCTTTCCGAGGTTCGCCGAGGCCAGCCGAACTGTCCTCGGGCCTTTCCGGACGTTTTCGAGGCTCTCCGGCGCCCCCCGCCTCTGGCTGCATGCAGTATTGCATGCAATTGAAGTCAATGCGGAACAAATTATTTTCCTTTTTCATTGACTTCAATGAGGAAACTCGCTTTGATATGCGAGTACTTTGGATTATGAGCATTCTCCTGGAACAGGTTCCACTGTACCAGGATTTATATAGCGCCAACAGTTTACACAGTGCTTTACAACATGGTGGCAGACAGTACAGTTACAATACAAATCATGCATAGGATGCATTAAAGGGGTTGCAAAGGTATGTTTTTTTATTTTCTAAATAGGTTCCTTTAACCACTTCCCGCCCAGTCAATAGCGAATTGACGTCCGGGAAGTGGTTGCAATATCGATACTGGACATCATATGACGTCCTGCAGGATATTGCCTTGCGCACGCCCGCGGGGGCGCGCAGCGCGGTGATCGGGGACGGCATGTGTCCCTCGGACACAGCGCTTCCCCGATCACGGTAAACAGCTAATTTCATTGGCTGTTTACCATGTGATCGGCTGTGTCAAAGTCACAGCCGATCACCTGTCAAAACAAACTCGGCGGCGCGCTCCGTGCGCGCCGCCACAGGCTTGCAGAGCGGGGATCGGGGAAGGCGAGTGTCCCTTGGACACAGCGCGTCCCCGATCAGAGTAAACAGCCAATGAATTGGCTGTTTACCACGTGACCGGCTGTGTCCAATCACAGCCGGTCACAAATGTAAACAAACTCCACAGGAGTTACTACCTGATCCCTGCTCTCTCCTCACACACCGATCTGTGAGGAGAGAGAAGAGATCAGTAAGTTAGCTCAGTGTAGTTTGTCTACATAAGTTTACAGTGCACAACACGCCCCCCCCCCCATAAAGAGGACCTGTCACACAGCCCAGCACATCAATCAGCCCAGCCAATCAGCCCATCTGTCAATCAGCCCATCTGTCAATCAATCAGCCCATCTGTCAATCAATCACCCCACCTGTCAATCAATCACCCCATCTGTCAATCAATCAACCCATCTGTCAATCAATCAATCAGCCCATCTGTCAATCAATCAGCCCATCTGTCAATCATCTGTCACAGGCCCACCTCCATCGGTACTGCCATTGGCACCGCCACACAGGCTACCAGTACCGCCATCGGTACCAGTACCACCACCAGTACCGCCACCAGGCCCAGCATCTATACTGCCACACAGGCCCGCTACCAGTATCACCACTAGTGCCGCCATCGGTACCACCACCAGTACCACCACCCGTACCACCGTCGGTAGTGCCACCACCACCTGTACCGCCATCGGTACCATCACCACCCGTACCACCACCACCTGTACCGCCATCGGTACCACCACCACCTGTACCGCCATCGGTACCACCACCACCCATACCGCCATCGCTACCACCACCACCCGTACCGCCACCTGTACCGCCATCGGTACCGCCGCCACCACCACCACCCGTACCGCCATCGGTACCACCACCACCTGTACCGCCATTGGTACCACCACCACCCATACCGCCATCGGTACCACCACACAGGCCCACCACTAATACCTCCATCGGTACTACCACACAGACCGCCACCACTACCACCAGCAGTACCATTACACAGGCCCACCAATAAGCACTGCCATAATGTCCCAAAGGGTTTACACACCTGAGGAGGCATATGCCATTCTTGCCATGTCGGATGATGAGAGCAGCGGGGAGCTCCCATTATCCGATTCTGGTTCGGAATACGAGCCAGTGGAGGATAGTGGCTCAGAGTCCGAGTCCCCGGAGGAAACCGTCCCTCCCAAAAGAATGCGATCGGCACCAAGATCAGCACCAAGATCAGGAGAACTGCCCACCACCAGCAGCGCCATACCCCAGGAAGAGGAGCCCAGTACAAGCAATGGAAATGCACGCCCAACCCGAAGAATCCAGCCCCAATCCTACCTTCCCGATGCCCTGGCAAACCCCTTATGGTTGCCTGCCAACTCAGGATCCGCTATCATCCCCCCTTTCACCGCACAGCCAGGTGTGCAGCCCGACACTACAAATTTTTCTAAATTTGATTATTTTTGTTTATTTTTCCCACAAGATTTGCTGCAGAATATAGTGGATCAAACGAATCTGTATGCATCCCAATTTATTGCTGCCAACCCCGATTCTTCCTACGCCCGCATGTTCCAGTGGCGGCGTCTAACATTGGAGGAATTGAAATTATTTTTGGGCCTTATGTTCAATATGGGGCTTACAAAAAAGAACGAAGTCCATTCATATTGGTCCAAACGCCCCATCCAACACATGCCCATATATTCCGCTGTCATGTCCAGGAAAAGATACGACATGATTATGCGCTTTCTCCACTTCAATGACAATTCACAGTGCCCTCCCCGAGATCATCCCAACTACGACAAATTGTACAAGATACGCCCCCTAATCAATGCCTTTTCCCAGCGATTTGAAGAAGTTTTCATCCCAGACCAAAAAATTTGTGTGGACGAGTCCCTCGTACATTTCACCGGCCGACTGCAGTTCAAGCAGTACATACCAAGCAAGAGAGCCAGGTATGGGTTAAAATTAAATAAATTATGTGATCGAGCCACTGGATACGTCTGCAAATTCAGGATCTACGAAGGCAAAGACTCCCAGCTCCAGCCCCGTGATTGCCCCACATATATTGGAACCAGTGGGAAAATTGTCTGGGAGTTGGCATACCCCCTGTTCGGAAAAGGTTACCATTTATATGTTGATAATTATTATACCAGCCTGCCCCTTTTTCGCCACCTTTACAGTAAACAAACCCCGGCCTGCGGTACCTTAAAAAAAAAACGGAAGGGATTCCCACAAAATTTATTGACAAAAAAATTGCGACCTGGAGAATCGGCATCCATGAGGAACGAGGAGGTGTTGGCCATGAAGTGGAGGGACAAGAAAGATGTCCACATCCTCTCTACGATCCACAATGACACCATGGTGGAGATCCCAAGAAGACGCGGCTCCATTGTAAAGCCTGAATGTGTCCACGACTACAATTTGTACATGGGGGGGGGGGGTGGATTTAAACGACCAGATGCTACAGCCCTACTTATCAACCAGAAAGTCCCATTATTGGCACAAAAAAGTTGCGTTTCACCTGTTTCACATGGCCCTTTTTAATTCGTTTGTCTGCTACCAAAAAGCAACTCAAAATCACCGACTCCACTACCTCCAATATATCGAAGATATCATCGATGCCCTCATTTACCAACAAGATCCCGCCCCAGGAAGCATTCGCTCTGATAGTGTGAGTCGGCTTCACGAGCGACACTATCCCTTTAGCATCCCCCCCACAGAATCTGGAAGAAGACGCCAAAAGAAATGCCGTGTATGCAGCAGAGGAGGAGTAAGAAGAGACACCAGCTATTATTGTCCCGATTGTCCCTCCCAACCTGGCCTGTGCATCGGAAATTGCTTCAAAAATTATCATACATCCATTAGTTCCCCTTATTATTAACAGACTGCCATTTCCCTATTTGCCTGCTACCATGTTACTAACTACCTTCCATGTTAATTAACTGACCCTGGCCTGTTTACCGACGATGCCTCTGCCTGCCGATTTAAACCACGTTTCTGACTTCCACGTGTACCGACCTTGGCCTGTTAATCGACCATGTTTTTGCCTGCCACTTGGACTGATTTTTTGGCCATCTACTTTTAGTACACAAGGGTCTCACATATGTGAGGGGCTTCAGAATAGCGTTCTGAGTAGAGAAAACCAGTTTTTCGTTTTCTGTGCTCCAAGAACAGGGTCTGGTTGCCCAGGGGCTTCAAAGCGATTTGGGTGGGAGAAGCCTCTACCCCTGTCCCCCTGGCCCTAAGCTTGATGGTCCTTCCTGCTGCCTGGACCAATAATTTGGCTGTGCTGACCATATTACTGCCTGTAATGACCCATGACATTATGGACCATGTTTCTTCCTGCTGCTTGGACCAATACTTTGGCTGTGTTGACCATATATCTGCCTGCTGCCTCTACTGACTTTGGACATAATTTCTGCCGGGACACCTCTGCCTGCTACCTGGACCTGTGCTTTGGCTGTGCTCTGGCTGTGCTGACAGTATCTCTGCCTGTGCGAACTATGGACAGTATTCCTGCCTGCTGCCTGGATGATTGCTTTTGCTGTCGCTGACCTCATCCCTGCCTGCTGCCTGGACCGATGCTCTCCTCTGTGGACCACTGCACTTCTAAAACCACAGGTAATCTTTTGTTATTTGGTATGTACCTGCTATGTGTTAGATATATGAAGGGCCTTCAAAAATGTGATCGGTAGTCAGAAAATGATATGTGCAATTAATGCTGCTAGAATGCCTGGAGGTGCTACTTGGATGTTGGGCCTCTGTATATGGCCAGGCTGTGTAAAAGTCTCACACATGTGGTATCGCTATACTCAGGAGGAGTAGAAGAATGCATTTTGGGGTGTTATTTTTGCTATGTATATGCTATGCGTTAGAAATATCTTATAAATGGACAACTTTGTGTAAAAAAAATGCATTTTCATTTTTTCTCCACATTTTCCAAAACCTTCTGGAAAAAAATGAACCGTTCAAAAGACTCATAATGCTTCATAGATTATACGTTGGGGTGTGTGCTTTCCAAAATGGGGTCATTTTGTGGAAAATGCCATTGTCCTGGTGCTCCAGGGCCTTCAAAATTGTAATAGGTGGTTGAGAAAGGATATGTGCGATTTATGCTTGTAGAACGCCTGAAAGTGCTACTTCAATGTTGGGCCTCTGTATATGGCCAGGCTGTGTAAAAGTCTCACACATGTGGTATCGCTATACTCAGGAGGAGTAGCAGAATGCATTTTGGGGTGTCATTTTTGCTATGTATATGCTATGCGTTAGAAATATCTTATAAATGGACAACTTTGTGTAAAAAAAATGCATTTTCATTTTTTCTCCACATTTTCCAAAACCTTCTGGAAAAAAATGAACCGTTCAAAAGACTCATAATGCTTCATAGATTATACGTTGGGGTGTGTGCTTTCCAAAATGGGGTCATTTTGTGGAAAATTCCATTGTCCTGGTGCTCCAGGGCCTTCAAAATTGTAATAGGTGGTTGAGAAAGGATATGTGCGATTTATGCTTGTAGAACGCCTGAAAGTGCTACTTCAATGTTGGGCCTCTGTATATGGCCAGGCTGTGTAAAAGTCTCACACATGTGGTATCGCTATACTCAGGAGGAGTAGCAGAATGCATTTTGGGGTGTCATTTTTGCTATGTATATGCTATGCGTTAGAAATATCTTATAAATGGACAACTTTGTGTAAAAAAAATGCATTTTCATTTTTTCTCCACATTTTCCAAAACCTTCTGGAAAAAAATGAACTGTTCAAAAGACTCATAATGCTTCATAGATTATACGTTGGGGTGTGTGCTTTCCAAAATGGGGTCATTTTGTGGAAAATTCCATTGTCCTGGTGCTCCAGGGCCTTCAAAAGTGTAATAGGTGGTTGAGAAAGGATATGTGCAATTTATGCTTGTAGAACGCCTGAAAGTGCTACTTCAATGTTGGGCCTCTGTATGTGGCCAGGCTGTGTAAAAGTCTCACACATGTGGTATCGCTACACTCAGGAGGAGTAGCAGAATGTATTTTGGGGTGTAGTTGCAATTATGCATATGCTGTGTGAGAGAAAAAAACTGTTAATATGACCAGTTTGTGTAAAAAAAAAAAAAAAAAAAAATTAAATTTTCCCAAGAATTGTGGGAAAAAAATACAACTTCAAAAAACTCACCACGCCTCTTAGTAAATACCTTGGACTGTCTACTTTCCAAAAAGGGGTAATTTTGGGGTATTTGTACTTTCCTCGCTTGTTAGTGTCTCAAGAAATGAGATATCTCTTCAGTACATCAGGCGTGATCAGATGTGATAAATTTTCAGTGATTGCCACCATAGTTTGTAGACTCTATAACTTTCACAAAGACCAAATAATATACACTAATTTGGGTTCATTTTACCAAAGATATGTAGCAGTATACATTTTGGCACAAATTTCTGAAGAAAAATTACTTATTTGCAAAATTTTACAATAGAAACAAAAAAAAAGTGTTTTTTTTAAAAAAAATTGCTGTTTTTTTGCTTATATCGCAAAAAATAAAAAACCCAGTGGCGATTAAATACCACCAAAAGAAAGCTCTATTTGTGAGAAGAAAATGATAACAATTTTGTTTGGATACAGTGTAGCATGACTAAGTAATTGTCATTCAAAGTGTGAGAGTACTGAAAGCTGAAAATTGGTCTGGGCGGGAAGGTGCATAAGTGCATGGTATTGAAGTGGTTAAGCTAGTGCATTGTTGGTTCACTTACCTTTTCCTTTGATTTCCCTTCTAAATATTTTTTTTCTTTGTTTTCTTTGTCTGAATTTCTCACTTCCTGTTCCTCCTCAGTAAGCTGTTCAGTAAGCTGTTCTGGGTGACTCCACACCACTTGGATGATGGTGTGAAGTTTAGTGAGGAGAAACAGGAAGTGAGAAATTCAGACAAAGAAAAAAAACATTTAGAAGGTAAATCAAAGGAAAAGGTAAGTGAACCAACAATGCACTAGCTTAAAGGAACCTATTTAGAAAATAAAAAACAAACCTTTACAACCCCTTTAGGCCCCTTTCACACGGAGGTCCGTTCAGGTCCGCCTGTCAGTTTTTTAGGCGGACCTGAAACGGATCCTCCATGTACCCCTATGGAAGCACGGATGTCAGCGGAGACATGTCCGCTGACATCCGCTCCGCCAAAGTGTGACGGAGGAAAACCCTATTTTTCCTTCCGTCGGCGGAGCGGATCGGATGACAGCGGACTCTACGGTCCGTCATCATCCGATTCCCCATAGGGGAGAGCGGCGCTCTGACAGGGCGGTCCCTGCACAGTGTGCGGGGACCGCCCAGTCATCCGTCGGCTCAGCGGGGATCAACGGAGCGATCCCCGCTGAGCAAGCGGAGCTTCACGGGGCGGATCTGCACGGATCCGCCCCGTGTGAAAGGACCCTTAAGGTGAAAAAACACAAAGCTTTACAACCCCTTTTAATTAATTTATTGATTAATAACAGTAATATTCATACTACATCCTAATATATTATGGACCTAATAAGAATTAATATATGAATAAAAAGTATCTAAAAAGTAATTTCTCATCATTATACTGTAAGTTGTGAACTTTGAAGGAGAATATATGCTGTATATACACCTATATAAGGAACCAGTAGTAGTGGAGATGGGAGTATATAAATAATTTAGTATATTTGGGGCCTACGCGGTGCTGGCTTCACAGCTGTGACAGTAATGTTGGCCGTCCTCCCGCTCCTTCTGCCGTGACTTGCTGGTCGTTGGTTTGCGTTGTGTCAGTCTGGTTGCCATGGAAATACATATGGCCTTCTCACTGCTAAATTCAGGCCTACATTCAGTACAGACCTGTAGTTGAAAAAAAAAAAAAGAATTCTCTAGAGAAGTATGCCTTTCTTCTGCTGGAACCCGCACATTACAGGCCCCAGACAAGCATGACTTCTTCAGTGTGGCTGAATGGAAAAAAGGACCTATGTTGAAGCTCCAAACAAAATCAGATATGCACTTGTGTTGCTAAATGTGCAATTTATCAGTAATACTAATAAATATGTTCACTGGACAGCCACCTGACTGCGAGGATTAGACGAGTCATTGCAGTGCGGTGGTGGTGCCTTGTTTTTGTCTGAAATGCGGGTTGGAGATACACTTTGTTGACAAAAGTATTGGGACGCCTGCCTTTACACACACATGAACTTTAATGGCATCCCAGTCTTATGCCGCATACACACGACCGTTTTTCTCGGCAAGAAAACTGCTGGCAGAGCTTTTTGCCGAGAAAACCGTCCGTGTGTATGTTTTCTCGTCGGGAAAACTGCCGGGAATCTCGACGAGAAAAATAGAGAACCTGCTCTCTATTTTCTCATCGGGATTCTCGTCGGCCTGTTTCCCGACGAGAAAACCGCGTGTGTGTATGAGGCTATGAGCTTACCTGTCCTCCGGTATGCCCGCACATGCTCGATGAGACTTCGACGCATGCGCGGTAGCTTACAAGGGTAGTGTAGGGTGAAGCAAGATGGCGGCGACGGCATAGAATGTGACGAGCGCATGCTCGTCGTAGTCGACGACATCACCGCGTTCTTGCCATTCAAAAGAACGGCGGTTCTTTTGAATGGCTGTCTGTATGCACAGCTTGGCAAGAAAAGCTTGCCAGGAATCTCGTCAGGAAAAACAACGTTTTTTTCCTGAAGGGATTCCCGGCCGTGTGTACAGGGCTTTAGTCCGTAGGGTTCAATATTGAGTTGGCCAACCCTTTGCAGCTATAACAGCTTCAACTCTTCTGGGAAGGTTGTCCACAAGGTTTAGGAGTGTGTCTATGGGAATGTTTGAGCATTCTTCCAGAAACGCACTTGTGCGGTCAGGCACTGATGTTGGACGAGAAGGCCTGGCTCGCAGTCTCCGCTTTCATTCATCCCAAAGGTGTTTCTATCGGGTTGAGGCCAGTCAAGTTCCTCCACTCCAAACTCGCTCATCCATGTTTTTATGGACCTTGCTTTGTGCACTCATTCATGTTGGAACAGGAAGGGGCCGTCCCCAAACTGTTCCCACAAAATTGGGAGCATGATATTGTCCAAAATGTCTTGGTATGCTGACGCCTTTAGAGTTCCCTTCATTGGAACTAAGGGGCCAAGCCCAATCCCTGAAAAACAACCCCGCACCATAATCCCCCCTCCACCAAATGATTTGGACCAGTGGACAAAGCAAGGTCCATAAAGACACGGATGAGTGAGTTTGGGGTGGAGGAACTTGACTGGCCTGCAGAGAGTCCTGACCTCAACCCAATAGAACACCTATAGAAGCCGCAAGCTGTCACAGCCGGGTGCCCACAGTTTAGATGCTGGTGCCGGGGACAGAAGACCGAGGGAAGGAACGGCTCGGGTGAGCACATCGCTGGATCCTGGGACAGGTGAGAGGACTGGTGAGCAGTTTTTGTAGCTGCTGACTTTTAATAAACACAAAAATTACTCTTTAAAGAGGAATTTCAGGTGTGGGTATTTTATATATAGTTACATTGGTCCAGCTTGTAACTGCATATACCCTATCTGGCCATGTCCCTGGAAGTTGGAAATCACTGTAGTAGACACTGCTACTACAACACTACTCCAGAGATCTCCACTAGCTTCCCGATCCTGTGCTGAGCAGCCGGCCTTGCTGCATTGTGAACACAGGAGGTCAGCCTCTCAGCACAGAAACCATTTATTATTATTTACTAATTTCCCTTTGGGATTAATAAAGTGTTCTGAATAAGTATCTGAATTTAGAGAATGTAATACAAAAACTCCTGTGCTGCCAATCCCAAAACTACCCGTGCAACGGGTTCCTACTAACATCTAAATGTGTTCCATAGGTGTGCGCAGCCTATTGCATTACGGTGTGCACCTCAAAGTTCAAACACACATGCCTTTCTCTGCAGCCTCAGCTGGACAGGGAATGAATGTGAAGGTCATGTGCTGAGCGGCAACCTGAAGCATAGGTAACACAATTTCCAATGCTTCAGTTAGGAATGAATACATTGTGTCTGTTCCCTGTGTTCATTTAGTCTTTTAGGAAAAGGAAGGGCCTGTAAAAGACATATTGACAAACCCTTTCCTCCACTCTTCATCCTAAAACATCCCCCACAACAGTCAAGGGGAGAGGAGAGAAGAGGATGGAAGCCAGCAGCACTGGAGGGGGGCAACACAGGGGGAGGCCTAGGCAATAGGGGGACTCGGTACTGCACAGAGTGATTAGGGTGTGCCTAGGCACACCTGGCACACCCCCTGCGCACGCCTATTATGTGTTCCCACATATTATGAGAGCTCAATTACAGCAATATTTGGTGTAGCGCTACCCTCAATATCTAGAAATATTAACTCTGAAGCCTCGTACAAACAGGCGGGAGTCCCGTCGGAAAAAAAATTTGGTTTTCTCGACGGGATTCCTGGCAAGCTTGTCTTGCCAAGCCCTGTGTACACACGCGCCATTCAAAAGAACCGCTGTTCTTTTGAATGGCAAGAACGCGGTGACGTCATCGACTACGATGAGCCAGCACTCGTCACATTTGATGCCGTCGCCGCCATCTTGCTTCACCCTACACTACCCTTGTATGCTACCGCGCATGCGTTGAAGTCTCATCGAGCATGCGCGGGTTTACCATGGACAGGTAAGCATACACACTCACGGTTTTCTCGTCCGGAAACAGGCCGACGAGAATCCTGACGAGAAAATAGAGCGCAGGTTCTCTATTTTTCTCGTCACGATTCCCGGCAGTTTTCCCGACGAGAAACCATACACACGACCGGTTTTCTCGGCAAAAAGCTCTCCCAGCAGTTTTCTTGCCGAGAAAACCAGTCGTGTGTACGGGGCTTGACACTGATGATAATAAATATTTTTTTTTTTTCAAATTAACATAAAATAAAATATTCTAATCTGTAAATAATCGTAATCACTTCCCACGTGCAGAATGTTTCACTGGTGACGTCCTTTCCGGATTCGGTGAAGACCGGAAGTCTGGTGAGATGGAACCGCTGTCATTGTAAGAAGCTCTATACAGACCCCGTTAGCAGTGTCTCAGTGTAATGTGAGTGTGGTTTTATTAATAAAGAGGACGTTTTAATATACAGTCCAGAATGATATCACACTATTGGAAGTCCTTTTTATTTTTTTGAGCACGTTGTCAACCACTACTAGGAGGGTAGGCTCTTAAAGGGGCCCACCTGTATATGGATCAAAACCCAGGAGCTGAGGAGGAGAGATAACCCATGCCCATGGGGGAATATTGAGCACATTAAGACCTGTATTTCATGGGTCTATAAGAGAGGTGAGTAGTGAATTCACATAGTAGTGGAGCACTGTGTATATGTGGAGAGTGAAGTGTGGCACATGCACTGGGATTGATATGCACAAGATTAACAAGGAGTGTGTAGACACATTTATTGAGAAGCAGAAAGTTTACTGGCATATGTTTTTGGACAGATTGACCCAGGCATTGATGAGTTGCTTAACCACTTGCCTACTGGGCACCCTTTCCCCCTTCCTGCCCAGGACAATTTTCAGCTTTCAAGCGCTGTCACACTTTGAATGACAATTGCGCGGTCATGCAACACTGTACCCATATGACATTTTTATCATAATGTTTTTACACAAATAGAGATTTATTTTGGTGGTATTTAATCACCACTGGGATTTTGTGTTTTTTGCTAAGCAAATGAAAAAAGACTGAACATTTTGAAAAAAAAAATAAGTTTGTCTTAGTTTCTGTTATAAAATTTTACAATCAGGTAATTTTTCGCCTTCACTGATGTGCGCTGATGAGGCTGCACTGATGGGCACTGATGAGGCGGCACTGATGGGGAGGCAAGGATATGCGGCACTGATGGGCACTAATAGGCAGCACTGATAGGCTGCACTGATGAGGCGGCACTGATGGGGAGGCAAGGATATGCGTCACTGATGGGCACTAATGGGCGGCACTGATGAGGTGGCACTGATGGGCACTAATAGGCAGCACTGATGGGCACTGATAAGCAAAACTGATGGGCACTGATGTTCACTGGTTGGCAGCACTGATGGGCACTGTTTGGCAGCACTGATGTACACTGATAGGCAGCACTGGTGGGCACTGTTGGGGCTGCACTTATAATCAGTGCCCTGACTATCAGTGTAGATGTCCCATTTCACACTTGCCAGTTACTGGCTCTCCCCACCCTGTGACAACGTGAAGAAAGGTATGCTGATACCGGCAAGTGTGTTTAGCTGTGATTGGCCCTTTACCCCGATCTGTGATCACAGAGTGTGCCAGGTGCACGCCACAGCGTGCGCGCGGGGGGGGGGGGGGGCATGGTTCTGGTAGGACCCTGCAGCGGCTGCAGAAAGGAGGATCCCAACAGCTCAACGCTGGATCCTCTGGCTAAGTGAGTATCCTTACTGTGCAGAACACAAAGAAAATTACACAAAACATCCAGCGCTGCTCTATATTATGTAACGACAATTAGTCCATGGATAAACACACAGAGTCTGTGGTACAGCAGCAATTATTGCAATAGTAGATGAATGGTAGAGGGTTGGATAAAGAGTGGATGGATGGAATGTGGTTCACCTCTGCAGCTCCAAATAAGATCTGGGCAGGATCACCTCATGTAGAAGGAAATAGCAAAAAACAGGGCGCTGAGGTCAATTCCAAGCAAAGAACACCTTTTTTGAAAGCAGTACACTTACAAATGTCAAAAATCACAGCTAGTTGAGACACCAGAGCAGATCAGCTGGAGGATCACAGAGGCAATGGATGGCCGCCAGGCATGCAGCAGCAGGGGCTCCAAAGCACCAGCAGGTAGTATGGAGAGAAAGGCCGGCAGTGTTTCCAGCCACACTGTGAAAATGACAGCCGTCAGAATACTATGGGGATGTTGTGAGGGGGTGAGCATAACGCGTTTCAAGGGACTCTCTACTCTTGTTCAAATGCGTTTCAAGGAACTCTGCCCTCTTTTTCAAATGCGTTTCAAGGCACTCTGCCCTCTTTTTCAAATGCTTTTCAAGGGACTCTGCCCTCTTTTTCAAATGCTTTTCAAGGGACTCTGCCCTCTTTTTCAAATGCATAGGGAAAGACAGAAGCTAATGGTTTAAATAGCCAATGGGGGAGGAGAAGGAGAGGGGAAGGCACAGAGAACCCCTGCCACTATCACGAAGAGGGGGGGCTCAGGGAGTGAGGGTGTTGGGTCCTTAGCAACATGAACATCCTAAATACGTATGTATACAACATATTGCTGAAGGTAAACCTTTCTTTTAAGACAAGAGGACAGTGTCTTTGCAAATGGCACCCCCGCAGAACCCCTTATACTCTCCTTGCCAGCATTACCCACCACTCCTTCCTTCACTGCAGCCAGTGTCTGTGCTTGGGTGTAACAGCCAATTACTAGGTTTTAGAACCGTCACATGACTGTCACATGACTGTGGGAATGACATCACCATCCCCTCTAGCATTTGATAATCATTATTGGCAGGTTTGGCGGAGGAAGGGGCAGCAAGGGAATGATGCTGAAAGGGAATCAATAGGTCAGCGGGGCCCCTATATTTTTACTTTGGTCTGGGGGCAAGGTAATATTGTCTCTTTAAAATCCAACTATATCTGAAACTGATAAGTTTTGCAGGGTTGTGGGCTACAAAAAAAAGTCAGCATGTCTTTCTTTATATCTCCGTGTACCAACAGCAGCAAGATATCACCAGAATTCCCAGGTCCACTCAATAAACCTTGGGCACTGCATTTCCGAATGATAGTGACCCCCCTCCCCCATAATAATAGCTGGGGACAGTGAAACCTTCACTGTGGTCTTTTGGGAGGGGGAGAAACTAACGGCTGAGAACTCTTTGCAGTGGAAAAAATAAACAGCTGGATAGCCGCACTCCAAATACTCACCTTTATTGAAAATTTTTAATCAAGGCATCAAAGGTAGGTACAGACTAACTGCACAGCCGCTGACATGTTTCACACCAGACACGATGCTTAGTCACAACTCTTTGCAGTGGGGTCTTTGAGAGATAAAGTAAACCGGGGTAGATACGGTAAGTGCCGGTTCACACAGGCGCGACCTGCCAGGCGACTTGGTCGCCTGACAAATCGCGCTCGGTTCTGTACTATGGAACCGTTCTAATAGTAGCGACATAAGTCGCTCCGACTTAGAAAAAGGTTCCTGTACTACTTTGGGACGACTTCAGGGCGACTTCCATTGACTTCAATACAGAAGTCATTTTGAAAGTCGCCTCTGAAGTCGTGTGCAGATCGCCTGCAAGAGTCGCGCGGCAAGTCGTGCCGCCCCTGTGTGAACCGGCACTAAGTCTAAAATATATCTTTAAAAAAAAATAGACAAAATTAAATAAGTTTAGCTTATGTCTTTCATTGGGTTAAAAAAAAAAATCTTGACTGTAATATTATGTCTCTAGTGCGTGCCTATATTACAGGGTGATGTTTTTGGGGTTTTTTTGCCCCTCATCGCCCTTGATTCAGTGATAGAAGCATTGCAGCAGAGGACAACAGGGGGACACCCCAGGAGACACCATAATATGAGGGCGCAGGGGCAAATCTTTGTTTATAGAGGTTTCCCAGCAGCCTCCAGGAAGATATTGATTACTGATAATCATCAAGTGTGAGGAGGGAGCAACAATGCCGCACACAGGCTGTTAAAGAACCTCAAGGCCTAGCATGGTTTCGTAGCCGATGGCATTTAGTACCAGTGCCAGGTTTTTATGTACATGCTACAGAAGTTTACTAAAGATGAACGTAACTGAGAAAACATTTTGGTCCTGGTGGAAAATTTTGCTGCTAAAAATTTTCAAATGATCATCCAACTGCAGCTAATAAGAGATGACATAACCATTTCCATCCCTTACTCTGGATTTGTATTGCAAACATGGCAGTCTGCATTAGGGGGCACACTTTAGGATATAGGGGTGCAATTTGACAGTCATTTGCCTTGAAATACAAACAGTATAATGATGACTGCGCTCTACCTATTAAATGTATAATACACACCAAAAATAAATCATTTACAAAGTCCAATAGTTATATAGTGCCGCGTGTCAAATAATGTACAAAATTGGGTAAGATATAAATTCATATGATTCATAAAGTGTCTGTAAATTTAATCTCCTAAAGAAAGTGCCCCGTACACTCAACTTCATATACTTAATAAAACGTCCCATGCAAAAGAAATTTCCAGTGCAAAGTGCATGTGCAAAACAAAGTTCAAATAACAAAGTGCTAGTGCTTCATATACAGCGGGTAAAATAAGTATTGAACACATCACCATTTTTCTAGGTAAATATATTTCTAAGAGCCCATTCACACAGGGGCGACTCGTCAGGCGACTCAGCCGCCTGACAAGTCGCGCTCCGCTCTTTTAAATAGAACAGTTTTAATAGGAGCGATGCAAATCACTCCGACTTAGAAAAAGGTTCTTGTACTACTTTGGGGGCGACTCGGGGCGACTTGCATTGACTTCTATACAGAAGTCATTTTGCATATCGTCTCTGAAGTCGTCTTCAGATCGCCTTGCCAAGTCGCCCCCAAAGTCCTGCCGCCCCTGTGTGAATAGGCTCTTAAGGTGCTATTGACATGAAATTTTCACCACATGTTGGTAACAACCATTGCAATCCATACATACAAAGAAACCAAAACAAATACGTTCTGAAATGAAGTTCTGTGTAATAAAATGGAATGACACAGTATTGAGCATGCTAACTGAATTTTTTTTTAATACTTGGTACAAAATCCTTTGTTGGTAATGACAGCTTCAAGATGCCTCCTGTATGGAGAAACTAGTCACATACGTTGCTCAGGTGTGATTTTTGGCCCATTCTTCCACACAAACAAATCTTGAAGGTTCCGTGGGCTTCTTCTATGAACTCTGATCTTTAGTTCTTTCTATAAATTTTCTATTGGATTCAAGTCAGGTGATTGGCTGGGCCATTCTAGAAGCTATATTTTTTTTCTTTGAAACCAATGGGGAGTTTCCTTGGCTTTGTGTTTGGATGATTTTCTTGCTGAAATGTCCTCCCTCGTTTCATCTTCATCATCCTGGTAGATAGCAGCAGATTTTTATCAAGAATGTCTCGGTACATTTTTCCATTCATCCTTCCTTCAATGATATGAAGTTTGCCAGTACCGTATGCTGAAAAACAGCCCCGCCCACACCATAATGTTCCCACCTCCAAACTTCACTGTTGGTATGTGGGGTGTTTTTGGGGTGATGTGCCATGTGACCTCCAAATATGGTGTGTATTATGGCCTCCAAAGAGTTCAATTTTGGTCTCATCTGACCAGACTATATTTTCCCAGTATTTCCCAGGCTTGTCTAAATGTTGTGCAGCAAACTTTTTTTTTTTTTTTTTTAACAGAAGGTTGTGCAGCAAACTTTAAACAAGCTTCAACGTTCTTTTTCCTCAGCAATGGAGTCTTGTGTGGTGAGCGTGCATACAGGCCATGGCGGTTGAGTGCATTACTTATAGTTTTCTTTGAAACAATTGTAGCTGCTAATTCCAGGTCTTTCTGAAGCTCTCCACAAGTGAATCTTGACTCTTGGACAACTCTTCTTCTGATAATTCTTTTCACTCCTCTGTCAGAAAACTTGCAAGGAGCACCTGGATCTGGCTGTTTTATGGTGAAATTATTTTTTTCCACTTCTGGATTATGGCCCCAACAGTGCTCACTGGAACATTCAGAAGTTTAGAAATCCTTCTGTAACCAATGCCATCAGTATGTTTTGCAACAATAAGGTTGTGAAGGTCTTGAGAGAGCGCTTTTCTTTTACCCATCATGAGATGTTTCTTGTGTGACACCTTGGTAATGAGACACCTTTCTATAGGCCATCAGTTGAGACTGAACCAGCTGATATTAACTATTGGACTTTGAAAAATATTTGTTTTTGCTGTGTATTATTTTTTTTGATATTTGCCTTAAATTTTTTAAAAATGGCAACAACTGTATCCTCTGTTCTTCTATAGATCTGTTGTTATGTTGTATTGACCAAACTGAATTTGCCTTTAAGCCAGTAAAAAATGTACTTCTTGTACAGAGAATTTAATTTTCATTATCACTAAGAGGACTAAAGTCCAGGTGTGTTGCAGTGGGGAAGACAAGGTACACTATTAATTTTGTAACTCTATACTGTATATGCAGTACATTTCATTCTTTCTGAAACGAAAGTGTTTTTTGCAAAAACTCGGTAGAGATTGCGGGTGTTCGTTGTGCAATGTACTTGGCATTTGTAGGTAGATAGGAAAGCGTAAGGCGTCTCAGGAGTCGGGGCAGGTAGTAAGCTCAGGCTACATGTCCCCTTCTCTCCCGCTCTCTCTCTCCCTCTCCTTCCTCTCTGTCTCTCTCCCTCTCCTCCTTCTCTGTCTCTCCTTCTCTGTCTCTCCCTCTTTGTCTCTCTCCTTCTCCTCCCTCTCTGTCTCTCTCCCTCTCCTCCTTCTCTGTCTCTCCCTCTCTCCCTCTCTCTCTCTCCTCCCTGTCTGTCTCTCTCCCTCTCCTCCTCTGTCTCTTTCTATCTCCTCCTCTGTCTCTCCCTCTCCTTCCTCTCTGTCTCTCTCCCTCTCCTCCTTCTCTGTCTCTCTCCCTCTCCTCCTTCTCTGTTTCTCTCCCTCTCCTTCTTCTCTGTCTCTCCCTCTCTGTCTCTCTCCTTCTTCTCCCTCTCTGTCTCTCTCCCTCTCCTCCCTCTCTGTCTCTCTCCCTCTCCTCCCTGCCTGTCTCTCTCCCTCTCCTCCTCTGTCTCTTTCCATCTCCTCCTCTGTCTCTCCCTCTCCTCCCTCTCTCCCTCTCCTCCGCTGTCTCTCTCCCTCTCCTCCTTCTCTGTTTCTCTCCCTCTCCACCTCTGTCTCTCCCTCTCCTCCTCCTCTGTCTCTCCCTCTCCTCTTTCCCTGTCTCTCTCCCTCTCCTCCTCTGTCTCTATCCCTCTCCTCCTCCTATCTCTTCCTCTCCTCCTTCTCTGTCTCTCCCTCTTCTCCTTCTCTGTCTCTCTCCCTCTCTGTCTCTCTCCCTCTCCTCCTCTGTCTCTCCCTCTCCTCCCTCTCTGTATCTCTCCCTCTCTGTCTCTCTCCCTCTCCTCCTTCGCTGTCTCTCTCCTTCTCTGTCTCTCTCCCTTTCCTCCCTCTCTGTCTCTCTCCCTCCTGTCTTTGTTTCTCTTCCCTCTCTATTTTTCCTCTGTCTCCTCCTCGATTTCTCATTCTCAGATTTAAATAAGCTTTACTGGCAGGACCAAATCAATTTTGAGATTGGCGCAGAAGTTGGTAAAGGGATGCCACGGGGTTGAATAAGAGGAGTATAGGAGTAATTATAAAGAATACAAAAGCAAGAAGCTTTATTTAGCTCCCTTCCTTTTTACTTTTTGTCCTTTTTAGCCTTTCTTATTTCTTTTTAATTTGTCTCTTTCTCTCATTAACTCTGTCTATCTGTATCTATCTCTCTTGTTTTGCCCTTGTGTTTTTCTCTTTTTATTTTTTCTCTGTCCTTTCTTTCTCTCTCTCTCTCTCTTTTTTTCTCTTCTCTCTCTCTGCTTCTCTCTCTACCCTCTAGTTCTGGGAATAGCAGTTGCTCAGTGTGTGTGCGTGTGAGTGTGCGCGTTTAGTGCAGTCTCCCGTCTAGTTCTCTGCAGCCTGCAGGAGTCGCCATCAATGCAGCAGCTTAACGTTTTAGGCGCCCATCCCCCACCCACTCCACTGCCAGCAGCCATGAATCCACTCTCAGCCATCTTGAATGGAGCCTGAATGCTGGGTGAGGGGTTGCAATCCAATCAGAGGCACTTATTTTAGAGGGAAGAGAGCTTGTGCAGGCGTGGAATATGATCCCCAGAAAGGCCTGAAAAGCAGAAAAAGTCAGTAAATTCTGTTCTTGAGTGATGATGTCATCCACACAGACATGATGGCTTTTTTTTTTCCCCTCCACAGATACCATGAGGAGTACTTTCCCAGTATAGTGAGCAAAAGAAGGCATTAAAAGGGATACTAGAATTGTTTTTATTTCAATTAAAGAATTGCGTTCCAGATCATAAAAGGATCATCTGTTTGCAAAAAACATAAGTCTTTAAGTTTAGCGCAACACTTTCTTGGTCCCACACCCTTGGCACAGGCCATCATTTTGAACATGCACAAAAGGCACATTTAGAGAATTTACATAAACCTACAATGGTCACCATCAAAAAAAAAAAGAACAATTAAAAAGAGATTGACATAAAAAAAAAAAAAAAAAAAGAATTAAGCATAAATACAAATAATTTAAACATCTTAGTGGTATGAAAATAATAATGAACATCCTTCTTTGCTAAACAGAAATTGACAAAAAAAACATTGACATTTGGGTGTTCATAACATCACTAGGTTCCTGTTTACTAGAGTCCATTGCTGTCTGAGCCTTTTAGAGCCGGTTCACACAGGGGCAACACGACTTCCAGCGCGACTTTGGGAGGCAAATTGGACACGAGTTGAGCATGAATCACAGCGCGACTCCAGTCAACTTACAAGGCAACTTCAAGTTGCCTCCAGGACAAGCTACTTTCCAGTGGCCAATCAAACAATAATCAGCTCTGTGGGAGGGAGGGGTTTGCCTGGAAAACTATTTTTACTTCCTGGAAAGTTGCTTCAGTTAAGACAGGGGATCCAACTTGGAGGCAACTTCCATTGAAATCAATGGGTACAAGTCGCCTAGAAGTCGGATTAAAGTCGTACAGGAACCTTTTCTGAAGTCGGAGCGACTGCAGTAGTGTGCATTAAGACGGCTCCATTCACTTCCATTACTTTTCTAAACCGCGCTACATGGGGCGACTTGAAGTTGGATCCCAGGAAGCCCCTGTGTGAACTGGCTCTAAACAAAAGACCATGAACAATACAGGCACATGTTAGATACAAAGTAGATGTATAAGTTAGATACATATATAAAATTCTGCAAGCTGGGGCCTAACCACATCTTTTTAACATCTTAAATCTAAGAAAATATTTCTTGCAATATAGGATGATTTTGATAGAACTGTCTACCAAATAGTCATGTCACTATAAGGAACCTTCCATTAGTTCAATAGACAAGCATTCTACTGACCTGTACATCAGATCTGTAAGAGGCATCATTGGTGGAAAAAAAAAAGAAGATGAATTTTTCTCTTCGTGGTCTGCAGTTGTGAAGTGGGCTTAATATTCTGGATAAAATAGTGGAGTTTTTTTGGTTTTTTTTTTGTCAGTATTCATTGCTCATTTAGCATTCTCTAAACACGGTAACCTTGAACATTAGCATAGCCACCTCATGGTCCTGACAAGACGGTATTTGGTCGCCTCTCGCCTTGCTAAGATGTACCCAAACGCCTCTTCAGATTGCTTTCAAGGACGCTTTTTACAGAACTCTATGCTTCACATTTAGTGGGAATGCCCAAGGATTAGGGGATTTTGGAACAGGGTCTTTTCCATGCTCTGTCGTGTGACTGGCTTACCCTTATTGCAACTGCCTCAAATAGCATCGCTGAATGAATTACCGCTGGGAACCGCTGGGAGGCTAGTGTTCTTTATCCTTCTAGCTGCTAAAATCACGATAGCGGGAGCATGGAAATAACCCTCAGTCTCATTACAATGGGTGAATGCTCCATGAAAAAAATTGTTAGCATTATCAATGATAAACAACGTCAATTTGAGGAAATTTTGGACCCGTGTGCTGTATATATGAATGTCTACATTACATTTCACTTCGCAATTGAGGGTCCAGGGTTCTTTCTCTTTTCTGTTCTTTCTGCTTTCTATCCCTTTCTTTTCGTTGATTCTTTCTTTCTTTTTCTTGTGTATATCTTACTTTTATGATTATAGTGCTGGGCGCCTGAGGAATTTTTTTAAATTTTTTGTTGTGTTCTATGGTGTTCTGTTTTTGGGCAATTACCCTGTGTATAATGAAGCTTTGAAGTCTTGGTTGGGTGTACTTTTATGTTTAAGACCCATGGCGCTAGAGAGCTATGTTATTTTAGCACATTATATCTCGTGTTGTCCCACGGAAGGTGTAACCTCATGTTTGTATGTCATGGGACCATAGGTCCTCACTGTTATTTAGCTGTACCCAATGTCCTATGTACAGTGGATATAAAAAGTCTACACACCTCTGTTAAAATGTCAGGTTTCTGTGCTGTAAAAAAATGAGACAAAGATAAATAATTGCAGAACTTTTGTCACCTTTAATGTGACCTATAAACTGTACAACTCAATTGAAAAACAAACTGAAATCTTTTAGGATGGGGAATTAAAAATAAAAAAAATAATTGCAGAACTTTTTCCACCTTTAATGTGACCTATAAACCGTACAACTCAATTGAAAAACAAACTGAAATCTTTTAGGATGGGGAATTAAAAATAAAAAAATAAAATAATGGGGTTGCATAAGTGTGCACACCCTCTTATAACTGGGGATGTAGCTGTGTTCAGAATTAGGCAATCACATTCAAACTCATGTTAAATAGGAGTCAGCACAAACCTGCCATCATTTAAAGTGCCTCTTATTAACCCCAAAGTTCATCTGTTCTAGCAGGTCTTTCCTGGCATTTTCCTAGTCGCATCCTACAGCAAAAGCCATGGTCCGCAGAGAGCTTCCAAAGCATCAGAGGGATCTCATTGGTAAAAGGTATCAGTCAGGAGAAGGGTACAAAAGAATTTCCAAGGCATTAGATATACCATGGAACACAGGGAAGACAGTCATCATCAAGTGGAGAAAATATGGCACAACAGTGACTTGACAAAAACTGGACGTCCCTCCAAAATTTATAAAAACACGAGAAGAAAACTGTTCAGGGAGGTTGCCAAGAGGCCTACAGCAACATTAAAGAAGCTGCAGGAAAATCTGGCAAGTACTGGCTGTGTGGTACATGTGACAACAATCTCCCATATTCTTCATATGTCTGGGCTATGGGGTAGAGTGGCAAGATGGAAGCCTTTTCTTAAGAAGAAAAACATCCAAGTCCGGCTAAATTTTGCAAAAACACATCTGAAGTCTCCCAAAAGCACGTGGGAAAATGTGTTATGGTCTGATGAAACCAAGGTTTAACTTTTTGGCCATAATTCCAAAAGATATGTTTGGCGTAAAAACCACACTGCACATCACCAAAAGAATACCATACCCAGAAGCATGGTGGTGGCAGCATCATGCTTTGCGGCTGTTTTTCTTCAGCTGGAACAGGGGCCTTAGTCAAGGTAGAGGGAATTATTAACAGTTCCAAATACCAGTCAATATTGGCACAAAACCTTCAGGCTTCTGCTAGAAAGCTGAACATGAAGAGGAACTTCATCTTTCAGCATGACAACGACCCAAAACATACATCCAAATAAACAAAGGAATGGCTTCACCGGAAGAAGATTCAAGTTTTAGAATTGCCCAGCCAGAGCCCAGACCTGAATCCGATTGAATACCTGAGGAGGGTGATGTGAAGAGGGCTGTGCACAGGAGAAGATGCCCTCACAATCTGACAGATTTGGAGTGTTTTTGCAAAGACGAGTGGGCAAATATTGCCAAGTCAAGATGTGCCATGCTGATAGACTCATACCCATAAAGACTGAGTGCTGTAATACAATCAAAAGGTGCTTCAACAAAGTATTAGTTGAAGGGTGTGCACACTAATGCAACCATATTATTTTATTTTTTTATTTTTACTTCCCTCCACCTAAAGGATTTCAGTTTTGTTGGTCAACCGAGTTTTACAGTTTATAGGTCAGATTAAAGGTGGAAAAAGTTCTGAAATTATTCATCTTTGTCTCATTTTTTTTACAGCACAGAAACCTGACAATCTAACAGGGGTGTGTAGACTTTTTATATCCACTGTATGCAGCAGTGTATTTAGGTTTTGTGCTGCCCTAGGCCTTACTAAACTCATGCATCCCCTAATTTAAATATGACCCACCCATTTCTGTCAAGGCCACACCCCTTGCTGTTTAAGACCCACCCTGAAATTTTCGAGAGGGGACACTAGTTCTGAGGGCCGGAGGGGGGGGCAATGAATTCCCTTCATTTGCATATATTTCCTCTTACTTCCTGTTTGGCTATGGGACAGGAAGTGAAGGAAAATATCTGTAATGTGACAGGGATGGTAAAAAATAAACTGTCAGGGGCTATAACCCTCCCTTACTCAATCCGAAATGAAAAAAAAAAGTGTTGCCTATAGTTCTACTTTAAGCACAAATTTCTGATAATTTTATGGAGAGGACTAAGAAGATATAACCATGCCAATGGTGCAGCAGAAAACATATAGCAAAGTGAGGAAGGTTTGTGGTCCAGGATAATAGGACAGTCAAAATTAGAAGCAGTGCCCCCCCCCCCCCCACAGTTGCAGAATGCCGGCCACCCGCATACCAGAAGCAGTGCGGCCGCTTTATGGGGGCGCTAGACTAATTTACCTCTCAGGCCAGTCCACCCCATAAGACTGGCGCTGGACTCTTTCCGTGCTGCCCCCCTGCAAAGTGCTGCCCTAGGCCTGGGCCTTGTTGGCCTAGGCCAGGATACAGCATTGACTGTATGTTCAACACAAGATTTATGTGTTGTTGTTATTTTTCTTTTTGTCCTCCTGCTCTTGCTTCACTAAAAAATGATTAAAAGTAAATTAGCATAGCCTTTAGATAAACTGAGATTGGGGTCACCTAGTTTATGGGCAGGTGAGACCAGTCCCTGTTTTGGAGGCCTTGATTTAAAACTTGGGCCTGGCTGTAATTTTTTGGGTTTGTGTAAACTGATGAAATTAGGCTTGTGTCTATTGTCCTGCTACTGGTTCAGAGTTTGAATGACCAGGTGATGGCCCAACTTTGGCTTTCATGGTTTCAGACTTCTCCCTGAGTCTGGTCCTTGTGAAATCAGGTCAAATCCCAATGTTTTAGTTTATTACCCTAAATTCTCATTGCATCTGAAAGAGCACAATACATCTGTTTGTGGTTAAGACCTTGTGGCTCAGAAGGGTGTCATTGCTTGCTCTGGTGCTTGAGTCATGAGCTTACATCTTGAGCTTATACTTTAGTTATGTGTGACCTTTCATGTTTCGTTGCTTTTTAGAAGTGATAGAAGAAGGAGAATAGAAGAAATGATTAGAAGGGCAGTAGCTCAGTACATAAAGTTTATTGACTAACACACTTCAAGACGTAGGATTCATTCCCTGAATGAAATGATGCAGATTTGCTTTACTGCCTATGACGTTGTTAGAAAAGTCTATAGTGCTGTTATTGGACCTTTCATAAAAACAAGATCAACACCAAGTGATCCATCGAGTCGGCCCGTTTTTTTTATTTATATGTTTTTTTGGGGGGGTTTTTTGTTAACTTTTTGTCTATGCTTGTCTTAAGCATATTTGAAGCCATTTACTGTTGACTGTCTCATTATCTCTGCTGGAAGTCTATTTCTGTCAATTTAGTTCCCGAGTTTATACTTTATTCTTTAACATTCTTGTTATTGAATTTTGAAAAGGTCATACTGTCCAGTGTACAAGGTATCTACAATCATACCATAGCAAGGTGAACATAGTAAACATAAGAAAGTAAAATGAAATAAAATAAAATAAGGATACAGGTGTACTAGTCAAAGACCAGGAACAGATTATGTCATACATTGATTGCGCACTGAGCTCCCTGGACAGGAAAAGTAATCACACAGATTCAAAAATGGAAGGGGAATGCGATCAGAACAGCCAAAGCTGCAAGAAGGTGGCAATATGGAGAGCAACCAATTACAGTAGACAACAGTCAAGAGAAGCCCGAATCTATACGGGTCATATACCAGTTAGACCAGGGAAGCCATTTTATTACAGCTTTGTAATACAAACCTACACTGGCAGCCATCATGAACTCATACGTATGGTGATTTGAATAATGTCAACTTTTTCTTTAGGGGAAGGAGCTTTGGGGAGATTTCCATTGTCTCACAATGGTTAGCCTAGCGGCTAGAAGGATAGGAGAGATAGGAGAGCCTTGGAGGGAAAGTCATCTATGCCAATATGCAGGAGAGCTAGGGCAGGCAGCCAGGCGCTATGGGTCGTGGCAAGGGAGAAAGGTACAAAATAATAGTATAATTTTTTTGCCAAAAGTTGGCAAGATAATTGCAAGATCATAGAATGTATACTAGAGACCCAATTAGGCCGCAATTTCTCCAGCAGTGAGGAGGATGAGAGTTTATACTTTAGTCATTTGTAAACTTGTACTTTTTTTCCCCATTCAAAATGTTGTACTTTTGAAGTAAGAGAGCGGTCACACCAACGTTTCAAGGAGTCACCAGTTCAAAGTTTCAAGTTTTTGCTTGTCATGTCCTTAGCTTGAGTGAATGCCCTGGGTTTCTGATAAAGCTGAGCTTTTATAAGGCACTGTGGAGTGTGATAGGTTTTTCAGTTTTCTGGCTTTTAGGTATTTGGTTAGCCTTGAGAAAGATGGACTAAGCTCTGTCGAAACATTGACAATAAAATGCTGTTGCTTTGATTTATCTCCACTGCAAGACCCGAGAGTGCCTGTATACCAGTTTTGGATTTATAATGTTAGACCAGGGGCTTCCAAACTTTCTAAACAAAGGGCCAGTTTGCTGTGCTTCAGACTTCAGGGGGGCCAGACCATGGCCAATGGAAGTAGAAAGGGGGGGGTAAACAATGTCCCATCTTTGGTATTATGAGAATTATTATTGCCCCATCGTTATGTCAGTCAGAGGAAAAGTGCCCCATCGTTAGTGTCAGTGTAAGGAATAATGCCCCATTCTTGGTGTCAGTGGGGGGAATAATGCCCCAAGGGCCAGACAAAAGCAAGCAAGGGACTGCATTTGGGTCCAGTTGGCTCATGTTTTTATTATTTTACCAAGTGTGGTGTTGGAAGCAATTGTTGTCTTCTCTATGTGGTTGTAGTTCTAATCTCCCCCTATTCTTTTTAGATGGCCAGTGCCTTTGACAGGACTTGTATATTTAATCATTTTATTGAAGGGCATAGTTGACGTGGTTGCATTCTATGCATTAAGATAAAAAGCCTTCTGTGTGCAGCAGCCCCCCTCAGCCCCTCTAATACTTACCTGAGCCCATCTGGGTCCAACAATGTGCACGAGTGCTTCGGCCATCCGAGACTCTCCCTCCTGATTGGCTGAGACACAGCAGTGGTGCCATTGGGTTCCCGCTGCTATCAATCAAAGTCAGTTAGCCAATGAGGAGAGAGAGGGGGCCGGGCTGAACCACAGCTCCGTGTCTGAATGGACACAGGGATCTGCGGCTTGGTTCGGGTACCCCATAGCAAGCTTCTTGCTGTGGGGTCAGGAGGGAGAGGCCAGGAGTGCCAGCGGGGGACCCGAGAAGAGGAGGATCTGGGCTGCTCTATGCAAAACCATTACACAGAGCAGATAGTATTTAAAAAAAAAACAACAAGACTTTTGTATCACTTTAACAATCAGCATAATACAGTGTGGATATATAAAGATTATGCAATTCATAGGAAGAGAGAGAGATATTATTTATAAGAGGAAGTATAAAATGTAGTGTTTGTAGTTGGGGGCCAATTGCATCCCTTAACTTTGAAGTCATAGGGGAGGTGACAGTTCAGAGCGTACCTCTGACTGGTTTGGAAGGGGCTGGAGATCCCATAGCCAGTGCTGACTTTTCTAGTTTGGCCAAGATTTTAGATTTCTTGCATAGGAAAATGAAGCTATAAGTGATCAATCAGAGGTAATAGTTCAAAGGGTAAGATTAACGAGGTTGCTAGTGGTTGGAGTTCTAATCTTTTACTGCTCCTTCCCACTCACTGCTTGGAATGTGCCATGTTTCCAAACTCCGAGTGCTGGTTCACACCAGTGGGCGTGCATGTGCTGGTGTGCGTTGTGCAAGCACACTGCAATGCATTGTTACAACACATCACAGTGCTTACTTTTTTTTTTTTTTTACTTACACTTCATTTAACTTTTTGTATAGCAAGATGTTGTGATGCACTGGAATGCAATGTAATGTGTTCTTGTGTGCTGTGCTGCCAAAAAAAATGCAGTGTGTCTACATTTTTCATCAGTACACCCAATCGCAAAGCTTTGATCTGAACTGGGTGCATAGACAGCAATGCACTCTTTTTTTAATTGTCCCTTCTGTTATATTCCTGCAATCGGAAAATAAACACCTCAATCAGTGAGGAGATGGTATCTCTCCCATAGAGATCGCTAAACAGCTGAGCAGTGACTTATATTCCTACAGGAAGAAAATGAGCACCAGAAATTTGGGATACCTCAGACAACTACTGCCTTATATTCCAAAAGTTTTTTTTTTTCAGTTTTATTTAGGTGTATCTACTAGGATCTTATCATAATAACAATCATACACTCACGGGCCACTTTATTAGGTACACCTGTTCAATTGCTTGGTTTTATACGGATTGCTATTCAACCAATCACATGGCAGCAACTCTATGCATTTAGGCATCTGGATATGGTGAAGACGACTTGCTGAAGTTCAAACCGAGCATTAGACTGGGGAAGAAAGGGTATTTAAGTGACTTTGAACGTGGCATGGTTGTTGCTGTCAGACAGGCTGGTCTGAGTATTTAAAAAAACTGCTGATCTACTGGGATTTTCACACACAACCATCTCTCGGGTTTACAGAGAATGGTCCGAAAAAGAGAAAATATCGAGTGAGCGGCACTTGCATGGAGGAAAATGCCATGTTGATGTCAGAGGTAAGAGGAGAATGGACATACTGGTTTGAGATGATAGAAAGACGACAGTAACTCAGATAACCACTCGTTACAGCAAAGGTGTGCAGAATACCATCTCGGAACGCACAACACATCGATCCTTGAAGCAGATGGGCTACAGCAGCAGAAGACCACACCGGGTGCCACTCCCGTTTTCTAAGAACAGGGAACTGAGGCTACAATTCACACAGGATCACCAAAATTGGACAATAGAAGATTGGAAAAACGTTGCCTGGTCTGAAGAGTCTCGATTTCAGCTGCGACATTCAGATGGTAGGGTCAGAATTTGTCGTAAACATGAAAGCATGGATCCATCCTGCCTTGTATCAATGGTTCAGGGGGTGGTGGTGTAATGGTGTGGGGGGGATATTTTCTTGGCACACTTTGTGCCCCTTAGTACCAATTGAGCATCGTTTAAACACCACGACCTACCTGAGTATTGTTGCTGACCATGTCCATCCCTTTATGACTACAGTGTCCCCATCTTCTGATGGCTCCTTCCATCAGGATAATGCACCATGTCACAAAGCTCCAAATCATCTCACCACTGCAGTCCTCCACCACATGACAATGAGTTCACTGTACTTCAACGGCCCCCACAGTCACCTGATCTTAATCCAATAGAGTGCCTTTGGGATGTGGTGGAAGATTTTCATCATGGATGTGCAGCTGACCAATCTGCAGCAACCGCGTGATGCTATCATGTCACTATGGACCAAAATCTCTGAGGAATGTTTCCTGACACCTTTTTAAATCTATGCCACTATGCCATGAAGAATGTAGGCAGTTCTAAAGGCAAAGGGGGGTCCAACCCGGTACTTACAAGATGACTCTAAAAAAGTGGCCAGTGAGTATATATCGTAATTCTTCCCCAAAGAGGAGGCAACGTGAGAGGTGGGGCCACCCCACATTGAAATGCAGAAACTCCGACCAGTCTTCCTCCCCCAAGAAAAATCTTGGTGTCCTATTCCTTGCTCCCCATTTCCCCAACCAACTTGTCCTCCCCCTTCATCACCCCTTACTTCCCGTGTTTGTGACATGACCAAATAATAAAAAATAAATAAATAAACCGTGCCGAAAGACATGAGAAAAAGAAAAAAACATATGTGATAATTTAGGGGGAAAAAAACTTGGGAAAGTTACACCTCCCCAATTCTACCCTTCACCATATTCCCATAGCCATCCCCTTTATCCTTCCCTCCCTCATAAATACCCATTCAGGCACGATGTGGGCATTCTTTATCTGTGAGCATATTCACTATTTCAAATTATTAAGAGTTTAGTTAGAGAGTTTGGACTTTGGTGTCCGAGAAGAGGTGAAAGCTAGCTTAGAGGGCAAGAGCTTCGGCTAATGTTTAAAAATAATAATTACTTCTAATCTCTTTGAATGAAAAGCCCCTTTACCTCTCGCATGTCTCAGTGGGTAGAATAACAATCTGTTAGTTGATGCCTCATGCCTTTTATTTTTGAAATATGAGAAGATTTAAGTTGGGCTGAGATGATAGCTCTAAGGCTTAGAGCTTTAGCTAAGGGGAAACCAGAAATTGCCATCTTAAATGTTGCTGTACAAGTTTAGTTGCCACTGGTTGTCTTTTGAATCTTTAGACAATGCTTCTTTCTAGTTAGCTAATGCTTTATTTTCCTAAAATAGGTCAGCGAGTCAAATGTTTCCAAGAGAAGGTTGTGTCTCAAAGGGCAAGAGCGCTGCTTTCAATGACCAATGCAAGAGTTCAAAATCCTTGAACTAAAGCCTTGTGGCTCTGGACTAGTCTCTTTACCTCTCACATGTTCTATTGGTTTAAATCTTTTAGTCAATGTGTTTTTCTACTTGTCTAAGGACTTATTTTCCTTAAATAGGTTAGTGAGGTCATCTGTATTCAAAGAGGTGATAGCTCAATGGTTAAGAATTCTGACTTTTGGAGAAAAAAAAAGCGATAGTTCTGATCTACCTGAGTTAAAGTCTTATGGACTTGGACAAGTGATATTATCTCTCACATGTCCTAAAGGTTGTATTATCAGTGTTTTTTTTTTCTTTTTGGCTAATGACTTATTTTCCTAAAACAGGTTAGTGGGGTGCTTTATGTTTGAAAGGAGGTGATAGTTTTGTAGGTAAGCCCTCTGTTCTAATTTCCCTTGAATGGAAGCCTTGTGGCCCTGAACAAGATGCTTAACCTCTTACTGGATGGCATTGTAATTCCTTAGTTGATATGTCTAGTTGGCGGATGCTTTGTATTTTTTAAAATAGGAACAACATGATGGTTGTGAAGTTCTGATGGCTAAGTGGGTAAGTGCTCCCTCTATTGAAAATTCAAAAATAAAGAGTTTAAATCCTGGGTTCAAGTATTGTTTTTTTTCTCTAGTTGGCTAATGCCTAATATCCTGGAGTAGATTAGTCATCCAAATTCCACTTAGAGAAGGCGATATCTCAAAAAAGTAAGAGCTTAAACTAAGACCTTGCGGCTCTGCTCTAGCTATGCCACCCCTTGTCAAATTGGTTGCTTTAAATCTTACAGTTGTTGTGTTTTTCTTTTGAGATAATAACTTATTTTCCTTAAATAAGTTAGTGAGGTGCTTTGTTTTTTGAGAAAAAATAATAACTTAGTGGTTAAGAACTCCAGTTGGTAAATAAAAAAAATAAAAAAATTCTAATCCAAATGGGCTGCTCTTCACGTGGAAGGAGATCATGTTAATAAGGTTAAGGCTCTACCTAATAGCGAACTGGCAAAAGCTCTAATGTACCTAAGGTAAAATGTTGCAGTCCTCGCCAAGCCATTTAACTTCTCATGTGTCCCATTGGGTTTTCTGATGCCTTGTATGTATATATATTTTCTTTTTTTTTCAAGAAAGTCAACACCATGTGGCTTAAGAAGTGATAATAGCTTAGAGCAGGCTTTCTCAACCTTTTAACCCTAGAGGAACCCCAAAAATTATTTTCATGTCTCGAGGAACCCTTACTAAAACTAAAATCATCAGGGCTCAATAGGAACAATGCTCCTTATATTTGTGGTCAATAAGAAGAATGTCCCCCTTAAAGTGGTGTTCAGAATGCCACCCTTAAAGACAGCTAAAGAGATATTTGGTGTCATGCTGCTGGCTTTGCCAAGTGGTGCTGAACCTTGAACTCTGTAGGCATCATCAAATAGTCCTTTATTTAGGTAAAATAGGTGGTTCAGCCACAGCTCAAGGAACCCCTAGCAACCTCTGGAGGAACCCCAGGGTTCCACGGAACCCTGGTTGAGAATGGCTGGCTTAGAGGGTAAAAGCTTTGGCTATTGAAAAGCAAGAAATCAAGATCTCTAGTCTTATTGAGTTTAAGTCCTTTGGTCATCATTTGAATGCTTTAGTTAATACTTTTTTTGTATTTGGCTAATGTCTTATTTTCTTGAAATTGGTTAGTAAGCCACATTTCATCTGAGAGGAGGTGAGATCTCAAAGAGTAAAAACTACCTAAAAAAAGCGAGAGTTCGAATATCTGGAGTTTCACATGATAGTCAATGTTCTTTTCTAGTTGACTGATGCCTTAAAAGTGAACAAGGGTAATGACGGGAAGAGGTGATAGCTCAGAAAGTAAGACCTCTGTCTTAAATAAAAAATAAATAGATTTTGATTCGAACGAGTGTAAACTTTGTGGCCCCGGACAAGCCACTCCAGTTCTCTCATTAGTTGGAGTATAAATCCAGTGAATTTTTATTTCTAGCTGGGTGATGCCTTGTATTCTTGAGAGGAGAGATAGCTCTGAGGGTTACTCATGCCTTACGTTTTTGAAATATGAGAAGATTTGAGTAGGGCTGAGATGATAATTCTGAGTGAAAGCTATGTGGCCCTGTTTATGCCCCTTCACCAGGGTTCTTCAAACTACGGCCCTCCAGGTGTTCAGGAACTACAATTCCCATCATGCCTAGTCATCTCTGTGAATGTCAGAGTTTTACAATGCCTCATGGGATTTGTAGTTCCGCAACAGCTGGAGGGCCGTAGTTTGAGGATCCCTGCCCTTCACCTTTCTTATGCCCTATTGACTTGGCTTTAAAACCTTTAGTCAATTTCCTTTTCTAGTTGCCCAATGCCTTGGATTCCTAAAATAGAAGAATAAACAATACGGAGTGTGAAAGAAGGTGATAACTCTGGTTAATGTAAAGAAAAAGTCAGAGTTCGATTCTAATTGAGCGTAAACCTTATGGCGCTGAACAAGCAGCTTCTCATTGGTTGTAGTTTAAATCCCTCAGTCATTGTCTGTATACATAATGACTTATTTTTTATTAAAGCGGAGGTCCACCCTGAAATTCTTTTTACATTAAAAATCCTTAAATAAAAAGAAAAAAATTATTAGAATTTTTTTTTTTTGTATACTCACCCTAAATGCCTGTTGCTATGCGGAAGTCCCCTAATCTGCCTCTACTGTGCCTCTTCCTTGTCCTCGGATTGAGAACTACCGTTTCCTCTTCTTGTGAATGGGGCGCGCTGCCTTCTGGGAACTGTGTGTATGCGAGTGGCGCATGCGCAGTAGGAAACGGGCAGTGAAGCCTTACGGCTTCACTGCCTGTTTCCCTTAGTCAGGATGGAGGAGCCCAGGACCTGCCAGCAGCGATCGATCGCTGTGGCGGGTCCGACATCACGGGTGAGTAGGACAGGTAAGTGTCCTTATTAAAAGTCAGAAGCTACACTGTTAGTAGCTGCTGACTTTTTTTTTTTAATGGCTGCACCTCCGCTTTAAGTAGGTTAGTGATGGCTCAATGGTAAAGAACTCTACCTAGCAAGAAAAAACAAGAGTTCTATTTTTTTTATAGTAAAGCCTTGGGCAAGCATCTTCACTTTTCACATGTTCCATTGGTTGTACTCCCCCCCCCCCCTTTTCAGTGCTTTTTCTAGTTGGCTAATGACGTATTCCCCTGAAACAGAGCAGCGATCTGATTAAAAGCACTCTCCATCCCAAGCTACTGCTTCTCTGTGCCATTTGAACTTTGGGTGCAGGAAGCAAGCTGAGCTATCCACACTCTCTAACTGGGAGTAGAAGAAAAGACTGCCACACACTGGATAGATCACAAGTGTCCACATTTAGTGTAGAAACTGTCCACAGACATGACAATGGCAGTCCCCCCTCTAATGTTTTTCAACCAGTCAGTGCTTATTCATCGAGAATGATCTCTAACCTCTAGGATTAAGCACTGATTGCGTGAAAAGCGTCAAATGGATGGTCCTAGGGTGCTGAGTGTCGTGTGCGGACAGCTTCTACAATAAATGTGGATGCTTGTGATCTATCCAGTGTGTGGCAGCCTCTTGTTCTACTCCCAGCATAGCAAGATTATTTGCAGTTGAAATGAGGCGATAGGTGAGTAAGAGTTCTGCCAGGACCAAGAGTTCTAGTCTCCCAGAATCAAAAGCCTTATGTCTCTTGGCAAACCACATTGACTTCCACTGTGAAATAATGATCCCTTAGTTGAAAATAAATTTAGTTGACTGATGCTTTGTATTTATTTATATAAGTAGTAAAGTGAACACAATGGTTGAGACGTGTTAATAGCTTAAAAGTTAAGAACTCTAGGTCATAAAAAAAAAAAAGAAATTTTAAAGGATCAAATCCCACTGTTAACATGTTGCCATTTGAATCCTTAAGTCAATTTTCTTTCTATTTCTCTAATGACTTATTTCCTGAATCAGTTTAGTGTGTTGCTTTGTATATGAACAGAGTTGATACCTATAAGATCTCTGCTAAAAAATAAAAAGGCAAGAGTTCTAATCACCCTGAGTAAACCGTGGTGGCTTTGGGCAAGCTGTTTTCACCCTTCACACATTTCATTGGGTAGTTTTGTAATCTATTTCCTGTTGGCTGATATTTTTGAACTAGGAAAGTGAACAGTATGCATTGTAGGAAATGATGATAACTCAGAGGGTAAGAACTTTGACTGCTGAAAGCAAACATTGAATTTTACTGAGTTCAAGTGCTGTGGTCATAATTTGAATCCCTTAGTCAGCATTATTTTCTACTTGACTAAAGCCATTTTTTCTTTAAAAAAAAGTCATATTTTGTTCAAGAGGAGGTGATATCTTAAAATGCAAGAACTCTACCTATTAAAAAAGCAAGAGTTCTAATCCTTGTGTCTCTGGACCAGTAGCTTCACTGCTCTTAAGTCCAATTGTTTGTGGTTTAAACCCCTTATGCCGTGTACACACGATCGGTTTTACCGATGAAAACAGTCCGATGGACTTTTCTCATCGGACAAACCGATCGTGTATGAGCTCCATTGGTCTTTTTTCCATCGGTGAGAAAAAATAGAACAGGTTTTAAATTTATCCGATGGGGGAAAAAAAACTATAGCAAATTCCGATCGTCTGTGTGGAACTCCATCAGACAAAAAACCCACGCATGCTCAGAATCAAGTCGACGCATGCTCAGAAGGATTGAACTTAATTTTTCTCGGCTTGTCAGGATGTTTTACGTCACGGCGTTTGGGACGGTCGGATTTTTGACTGATGGTGTGTAGGCAAGACTGATGGAAGTCAGCTTCATCGGATTTCCGATTGAAAAATCCATCGGATTCGAATCCATAGGAAATCCGATCGTGTGTACAGGGCTTTAGTCAATGTGTGTTTCTATTTGGCTAATGACTTATTTCCCTTAAGTAGGTTAGTAAGGATCTTGGCATTTGTGAGGAGGTTAAAGGTTCAGTGGTTAAAGCGTTGTTCCGCCCAATATTTTTTTTTTAAAAGCCAGCAGCTACACATACTGCAGCCGCTGGCTTTTAATAATAGGACACTTACCTGTCCTGGAGTCCAGCGATGTCGGCACCCGCAGCTGATGTTTCCATCAGCTGTCGGGTGCTGCCGCTGCCATTGCAGGTAAGGGTACCCTGGAGTGGAGCCTTTCGGCTTCATGCTGGGAACCCTACTGCGCATGCACGAGGTCCGCTCGTTTCTCCTACTGCCCTGGTGGCCGGGGGAGGGAGGAGCCCCAGCCGTGACGTCACCACCCACGGCTGAGGCTTCCGAAAGTGGGAAAGGATACCTGTCAAAGATAGGTATCCTGTCCCCCCTCCCCCCCCGAAAGGTGCCAATAGTGGCACCAGAGGGGGGAAGGAATCAGATGAGCGGAAGTTTCACTTTAGGGTGGAACTCCGCTTTAAAGGGGTTGTAAAGGCATTAAGATAAAAAGCCTTCTGTGTGCAGCAGTCCCCCCTAATGCTTATCTGAGGTCCATCTAGATCCAGCAATGTTGCAGGAGTGTTTCGGCTACCCGGGACTCCTTTCCTCATTGGCTGAGACAGCAGCGCCTTGCCATTGGCTCCCGCTGCTGTCAAAGTCAGTCGGACAATGGGGAGAAAAAGGGGGAGGGACCAGGATGCAGCTCCATGTCTGAATGGACACACGGAGCTGTTTTTGGTGGGGGCACTCGGCAGGAGGGAGGGGCCAGGAGCACTGAAGAAGGACCTAAGAGGAGGTTCAGGGCTGCTCTGTGCAAAACCATTACACAGGGCAGGTAAGTATAACATGTTTGTAATTTTTAACCAAAAAAAAAAAATCAAGACTTTGGTATCACTTTAAGAAAAAAAACAAGAGTCCTGATCCATCTGAGATAAAAGCTTGTAGCCTTGTGCAAGGCTTTTCACCTCTCTCATGTCCCTTTGGCTATAGTTCTATCTCCTTTTTCAGTGTTTTTTTTTTTTCCTATTAGGCTAATGACTTGAAACAGAGTAGTGAGGTGATGGCTTTCTCAAAATGAGATGGTAGTTCAGGAGGTAAGAGTTCTACCTCCTTGTAAAATCTCTCTAATCCTCCTCGATTAAAGCATTGTGTACCTAGTCAAGTCACTTATTTTCTCACTTGGTGGAATACAGATCCTTTAGTTGATTATGTTTCAACTTGGTTGATGTCTTATATTTTGGAAATAGCAAAGTGAACAGCAAAGTCTCCATGAGACAGTGATAGCTCAGAGGTTAAGAACTGTCACCAAACACAAGCAATCGAGAGTTCAAATCCTGCTAAGAGAGAGTTAAGAGAGTCGTCTTTTGAAATCCTGGTTTTTCCAATTTCGCCAATGTTCTATTTTCCTGAAATAGCTTAGTGAGCCACACGTTACCGGAGAGCAGGTGATAGCTCAAAGAGTAAGAGCTCTAACCCCTCTAAGGTAAATTTGCAGGACCCTGGAAAAGCCACTTCACATGTCTCAATGTTTGCAGTTAAATCCGTCAGTTGTCAGTGCCTGGTTTACAGTCAGATGCGATTTATTTTCCGAAAACAGTTTAGTGAGCTACTTTGTCTATGAGAGGAGGTGATAGCTATGAGGTTAGAAGCTCTACTTTATAGAAACATGACAAGAGCTCTAATCTCCTTAGTTAATGTTAAAAAATAGCTGGCCTGGGAAAGTCTCTTCATCACTGACGTTGGGCAGATTTTTAATCCTTTGGACTGTACCTAGTAAGAATAGAAAATGCCAGGGCATATTTTACCCCCACATAGACTCCACAAGATGGACCGGGCGCACCCGTCGGAGTGTTGGAGGTGTGGCGCCTCCCCAGGCGACTTCTCCCACATTTTCTGGCAGTGCCCCGGGATCCAACATTACTGGATGATGGTATTAAACCTAATTAATAGGGTGGCCTCAACCAACATTCCAGTGAAGATGGAGGTTTGTCTCTTGGGAATAATTGAGCCTATTGTCCCGTCATCTGCTGGACGTGTTCTGGTCAGCCTTTTACTCTTTTATGCTCGTAAGAATATTGCCATGCATTGGAAAAAGCCCACCCCCCCCCCATCAGTGCTACAGTGGAAACGCTTGGTGAACGCCAGCCTTCCCCTATATAAAGACACATATGCCAACAGAGGGTGTTTCCTGAAGCATGATAGGGTTTGGCGCACCTGGTTGGCGGAACCGGAGACTGCTGGCTGATTTGAGGCGCATGGTGTATATAGCTATGCTTGGAGGTGTAGTGGATGCTCATTTGATATGTTATATCTTAACGAACCCTTGTCTGTATTGCCATGATATTCTGTATGCACTTGTTCTCTGAGGACATTGTACATGCCTAAGCAAGGTTTTTCTTTGTTTTGTTTTCTATTTTTTATTTTTGTATGTCTTTGTGTTTGAAAATCTTCAATAAAAAAAAAAAAAAAAAAGGAATAGAAAATGCCCCAACATCAGTGGGAGTAGACCATGTCTCAGGTTTGGTGGTCAGTGGGAGTAAAAACTACATAGCACCCATGGCCAGAAGAAGAAGGGAAAGTGCCCCATCATTGGTATCCGCAGAAGAAATAGTGCCCCAGTTAGAGGAGTGGTGCCTCGTCATTGGTGATCTCAGAAGAAATAGTTTCTCATACCAGTGGGAGGAACAGTGCCCCAAGGGCTGGATAAAGGTAAGCAAAGGGCCACATCCGGGCCACAGATTGGAGACCACTGCTTTAGGTGATATTTCTTGTTGACTGATGCCTTACATTTTTGAATTAGGAAAATGTGAGAATAAATTAACAATGTCAAGAGCTTGATTCCTACAGAGTTCAAGTACTGTGGCCTTTGGTCATCATTTGGGTCCCTTAGTCAATTTGATAGGAGGTCAAAGGTTAAAACGAAAAGTAACTTTACTAACCCCTACCGTTAAAGTGTTTGTAAAGGCTCACATTTTATTTTCTAAAATAATAAAACTCTTATACTTACCAGCTTTGTGCAATAGTATTGCACAGAGTTTCCCTAAACCTCCTCTTCTGGGGTCCCCCGTCAGCACTCTAGTCTCTTCCTCTTCTTTGTCTGCCCCATAGAATGCACTTGCTGTGGGGGCAGATGTGCATGTTCACTCCCGAGTCGGGCTGATTGCATCCATAGACACACACAGTACGGCTCAGACCTGCCCTCTGCTTTAATTAATAGCCGCAGGTGCCAATGACTCCCACTGCTGCCTGTGTGTCCTGCGAGGACAGAGAGAGAGAGCATGTAGTGCTGCTGCAAATGGGTACAGTGCTGGATTTAAAGAGGAGTCAGGTAAGTATATAAGGAGGGGGCTGGGGGGAGCTGATACTGAAAAGTTTTTCACCTTAATGCTGAGAATACATTAAGTTAAAAAATCCGATGCCTTTAGAACCACTTTAAGCCTTGTGGTGCTGGACCAGTGGCTTCACTTTTCACATATTTTATTTGTTGCATTTTAAACCCTTAATCAATGTGTTTTACTAATTGGATAATGACATATTTTCCCTAAAGAGTGAGGTGCTTAGTATTTGGAAGGGGGTAATAGCTCAGTGGTTAAAGCGGACCATCAGTCATTTTTTTCAACTTTCCATCTATTAAATCTTCGGCCTTGTTGTTGTTTTAACTTTTTTCTGCCAGTAAATACCTTATACAGCCCACTTCCTGTTTCTTGTCTGGTCATTAGCCTAGGCCAGTGTTTCTCAACTCCAGTCCTCAAGGCGCCCTAACAGGCCATGTTTTCAGGCTTTCCATTATTTTGCACAGGTGATTTGATCGGTTTCACTGCCTTAGTAATTACCACAGCCGTATCGTCTGAGGGAAATCCTGAAAACATTACCTGTTGGGGCGCCTTGAGGACTGGAGTTGAGAAACACTGGCCTAGGCTTATGACATCATGCACAGCTCTCTCTCTCTCTCTCTCTCACTCACTCTTGTGAGAGTTTGCCAGGAAGGGAGTCATACGAGGGCCAATGAGAGCTGCAGAGCTGGAGGTGTGCTTCTGTGTGTCTGTTTAAATCCAGGAAGTGAACAGGCAGCAATGGATGCAGCCAGACTTAGTGGAGGGAGATTTCTGCAGCATATTTGGCAAGTACAGAAATACAATATATATAAAATAATATGCTAAGTGGTTGGAGGGAAGCTTCAGAATGGAAAATATGTTTTTATTACAAATTATGTGAGCAGACGGCAGTTCCTCTTTAAGAATTCTGGCTAGTGAAAAAAAAACAAGCGCTCAAATCCATTTGAGTTAAGTTTTGAAATAAAGCCTTGTGGTTCTGGACAAGCTTCTTCACATGCCCCATTGGTTGGAGTTCTATTGTTTTTTTTTTTCCAGCTGGCTAATAACCAATTTTTCGGTACAATCTTTTTTTATTGAGTTTTTTTGAAGAAATGAAAGACGATTATAATAATCCCACGCAGGGGATGTGAACAAATAAGCATGACATAACACAGCTTAATAATGCACATTAGAAACAAATGTGGTAGTGGGAATAGTCGAACATCAGCAACCCTCCGGCCCAGACCGGGGGGTCAACATAGGGTAACTGAGCTTGATTGCTCAGAAATTAAATCGCAGAAGAATCCACAAAAAAATTTGAAAAACAAAACGAAACTCAAGGTCATACGAATAAAAAACACAAATAAAAAGACACACAAATAAAAAAACACAGGGGGAAAAGGAAATATAGGTGGTGAAGAGGGGACACCAGAGAGGGGAAGGAAAGATAAAGGAAGAAAGGGGGTATTGAGCAGAAAGGTAGGGTAAGAAAAAGACAAGGGAAAGGCAGGGTACCCCCAGGTCAGGAGGGAAGAGGGGGTCAATTGGCGAGGCCCAAACTGATCGGATGCAGAGTGGGAAGAGCGTAGGACCACCACGGGCCCCAAACCTTGAGGAACTTGGCGTGGGAGTCTTGAAGAATACTGGACATTTTCTCATTAATCTAATAACCTATTTTTATGAAACAGAATAGTGGACGGCTTTACTTTCTAAATGAGGTGATAGCTCAGAGGGTAAGAGCACTACATCATTAAAACAAAGCAAGAGTTTAAATCTTCCTGAAACAAAGGATCAAGTCCATGGAGAAACCACTTGTTTTCTCTGACTGGGTGGGATAGTGGTCCCTTAGTTTAGTGGTCATCAACCCTGTCCGCAGGGCCCACTAACAGGCCAGGTTTGCAAGATAACTGAAATACATCACAGGTGATATCATTTGCTGCTCAGTGATTGCAGTATTCTAGTCTGCATCTCCCCCCAAGGTTAAATACATAAAACCTGGCCTGTTAGTGGGCCCTGAGGACAGGGTTGATGACCACTGCGGCTTAGTTGATGATATGTCTAGTTGGCTAATGTCCTCTATTTCTTAAAAAGTAGCAGAAACAATATGGTGCTTGTGATGGTTCAGAGGGTAAGAACTCTGGCTCTACAAATAAACAAGAGATCAAAAGTTCAAATACCCCACTTAAACTAAGCATTGTCATTTAAATCTCCGGCCAAATGTCTTTATTTCTATTTCGCTAATGCCTTATTTTCCTGCAATAGGTTAGTGCAGTGTTTCTCAACTCCAGTCCTCAAGGCGCCCCAACAGGTCATGTTTTCAGGATTTCCCTCAGATGAAACAGCTGTGGTAATTACTGAGGCAGTGAAACTGATCAAATCACCTGTGCAAAATAATGGAAAGCCTGAAAACATGACCTGTGAGGCTGGGTTCACACTAGTGCGACACGACATCTGTCCTACTTTGGATCCGACTTTGCCCTGCGACATGAAGCCGACATATGTCCGACTTTCAATGAACGGGGATCCGACTTGGATCCCCGCCAATAGCAGGCAGTGTGTTTGATATGAATCTTGAAGGGGAACTCCAGGCTAAATTTTAAATAAAAAACCGGCATGGGTTCCCCCTCCAGAGGCATACCAGGCCCTTGGGTCTGGTCTGGATTTGAAGGGGCGCCCGTACGCCGAAAAAACGGTGTGGGGGTCCCCTCAAAATCCAAACCAGACCCTTATCCGAGCACGCAACCTGGCAGGCCGCAGGGGAAGAGGGGGGGACGGGAGAGCGCCCCCCCTCCCTCCTGAACCTTACCAGGCAGCATGCCCTCAACATGGGGGGTTTGGTGCTCTGGGGCAGGGGGGCGACCTGCGGCCCCCCCACCCCAGACCACCCTGCCCCCATGTTGATGAGGACAGGGCCTCTTCCCGACAACCCTGGCCGTTGGTTGTCGGGGTCTGCGGGCGGGGGGCTTATCGGAATCCGGGAGCCCCCTTTAATAAAGGGGCCCCCGGATCCCGGCCCCCCCACCCTATGTGAATGAGTATGGGGTACATCGTACCCCTACCCATTCACCTGGTGGAAAAAAATTGCAATAAAAAAACCACACAGCTTTTTAAAGTATTTTATTGCACAGCTCCGGGGGTCTTCTTCCGACTTCGGGGGTCTCCGGTGTCGTCGCCGCGCTCTCCGGTTCTTTCTTCTGCCGGGCCTCCGCTAACTTCTTTTTAGCTCTTTTGCTAGCGGAGGCCCGGTCTTCTCCGTCGCCTTCTTCTTCTCCCGCTCTCCGGTTCTTCTCCCGCTCTCCGGTTCTTTCTTCCGCCGGGCCTCCGCTAACTTCTTTTTAGCTCTTTTGCTAACGAAGGCCCGGTCTTCTCCGTCGTCTCGTCCGGCTCTCCGTTGTCCTTCTGCCGGCCCCTCCACTAACTTCTTTAGCTCTTTTGCTAGTGGAGGAGCCGGTCTTCCCGTCGTCGCCGTCGGCGTCTTCTTCCCTCTTCTCCTCCTCGATGTTGACGCGTCGCTTCCTCCCGCTGTAATACTGGCTCTCCGCTCCGCTCCGAATTAATATAGGCTTCTCATGACGTCACAGTCACATGTTACGGGGCACATGGCCCCGGAGCATGTGACTGTGACGTCATGGGAACATGTGACTGTGACGTCATGAGAAGCCTATATTAATTCGGAGCGGAGCGAACAGCCAGTATTACAGCGGAAGGAAGCGACGCGTCAACATCGAGAAGGAGAAGAGGGAAGAAGACCGGGCCTCCGTTAGCAAAAGAGCTAAAAAGAAGTTAGCGGAGGCCCGGCAGAAGAAAGAACCGGAGAGCGCGGCGACGACACCGGAGACCCCCGAAGTCGGAAGAAGACCCCCGGAGCTGTGCAATAAAATACTTTAAAAAGCTGTGTGGTTTTTTTATTGCAATTTTTTTCCACCAGGTGAATGGGTAGGGGTACGATGTACCCCATACTCATTCACATAGGGTGGGGGGCCAGGATCCGGGGGCCCCTTTATTAAAGGGGGCTCCCGGATTCCGATAAGCCCCCCGCCCGCAGACCCCGACAACCAACGGCCAGGGTTGTCGGGAAGAGGCCCTGTCCTCATCAACATGGGGGCAGGGTGCTCTGGGGTGGGGGGGCCGCAGGTCGCCCCCCTGCCCCAGAGCACCAAACCCCCCCATGTTGAGGGCATGCGGCCTGGTACGGTTCAGGAGGGGAGGGGGGCCGCTCTCTCGTCCCCCCCTCTTCCCCTGCGGCCTGCCAGGTTGTGTGCTCGGATAAGGGTCTGGTTTGGATTTCGGGGGGGACCCCCACGCCGTTTTTTTGGCGTAGGGGCGCCCTTTCAAATCCAGACCAGACCCAAGGGCCTGGTATGCCTCTGGAGGGGGAACCCATGCCGGTTCTTTATTTAAAATTTGGCCTGGAGTTCCCCCTCAAGATCAGCAGAGCACAAGTCGCATGCCAAAGTCGGATCATGCAAGACTGCGGTCCGACTTTGATCCGACTTCAATGATAGTCAATGGGCTGAAGTCGGATCAAAGTCGGACCAAAGTAGTACAAGGAGCATTCTCAAAGTCGGACCGACATGTGTCGGACCAGTTAAGACGGCTCTCATAGGGAAACATTGATTTTCACACGTCATGCGACATGAGCTCCCAATGTCGGAGCGTTTGTCGCCCCAGTGTGAACCAGGCCTTAGGGCGCCTTGAGGACTGGAGCTGAGAAACACTGGGTTAGTGAGCCATGTTTTAAGAAGGCTAGATAGCTTAAAGGGTAAGAGCTCTATCGAAAAAAAGCAAGCTCTCATCTCTCAAGCCTCATACACACGAACGAGTTTCTCTGCAAAAACCAGCAAGAAACTTGCTGGCAGAGATTTTTTGCCGAGAAATTTGTTCGTGTGTATGGTTTCTCGTCAAGAAAAGCGACAAGAATCTCGACGAGAAAATAGAGAACCTGCTCTCTATTTTCTCGTCGAGATTCTCGTCAGCCTGTTTCTCGACGAGAAAATTGTGTGTGTGTACACTTACCTTTTCGCCGGGAAGCCCGCGCATGCTCAAAATGACTTTGACGCATGCGCGGTAGCTTCCTAGGCATAGGTAGGGTGAACCAAGATGGCGGCGACGGCATCGAATGTGACGAGCGCATGCTCGTCGTATTCGATGACGTCACCGCGTTCGCTCCATTCAAAGAACCGCGGGTTCTTTGAATCGAGCGTGTGTACACTCGGCCGGGACAAGTTTCTTGTCCAAGAATCTCGTCGAAAAAAACGACATGTTTTTTTCGACGAGAATCTCGGCCGTGTGTACCAGGCTACAGAGTTAAAACTTTTGTGTCACTGAAAAAGCCACTTCGCCTCTCAGATGTCCCTGTGTAGGGAGTGCTTTTTGCCGATTTATTTTCTTTGAAAAAGTTAGTGAAGTGCTTCATGTCCAAAAAGAACGATAGCTCAGTGGTTAAGAACTCTGGCTAATATAATCAAAGCAGTAGTTCTAGTCCGGTGATGGTGAACCTTGGCACCCCAGATGTTTTGGAACTACATTTCCCATGATGCTCATGCATTCTGCAGTGTAGTTGAGTATCACGGGAAATGTAGTTCCAAAACATCTGGGGTGCCGAGGTTCTCCATCACTGCTCTAGTCCATCTAAGTGCCTTGTGCCCCTGGATAGGCCACATTATGTATTGCACGTTTCATGAGCCGTAGTCTGAACTGCTTTGTAAATTCTTATTTCCTGTTGTCTCGCTTATCTACCTTAAACAGGTTAGTGAGCCATTCTATATCTGAGAGGAGGTGATGGCTCAGAGAATAAGCCCTATGGCTTCATAAAGAAGAAAAGACAAGGTTCTAATCCCCCCTGCTGTCTGTCAATCTTTGTGACCCTGCCCGAACTACTTTAACTCAAAAATAAGCAATTTGTTGTAGTTTATTTATACATTAATCAGTCTTTTTTTTCAATTTGGCTAATTATTTTCTTGGAATAAGTTAAAGTGACTCTAAAGGTTGTAATTTTTTTTTTCTTAAAAAAACAACAACAAACGTAATACTTACCTGCTCTGTATAATGGTTTTGCACAGAGCAGCCCGATCCTCTTCTTTTTGGGTCCCCCGCCAGTGGTCCTGGCTCCTCCCACCTGCCGAGTGCCCCCAATAACAAGCCTCTTGCTATTGATGCCAGCTCGCTCCTGAGCCACGCTCCTGTAAATGGACATTATTCACTCACACACAGAGCGCAACTCAGCCCCACCCCCATGCTCTCTCCTCATTGGCTCACTGGCTGTGATTGACAGCATCAGGAGCCAATGGCTCCTGCTGCTGTGTGAGACAATGAGGAGAGAGAGACCCGGGAGGGCTGCTGCTCTCTTGCATATTGCTGAATTAGGATGGGGCTCGTGTAAGTGTAAGGGGGGGGGGGGGAACTGCACCCAGAAGGTTTTTTTACCTTAATACAGGGGTCTTCAAACTAAGGCCCTCCAGTTCAGAAACTACAATTCCCATCATGTCTGTGAACGTCAGAGTTTTACAATGCTTCATGGGACGTGTAGTTCCACAAAAGCTGGAGGGCCGTAGTTTGAAGATCCCTGCCTTGATGCATAGAATGCATTAAGATAAAAAATCCTCCTGCTTTTAGGGCAGGGGTCTCAAACTGGCGGCCCTCCAGCTGTTGCGAAACTACAAGTCCCATGAGGCATTGCCAGGCTGACAGGTATAAGTAGGACTCCCACAGGCAGAGGCATGATGGGACTTGTAGTTTCACAACAGCTGGGGGGCCACCAGTTTGAGACCTCTGTTTTAGAACCATTTTAGCCACTTCAGCCCCGGAAAAATGTACCCCCTTCCTGACCAGAGCACTTTTTGCGATTTGGCACTGTGTCGCTTTAACTGACAATTGAGCGGTCGTGCGAAGTGGTACCCCAAAAAAATTGACGTCTTTTTTTTCCCACAAATAGATTTCTTTTGGTGGTATTTGATCACCTCTGTGGTTTTAATTTTTTGCGCTATAAACAAAAAAAAAAAGAGTAACAATTTTAAAAAAAAAGGAATATTTTTTACTTTTTGCTATAATAAATATCTCCAAAAAATATATAATTTTTTTTTCTCAGTTTAGGCCGATACGTATTCTTCTACATATTTTTGGTTTAAAAAAAAAAAAAAAAGGAATAAGCGTATATTGATTGGTTTGCGCAAAAGTTATAGTGTCTACAAAATAGGGGATAGTTTTATGGCATTTTTATTTTTTTATTAGTAATGTCGGCGATCAGCGATTTTTATCGTGACTGCGACATTATGGCGGACACTTTTGACACTATTTTGGGACAATTGTAATTTATACAGCGATCAGTGCTATAAAAATGCAGATTACTGTGTAAATGACACTGGCAGGGAAGGGGTTAACCACTAGGGGGGGGCAAGGAAGGGGTTAACTGTCCTAGGGAGTGATTCTAACTGTGTGGGGGCTGGGCTACATGTGACACGATACTGATCACTGCTCCCGATAACAGGGAGAAGCAGATCTCTGTCCTGTCACTAGGCAGAACAGGGAAATGCCTTGTTTACATAGGCATCTCCCCATTCTGCCGCTCCGTGACACGATCCCCGGACACCGGCGGACATCAAGTCCCACGGGCACGGTCCCGCACCCGCTTGGGTTTTTTTTAAAAGCAACGTACAGGTGCGTTGCTTTGCCCAGCCAAGCCATTCTGCCGACGTATATGTTCATTAGGTGCTCGGCGAGTGGTTAATGAGCTGCTCTGTGGTTGTGGGGTAGTGATAACTCAGAGGGTACGTTTTAATCACTCTTAAGCCTCGTACACACGGCCAGTTTTCTCCTAGTCAAGAAACGACAAGAAAACTGCCGGGAGAGCTTTCTTGCCGAGAAAACCGGTCGTGTGTACGAGGCTTTCAGGTTTCTCGTCAGGAAAACTGGCCAGAATCTCGACGAGAAAAATAGAGAACCTGCTCTCTATTTTCTCGTCTGGATTCGTCTGGATTCTCGTCGGCCTGTTTCCCGACGAGAAACCCGAGAGTGTGTATACTTACCTGTCGCCGTGGAAACCCGCGCATGCTCGAAATGACTTTGACGCATGCGCGGTAGCTTCCTAGGCATAGGTAGGGTGTAGCAAGATGGCGGCGACGGCCTCGAATGTGACGAGCGCACGCTCGTCGTAGTCGATGATGTCACCGCGTTCGTGCCATTCAAAAGAACGGCGGTTCTTTTGAATCGTACGTGTGTACACTCGGCCGGGACAAGATTCTTGTTCAAGAATCTCATCAGGAAAAACAATGTGTTTTTTCCTGACGAGATTCTTGTCCATGTGTACGAGCTTAAGGCTTAAGCTAAAGTCATACAGCCCTGGACAAGCCACCTCTTTTTTTATTTTATTTCTTTTGTAGTTGACTAATGCCCCATTCTGCTGAAATATATAAATGAGGTGCTTTGTATTTGGGAGCTGTAGCTCTGAGGGTCACCTAACTAAATAGAAAATAAGGCATTACCACATTTTACCACATTTTATTTTATTTATCATCCAGATATCTTGCCCTCTGAGCCAACAACTCCTATCTAGCAGTCCACAACACAGAGTCTTTTTGGGGGTGTCTCTACCAGCTTTGTACATCTAGAGAGGGATATTTTTGCTCATTCTTCTTTGCAAAATATCTCAAGCTCTGTTAGATTGGATGGAGAGCGTCTGTGAACAGCAATTTGCAAGTCTTGCCACAGATTCTCAATAGGATTTAGGTCTGGACTGTGAGACTGGGCCATTCTAAAGCCCCGTACACACGGTCGGACTTTTGGCCAACAAACTTCATTTTGAGCAAGTTGGACCAACAATCCGACCGTGTGGACGCTCCATCAGGCAAACTTTTTTTTTTGTTTGTTTTCATCGGACAAAAGTTGGGTCTGCAAACGGACAAACTTTTGGCCAACAAAAGTCTGATGGAGCAAAGTCCGACCGTGTGTACAGAAAACCATAGGACTTTTGTCCGATGGACAAAACAACGAATGTTAAAATCAACCAACAATAGCAGAAGTTGACCAAAGGGTGGCGGTAAAGAGCAGAAAAACCACGTGATGTTGCAAAAAGTTTTGGGAAAGTTTGCAGAAAAGTCCTATGGTGTGTATGTTATGGGTGTGCCCGGCCAACTCCGTTCGGACAAAAAAACACGGAAACGTCAGATGGAAGTCCGACCGTGTGTATGGGGCTTAAGATTGCCCTGTATTTGGCTCCATTCATCTTCCCATCAACTCTGACCAGCTTCCCTGTCCCTGCTGAAGAAAAGCGTCCCCACAACATGATGCTGCCACCACCATGTTTCACGGTGGGGATGGTGTGTTCAGGGTGATGTGCAGTGTTAGTTTTCCACCACACATAGCATTTTGCTTTTAGGCCAAAAAGTTACATTTTGGTCTCATCTGACCAGAGCACCTTCTTCCACGTTTCCTGTGTCCCCCACATGGCTTCTTGCAAACTGCAAACAGAACTTCTTATGGTTTTCTTTCAACAATGGCTTTCTTCTTGTCACTCTTCCATGAAGGGCAGATTTGTGGAGAGCACGACTAATAGTTGTCCTGTGGACAGATTCTCCCACCTGAGCTGTGGATCTCTGCAGCTCCTCCAGAGTTACCATGGACCTCTTGGCTGCTTCTCTGATGAATGCTCTCCTTGCCCGGCCTGTCAGTTTAGGTGGACGGCCATGTCTTGGTAGGTTTGCAGTTGTGTCATACTCTTTCTATTTTTGGATGATGGATTGAACAGAGCTCTGTGAGATGTTCAAAGTTTGGGATATTTTTTTTATAACCTAAAGCCCCGTACACACGGTCGGACTTTTGGCCAACAAACTTCATTTTGAGCAAGTTGGACCAACAATCCGACCCCAAACTTTTTTTTTTTTTTTTGTTTTGTTTTCATCGGACAAAAGTTGGGTCTGCAAACGGACAAACTTTTGGCCAACAAAAGTCTGATGGAGCAAAGTCCGACCGTGTGTACAGAAAACCATAGGACTTTTGTCCGATGGACAAAACAACTAATGTTAAAATCAACCAACAATAGCAGAAGTTGACCAAAGGGTGGCGGTAAAGAGCAGAAAAACCACGTGATGTTGCAAAAAGTTTTGGGAAAGTTTGCAGAAAAGTCCTGTGGTGTGTATGCTATGGGTGTGCCCGGCCAACTCCGTTCGGACAAAAATCCAAGGAAAAGTCAGATGGAAGTCCGACCGTGTGTATGGGGCTTAACCATGCTTTAAACTTCTCTACAACTTTATCCCTGACCTGTCTGGTGTGTTCCTTGGCCTTCATGATGCGGTTTGTTCACTAAGGTTATCTAACAAACCTCTCAGGGCTTCACAGAACAGCTGTATTTATTCTGAGATTAAATTACACGCAGGTGGACTCTATTTACTAATTAGGTGACTTCTGAAGGCAATTGGTTCCACTAGATTTTAGTTAGGGGTATCAGAGTAAAGGGAGCCCGAATACAAATGCACGCCACATTTTTCACATATTTATTTGTAAAAAAAAATATGAAAACCATTTATCATTTTCCCTCCACTTCACAATTATGTGCCAGTTTCTGTTGGTCTATCACATCCCAAAAACCCCAATAAAATACATTTAAGTTTTTTGGTTGTAACATGACAAAATGTGGAAAATTTAAAAGGGGTATGATAAGTTTTTCAAGGCACTGTATAATGCTGCCTTCACAAGGATGTAAAGGAGACCATTGCTGACCTACCAAAAAATTGGATTTAAATGTAAATGGCAAAGATCTTAATACAGAACACTCTATAACTTCCACAGTCCCATCACAATCCTAGCTCCATCTGATGCATTCAGTCTAAATGGCATTTTTAGGGGCTCCTGATATCAAGGTCAGACCTGTCAGTTTTAATGTACGGTTTAAGTTTGTTCTAAATATTTTTACCGCTTGACCTCAGAAAGATTTACCCCCTACATGACGAGGCCATTTTTTGCGATACGGCACTGCGTTACTTTAACTGACAATTGCGCGATCATGCAATGCTGTACCCAAATAAAATGTATGTATTTTTTTTCCCCACAAATAGCTTTCTTTTGGTGGTATTTGATCACCTCAGCAGTTTTTATTTTTTGCGCTATAAACAAAAAAGACCGACAATTTTGAAATTCTGCTTTAAAACATATCAAATAATTTAGGCCATGTCATAAATTTAGGCCAATATGTATTCTGCTACATATTGTCGGTAAGAAAATCCCAATAAGCGTATATTGAGTGGTTGGCACAAAAGTTATAGCGTCTACAAACTATGGGATATTTTTATGTATTTATTTTTACTAGTAGTGGTGGCGATTAGCGACTTTCAGTGGGACTGTGATATTGTGGTGGACACTTTGACACTAACTGACACTTTTTGGGAACCAGTGACACTAATACAGTGATCAGTACTTAAAAATATGCTCTGTCACTGTACTAATGACACTGGCTGGGAAGGGGTTAACATCAGGGGCGATCAAAGGGTTAACTGTGTGCCTAGCCAGAGTTTTACTACACTGTGTGAGGTTCTTTCACTAGGAGAAGAGATGGAATTTATTCCATGCCTTCCCTCCTGTCAGAACCAAGATCTGCCTTGTTTATATAGGCAGATTGCTGTTCTGGCTCACCCCCTTAAGATCGGTGCGTGCCGGCGGACATCGAGTCCCCGACACCCGCCAAACGGGTTTCGCTGTGTATGACAGTGTATGCAAGCCGGCAGCACGCATGCACACCCTCTACCCGGAAGTGTTGGATCACATACATTGTGTGTGTGTGTGTATATATATATACATATATATATATATATATATACACACATACATATACACCAATAAATACAGTGTGTGTGTGTGTGTAACACTCACTTTTTTACCCTGAAAATGGAGGGTAAACTGTGCCTGCGTGTTATACGTAGGGGCTGTGGAAAGTTTTTTCCCTGAAACTTCCCTCTTAAAGTTAGGGTGTGTGTTATACGCCGATAAATACGGTATATATATATATATATATATATATATATATATATATAGCCATTAATGTCTAAACCGCTGGCAACAAAAGTGAGTACACCCCTAAGTGTTACAAGGTCTCAGGTGTGAATGGGGAACAGGTGTGTTAAATTTGGCGTTCGCTCTCATACTGGTCACTGGAAGTTCAAGATGGCACCTCATGGCAAAGAACTCTGAGGATCTGAAAAAAATAATTATTGCTCTACATAGAGATGGCCTAGGCCAGGGATTTGCAATTAGCGGACCTCCAGCTGTTGCAAAACTACAAGTCCCATCATGCCTCTGGGTGTCATGCTTGTGACTGTCAGTCTTGCTATGCCTCATGGGACTTGTAGTTCTGCAACAGCTGGAGCTCCGCTAATTGCATATCCCTGGCCTAGGCTTCAACAAGATTGCCAATACCCTAAAACTGAGCTGCATCATGGTGGCCAAGACCATACAGCGGTTTAACAAGACAGGTTCCACTCAGAACAGGCCTTGCTTTGGTCTACTAAAGAAGTTGAGGTCACGTGCTCAGCGTCATATCCAGAGGTTGTCTTTGGGAAATAGACGTATGAGTGCTGCCAGCATTGCTGCAGAGGTTGAAGGGGGTGGGGGGGGTCAGCCTGTCAGTGCTCAGACCATACGCCACACACTGCATCAAATTGGTCTGCATGGCTTCCTTGTCTTGAGTTGTTTCTGCTTTTCATCCCTACCAGGACAATGTTCCTTAATCCTTCTATGTGGCTCCAGTTAACCAAAATGAAATTTCCATGCATTGCTTGGATACGTTTCAGCTTGTGCGAGTACATCACTTTTTTCAGAAAGACCAATTCTTTTTTTTGTTATCTCGGGTGTTCTTGTTTCACCAGGTCAGGGTGGCTCAGACTAACCATCTTATAAAAGTGTATCATTGCAAGTAACAGGTTTTACCCTTTCCTGACGAGGTGCACTCTACTAGATCTGTGGATGCTTCTTGGGTTTTCCACCACCACTTTACATTTTCTGTAAGTTTACCAGGTTGACATTTCAGCCTCATTTCACGACAACTTCAGAAGTAAGGTCCATCAGCCAGCTCTTTAAACTGCAGGCAGTGCCTCGCTTGCTCTTTTCTTGGGCCAGTCAACGTTTTTTTTTCCAGGAATTTTGGACTGTGAAGGTAAAAAAAAAAAAATCCGTGTCCCTCAATGGACAAGCAAAAAGACTATGGTACTTTCCCTAAAATAATTTTCTCAAAGTTCATTGATGGTCAAATGTCCCACCCCTCTGTTTTTGATCGTGCCATCGGTACCGCACTGTTAGAAAACAAATTAATGGTGGTGGTGGTGATAGTAGAAGTTATCCTAGGCTAGGCTAACCCTAAGGGTTTTTTTTGTTTGCCAGTATTCAACAATCCAGTAGCCACCAGTAGAACCTGAAAGTCAAAGACTTCCTTTGTTCCTCAATGGATTACAAGCAAATGATATTACAGAGCATTAAAGCCTTTTAATTTCCACTGTATGGGTAAGAATAGACACAAAAAAAAAGTAAGGGAGATCTCCCCACCGGGAGCATAGTGAGCACTAAAAAGCTGACACATAATTTAACTTTTACCACCACTCCCCCAAAAATGTATGGGAGCCAGGTTCATAAGGTAAGTATGTGGTTTTTACATACAGTAGAGGATATCTCCTGAAAGTGTGGTGCTACTTCCTAGATAGATGGATGCACAGGAATAATAGTACAAAAATAAAAGACGAATAAACCAGTTAGAAGTACCACAGTTCTTCACGAGGATGCCTTACTTTCATGAAAGAACTTATTTTTATAACTGGACGAGTGGAACCCGAACCAACTTTAGAAAGGAAAAGAGCCAAGACCCAGGGCATGGACATCAGGTTCATAGAGCCTCAGGCACTACCAAGGCAGCAGGTGACTTGACCTACCAGACTGATCTTCTAACAGAAATATCACTTTTGGGGTGCATTGACCCCATTACCTGTCCTATGTATTCAGCTTCTTTTTTTTTTGCTTTTCTTTTAGCAAGGCATCAAAAAGCAGAACACCTACGAGCTGCCAACACTCTACAGGACAGAAGATTACTTTGACAGAACCCACAACTACGTAAAAAAACTAAATTGACTTTTCCCATTCATCGCAACTGCTGAACTTGGACCCATTAAATAGTTTTGATGTATTTCTGCTACAGTAATGTTTTTTTACATTTGGGCACTTCTAGTGCTCTCTAAACCACATACCTTTTACCCATCATCTGTAAAGCTTGCACTGAAATAATAAACCCAATGTTTTTTTTTTATTAATGTGGTACCCATCATTACCTTGGAAAAAAAAAAAAGAAAAAAGTTTGATGTTTTTTTTTTCTACTTCTCCATTAATCATATTGAAGACCGATGTTTGAGCATTGATAAAAGGTAACAGCAATTGTGGGTTGTTTCAGCGTGGCACTATACTTTTTGAAAATAGCACCTTTCCTCCCATGTAGAACAGGGTCATTTAGTGAATTACGGTATTTCTGCTGTAGCTGACAGTTGCAAACAGCCTCTGTGGAGTTTTTTGGGTAAATATACAGCCACCCAATAACCATAATATTGATTGTGAAGATGTTCAGAAGGAGTTTGGTACTTTGAGAATTTGAGTGTAACTTGGCAATTGACCATTTATTTTGTGCTGCCTATCACATACCCGATGAGCGTATTACTCTCCACTATGCTTTGTCCCCACCTTTCAGCAGTACTACATAAGAGCCTTTTTGGTAAGGATTGCCATTGCTAGGTTTTGATCGGCACTCTCTTGTCTACGCTCGGTTCTAATTGCCCAAGCTCTCTCACACCCAAAAAAAAAAATTGTGCGTGAATACCACTACAGACTGCTGGAAGTATTAACTCCAGCCACAAGTGGTTCACTTAGAGATCTACTTCGCTTCTGACATTTATTTTCCATGCATTCATTAGGACAACAGTAAACAAGTGTCAACTATCATTCAGCATTGGGTAACAGCACCTAGATCACCTACCTGGCCTTCGTCCATTCTTCAGGCTGGGTTCACACTTGTGCGTTGCGTTTTTGAGCTTGGAGTCTTTGCAATCAGTCATTCAGCGGTTCCTTTGCATTTATAGCTGCGGACTTGCCAACCTGGGAAGTCTCGCCGCTGTTATGAGGGGGAACTCCACGCCAAATTTTAAAATAAATAACCGGCATGGGTTCCCCTACAGGAGCATACCAGACTCTTAGGTCTGGTATGGACTTTAACGGGAACCCCTACGCCGAAAAAAAAAACGGCGTGGGGGTCCCCCCAAAATCCATAGCAGACCCTTATCCGAACACGCAGCCCGGGTGGGGACGAGCGAGCGCGCGCACCCCCCCCAGACCGTACCAGGGCCTGGTATGCTCCTGGAGGGGAACCCATGCCGTTTTTTTATTTAAAATTTGGCGTGGAGTTTCCCCTCAAGATCCCTGTTCAGAACGCAACACGTGCGAAGCAGATGCATGCCCATAGAACATAATGGGCCTGAGCTGCACCGCAATGCCTAGAGAACGCACACTTTTTTTGGCAATGTGCAGTGCAAATGCATCGCACATATGTGAACCAGCCTCATTGAAATCAATGTATTTTATAATGTTATGAGAATTGATTGCGGTGTAAGCCGCAACCAATTCGCATAGGTGTGAACCCGGCCTCAGACTCTAGGTCAACTTTCACTGTTTGCAACTTTCACTGGGGGGGGGGGGGGGAAGAAAAAAAAAAAAGCCTCTTGCCCTGGTTGCATTTACTACAACTACATGGTAAAGAACCTCAAGGCATTTGAGATGGAAGCAACAATGGGTACCCATTGGTAATGCCTACACAACAGTGCTATAGCTTTATTTACCTCACTCTGTGCTATTCTAGTTAGGTATGCTTGGGGACAGTTGATCTGTGGGACAAGGATAAATGTTCCTTCACACAACTCTCTTCAAGCAAGAGCAGGGTGCAAGTACAAATCTATCTAAAACTCTGAACTTAACCTAAGTTTATAGGCAGATTTGGGGTAGCAACCTTTATTACAGTCATATTCATTAACTTTAATACCAGACACTTTCACCCCCCTTTAGCCCAGGCCCATTAACAGCCATGTTACACTTTGAATGTGCAACACTGGAACCAAATGAAAAGGTTTTATTCTTTTGATACAGTTAGCGCTTTCTTGTGGTGGCATTTTTTTTTTTTTTTACTAAAATAGCAAAAAATACAGAAAATTTTAGAACAAAAAATACGTTTTAGGTTACACAATTTTGCAAACAATCCTTCTTAAAAAAGAATGGCCGAAATATTTTCTGCTACATTTCTTTCGTAAAACAAATAATCCAAATCAGTAAAATATTTAGGAGTTTGTTTAATTTTATTTTCCTAAATAAATAACAAACGTAGTTTGTTTTTTCCACAGACTGGTGACAGTATGCACGACAAAAAAAAAAAAAAAGGAAAAAAATAATTGTTTTCTTTTTGCATAAGGTAATTAGTGCAGTGCTGTGTCACCATAGCAACACTGTACTACTCTGGAGCTGTGATCTTGATTTTCTTTATTTTTTTACACTATGATAGTTTATAACCACAATTATCACTGTTATAAGCAATACATTTTATGAATGCCAGCCATTCATGGCGTATTGCTGCGATTGGCCACAGCTATCACATGGTGCAGATACACTGATGGGCCCTATCTGTACCATGTGATCATTGTGACCAGAGAGATCATTACAAAAATACACTATGAATGAAAGCCATTCATTGTGTACAACTGTCATGTGATTGCTGTAATTGGTCTAAGCAATCACACGATACTGCAATGGACCCGGTACAAAGAAATGTCATCCGCTGGGTCCAGAGGACAGTGAGTGACAGATCACGCTGCAGCATGGCCTCCAGGGCCACGCACATGAAGTCCTTGACTGGGAGGACGTCATATGATGGGAGAGCTCCTGCTCAGCTGTTATTTGACAATAGGTCGGGCGGGAGGCGGTTAATGAAAAGAACTCCAGAACAGAGCAATTTTGAGAAGTTGCTGGCAGGTTTGTGCTACAGCAAAGATTCGGTACATCTCTCCTTCGGAAGAAAAACTAAAAAATTCTAAAAACCTTAGCATGCCTTGGTGCCAGGATGAATCACCTCACATGCTGACACTGCACTGGAGAACAATTGCATTTTACAGATTTTAGTTGTTTTAAGTAGTACTTTTTTTTTTTTGCGCAAAAAAATAAAGAGAGGGAGGATAGACATACTTTCTCTGTGCAATGGTACACAGCACTGTCCACTACTCTTTTCCAGGTGCACCCCCTTAGCAAACCATGTGCTTCTTTACGAAACAAGTGGAGAGCCGCATGTCACCACCTCATCCAGAGTACACTTTGGGAATGATTTACTAAAACTGGAGCACTTAAAATCTGGTGCAGCTGTACATGGTAGCCAATCAGCTTCTAACTTCAAATTGTTATATTGAGCTGACAAAAACAAAACAAAAAACGGGTTATTATGTAGATTTTGCACTCTCCAGTTTTAGTCCATCAACCCCTTTTGCATTCATTAAAAAAATGCAAAGCATTCCCTAAATGGCACCCGTGCCAACCTCCTGTGTTCAGAATTCAGAAGGCTCACAGGCTCTGACACGAGCAGACAGTCAGAGAGGGGAAGGTGAGAGGATGGAGGAAAGGACACCGGTGGCAGAGCTGTGGCTGACGAAGGAAAGTACGTGGACAATGGTGTCAGGGCTCAGCAGCCCTGATATATCGTGTTCAGCGTACAGAGGGGATAGTAGAAACTGGCAGGATCAGACAGGTATTACAGGGGGACAAATGACACAGCACAAGCACTGTTCAGTTATTTTGGGTTAACAATTGCTTTAACACTTGTCCTATTATCTTCCCTAGCCCATCTAAAAGCAAAAAAACAAAACATTTTAGATATCGCAGCTTACCAGTTTGCAGGGGTGGTTGCTGCATTGTGTTATTTTCAGCCTTTCACCCCTCCTACCTTGTGATACCAACAATAGCACCCTTCTGGAGTGCCAACACTCACTGTACCTTATCTATGGGGGAATTCACAGTTCCTATATAGGCTGGACTTCACATATGTCTGCCTTTATTAAAGCAGTTGTATAGTCAGATTTTACACTTTTACCTACAGGTAAGCCTATAATAAAGCAACCTGTATGGTTTAGGAGATATTCCCCTCGCAATGAGCCACTGACTGCAGCGGTGCATGCGCACAGGATTCTCGGCTGAAAGCCCAGCAGACGCCGGACTTTGCCGGAAAGAAGTCTCCTGCGCGCATGCACGGGAGTGACGACATGGCAGCTTCAGCCACTCAGAGCGCTGGAGCCACGATGCCCGAAAGACACGCTGAGGCAACATGTTATCTCCCTCGGTGTGGACCAGGTAAGTTACGATGCCTCGTTCAAAGGTAAGCATTTCATAATGAGCTAGTATGCGGTGCCTTTTGCCTTACAGGGGTAAACAAAACAAAAATAATCAGAGGGTATACAACCACTTTAATCTTGATTACATGGGGTATGGTGGGATTATTAGTCAGCTGACAGGACGGACACTGCATTTCTTGCAAGGCAGGTTTATAAGACTGCAGAAAGAACATCTAAGAACTGCTAAAGTATGTTTTTCAGGCTTTGGTAAATTTAACCACTTCAACCCCGGGCTTTTTACCACCTTAATACCGGGCCTATTCTGGCACTTCTCTCCTACATGTACAAATCATCATTCTTTTGCTAGAAAATTACTCAGAACCCCCAAACATTATATATGTTTTTTAAGCAAACACCCTCGGGAATAAAATGATGGTCATTTCAACTTTTTTTCTTGTAAGGTATTTGCGCAATAATTTTTCAAACACCTTTTTTAAAAAAAAAAAAAAAAAAATGGTTTCAAAACAAAAAAACAGTAAAGTTAGCCCAATTTTTTTGTAAAATATGAAAGATGATGTGATGCTGAGTAAATAGATACCTAACATGTTAAGCTTTAAAATTGCGCACACATGGAATGGCGCCAAACTTCGGTACTTAAAAATCTCCATAGGCAACGCTCTAATTTTTTTTTACAGGTTACCAGGTTAGAGTTACAGAGGAGGTCTAGTGCTAGAATTGTTGCACGCGCTCCAACGCACACGGCGATACCACACATGTGGTTTGAACAGCGCTTACATATGTGGGCAGGACTTGCGTGTGCATTCGCTTCTGATCGCGAGCTACCTGGGACAGGGGCGTTTTTAAATATATTTTTTTATTATTTTACTTAATTTTTTTTTATTTTTACACCTTTTTTTTGATCACTTTTATTCCTATTACAAGGAATGTAAACATCCCTTGTAATAGGAATGTGTGTGACTGACAGGTCCTCTTTATTGAGAGATGTGGGGTCAATAAGACCCCACATCTCTCCTCCAGGCTGGAAAGCATGAGATCATGAACAAAATTTCACTGATCTCATGTTTACTAGCCGCAATGGCGGCTTTGTTTACATCTGAGGACCCGGGCGTGACGTCATCACATCGCGCCCGGGCCTCCGACGGTCATAGAGATGACTGGTGACCATCTGGTCACCAGTCATCTCTATGCTTCCTATCGTGCACCGGACGATTCATTCTCCGGGCCCCCGATGGCACGGGAGAGCCCGGAGAAGCACCCGATGGCGGCGGGATGGGGGGATGTCCCCTCCCGCCGCCTATAAGAACGATCAAGCGGCGGAACCGCCGCTATGATCATTCTTATGGCGCACAGAATCGCCGGCAGAACAGAAGGATATCTGAATGATGCCTCTAGCTGCAGGCATCATTCAGATATTCCCCCACAAAGACCAGGACGTCATATGATGTCCACCCAGGATGGGAGATCCCATCTGTGGACATCATTTGACTATGGCTGGGTAGGGAAGTGGTTAAAAAGGATTCGAAACATGTTACACCCATATTTAGGGTGTCATATATACAACATGTTAAAGAACTCCCTACCCCCTGTGACAGCAGTCAAGGTGCCTTGCCCTTGCAGCCGCTGTCAATTTAAAATCAGCGCAGTTGTGCAGGACTCCACCCTTCTGCCACCGCGGTAAGCAGACCTGTAGCCTGATCAGAGCCGTTTATTGACACTTGCTCCAGCTTTCTATCTTACAGAGGTTTGAGCAGAAATCTGGAGGACGTGTCTGCAGGAATCTGACATTGCACCTGCAATCCACTTGTGCAATACGTTGCAAGCTCCTGTGGGAAAAAATAAATGCACTTTTTTTCCTGCAAAGATATGTGCGGATTTTTTTTTTTGTTCCTTAAAAGGTAAACTTAGCCTTTAAAGCAGGGGTCTCAAACCTGAGGCCCTCCAGCTGTTGCGGAACTACGAGTCCCATCATGCCTCTGCCTATGGGAGTCATGCTTGTAACTGTTTAGCCTTGCAATGCCTCATGGAGTGGCTATGGGACAACTCTAAATGTCCTTGAGTGGCCCAGCCAGAGCCCAGACTTGAACATCTCTGGAGAGATCTGAAAATGGCTGTGCACCGACACTCCCCATCCAACCTGATGGAGCTTGAGAGGTTCCTGCAAAGACAAATGGGAGAAACTGCCCAAAAATAGGTGTGCCAAGCTTGTAGCATCATACTCAAAAAGACTGGAGGCTGTAATTGGTGCCAAAGGAGCTTCAAAGTATTGAGCAAAGGCTGTGAATACTTATGTACAGTACTTATGTTCTTAGTAGTAACTGCTGCTAGTATTCCCTACAATACACAGGAAATCAGTAGTGAGTTGCAAAATAGAGGCCACACAATTCGAAGTGGAAACCTCTATGCACACAGTTTTCAAAAACTTTCCCCCTGTAATGATGGTAACTTAGTAATTCCTCCTCACGCATTCTGTTGAAAAAAATTAAAGCTGAAGCTTATTTTATTTTTATTTTTTTTACCCGCCCTTTGAGGGCAACCATAGTGCTGATGCGGCCCATAATGAAATGGAGTTCGATACCTTTGATCTTAACCAGTAATACATAGAACAGAAGCAAAAGGTCAACGTGAAGCACAATACAGCTTTTTTTTATTTATTTAGATGCTTAAATGAATACAAAGGGAAAGAAAGATCACAAAATACTACTACAACATTGTGTCAAATATTAGATGGTATAAATGAACGTCACTAGGTGGGTGTGAACTAAATATACTAAGAACCAAAATACAGCATTGTGTTTCCGTTTTGGGTACTTGAACACAATACATATTTTTTTTTTTTTTACAGACTCTTCTTTAAAAGGTGTCAAAAAAGATGAATAACTGGCATACTTTGTCTTGCATTGGGACCTCCCTAGAATAAAGTGTACCTACCTTTCAGGTGCAATACACGGCCAAAAATGTGCCTAATCAACGAGTCGGGGCCTCTGCTCACCAGAATCCCTCCTGGTAAAAATACAGGGAGGAGGCACTTAAAAAAAATTAAAAATATTTAATTAAATAAGGAAAAAAAAAATGGATGCCGCAATTATTTGGTAGGCCGCTTGTGCACTTAAAAAATACTTTTCTCCTCCAAAAACACCAGCTCGTCCAAAGTTCTTTACTGTCGATGGGGGAGGGGCTTTAACGGGTCAGAAACAGGAAGAATAATTCTAATACAACAACCGAAGATCGATCTTAAAAGTCCAGGCTCCATTCTGAGATTGTACGGATTATGTGCAAAAACTAAAGTTCTTCAAAATTACATATTAAACTTTTTTTTTTTTTTTTACGTTTTTGTTTTTTTGTAACTCCTTGAATTATAGCAGTTTCAAGCCTTTTTTTGCTAGGTAAACTAGATACAGCATTAATTACACAGCAGGCCATTACTAAATTAAAAAAAAAAAAATTCTATAGTGGGTACACAAGAACAATTTTAGAAGCCTCACTTTTGAATAAGTCTAAAATACTGTACAAATATACATTTTTTTTAACTATTCAGAATGAATACATGACAGGGGCAGAAAAAAAAAAAATTGTATCCCCCCAAAAATTTTATACAAAAACAAAACAAAAAAAAAAAAAAAAAAACAGGATGCAAAGCCGATGGTGTCACACAGTTCGGCTGCTAGAAACCAGAACTCCAGGAGGTTTGTTGGTTTCCTTTCAGAAGACTAACTTCATGGAAAAAAAAAAAAAGTTTTTTGGGAAGCTGGAATAAGAACTTTTGGATAAAACACAACTGTGCATTTTTTGTATAATCCACTGTTGCTCTTCACATCAGGCAGGTGCCCGATGTTGAGGAAGTCACAAGCAATCTAGACAAGTATGGTCTTAAAGGGGTATAATTTCAGCAGCTGAGATTTTAACCGTGCAGGTCACTGGCCAACTCGGGGACAGTTAAAAGTTTGAGTAAAGTCCAGCTGTAATGAAAAACGTTTAAACTACCGGTTTGCACGCAGTAGTGGCATGTGAATCTATACTTCCTGGCTGCTGAGTCCCACACCTGCTAGACTGCTATGCATTTTATCTGTAACAGTCATGTTAAAGTGATCCCCATCTTCGCTATCGTTTGTGCCAGTCTGCCAATCTATTGGTTGGTTTGACAAACTCTCCTCGTTGGCAGACGAGCTGCTTAATGACGGCGACTTTTCTTTAGACCAGAACTCTTCGACTTTTTCCACTGAATTCTCTTTCCATTTGGTTGGTTCCTCGTCACTTTCTGGCGAGTGTTCTTTTAATTCTTCCTTGGTGCTCCCGGCATCATCACTGTGGTTGGAATCATTGACCAAAGTTTCAGGCTTGACCACTGTCGGCTCTTCTGCTGGACTGTCTTCTGGGCCGTCTTCTACCTCGAAGACCTGTTGAGAAACCGGTTCGCTGTCGGGAGGAGGAGGTGTCGTCTCTTTAGGAGCAGGTGGCTCTTCTTTCTCTTCCTCGTTGTCGGAATTGTCTAGGATGATCTCAGCATTCGAGTCAGAATGATTGTTGGCTTTTGATGGAGCAGGTGCCTTTTGGACATCCTTAGACTCTTCTTCGGCCTGCTGCGGTAGACTCGGCTCTGGTTCTGGTTCTGTACTAGGGGATTTCACAGGCTCTTTGACTTCCTTTTCAGGAGATGGCTCAATGACAGTGACGCTATCGTTCAAATCTTCTTCAGCGTTCACCGAACCTTCTGAGGCACTAGACTCATTAAGTTTTCGCTTATCTACGGTTTTACTTGCGTTTGGTACGGCCTGGGACTCATCAATGTTCTCAAACATCCACTCCGCCCCAAAATCCATACTGTGTTCAACTTTATTAAGTTCTCTCATGCTGAAGCCAAGGAGAACACTGCATTTGTACCGCTCGCAGTCTCTGGCACACTTTTTCCTCTTGTTGCTAAAATGAGAGGCTATATCGCTCTTCCATAACCATAAACTGGATGCTAACTTTTCGATCTCTCTTCTGTTAGCATAGGGCTGAATGTTGAAGTATTTTGTAAGGAATGTCTTTCTGTTTTCGTAGGAGTCATCTTCATGCCCTTTTGGATCGACTGCCAAAACCACTGGCGGTTCCTCTGGCTTATCATCTAAAATAATCGGAGCATCTGGGTCCTCGTCTTGCCTTCTCCTCTTAACATTCACTAGATCTACAAAGTCATTCGGACGTTTCATTGCAGGCATTATATGGGTAGTATTTATTCTTATGGGTGCATTCTTATCCTGCCCATTCTGGGTTTTTCCAACACCTCGGCAATGCACAAGATGAAGCGTGATAGTTGATGCTGTCATGTTACTGGTGTACACGCCAAGACAATGGATACACTTGTAAGTGAGCTTTTTCTCGACAGGATGGACGGTCTGAATTACTTGATGCCGCTCTCTTAAGTGGTGGGCAAGAGCATCAGAAATAGGACCTTTCAAGATAGAAAAGCAGAGTGGGCATAAAGTTTTACCTACATCTTTCTTGTAGGGCACAGCAGTCTGTGGCGAGTTTTTGACTGCGGGCTCCACCTTTTCAGGAGCCTTTACTGGGACTTTCGGAGGAGGAGGAGGGGCGGTCGTTGGTTGATTTTGAGCGTGGTAAGCGACAGATTCAGCCGGAGCATCCCGTAGATTATATGTGGTGACAAGCAAGTGGATATTTGTGTGGCTGCCTTGCTGTAACGTTAGGTCAAAAGTCAACGTGGAATCAGTTTTGGGTGCCATTTCTTCATTGGCGTGAACCATTCTCATGTGAGCAGCCATCTTCTCGACATCGTTGAAGGTGGATCGACAGTAAGGGCAGGACAGGCCGTGGATCAGCATGTGGTTTAGCAAAGTGTCAGTTGGCAAGTATCGGTTACAGTATAGACATTTACTTGTGAAGTTGTGTATTTTCATGATGTAGTTTGCTACCGCAGGCACCTTTTCTGCCTTGTGCTCCTTCTCAAAGTGAATGCTGTATACGTTTTCAGGGAATAGCTCGTTGCAGATGGTACAGATTTTCCACTTCTGGGTAGAAGAGGTGGAATTGGCAGCGGCAGCAGCAGCTGCTGCAGCAGCCCCTGGAGACTTTGCACTTGTCTGGACCATACCACGGGAGGCTACATGGGGCGGAGTAATAGAAGCAGGCTTTAGATGGCTACTTGACAATGCAGAGTTTCCAGACTGGAGAGAGTACCTTAGTGGAGCAGGAGATCTCTGGTCATTTGACATTGGGTACTGCCTGATGTTGCCACCTGGAAGCAATTGTTTCATTGACTGGGATTGCTGAGGGATAGAGACAGATGCATTGCCACCCATACCCATCCTCATCTGCTGGCCAACTGCATAGCCTGGTGTGATTCCTTTAACACCATAGTTGTTCTGCTGCATGTGCATGTTAGTCATCATGTTGGAATTCATTGACGGCTTTGGTATCGCAAGTCTATTGACCATCTGTTGTGAAGGAAGAGGTCGAATGTTCGCTGGCGTAATTTGACCCATTCGCTGAGGCATGCCAAGGGGCTTCTTCTCTGTTGGCTTTGGTGCTATCAGCATCAATGGCTTAGATCTGGGGACGACCACATTGGTGTGGCTTATCATAGCTGTGACCTGGTACCCAATGCGTTCGTGGTCTTCAATGATGTGCTGGACTAAAGTCTCATAACTCTTCGGCATGAACCGACAGCGCTTGCACTGAATGCTGCTTTCATCGTTAGCGTTTGCGCCTGAAGACACAGCGCCATTGACAGATTTTTCACACTTGGCGACATATGGTGCCGCAACATGCTGAAAGTGTTCCCTGTATATGTGTTTTCTGACCACTTCATAGAGGGGATCTCTGTAAGTGCACTTCTTACAATAATACACCGCCTGCTCCACGCTGTCTGTCGGCTTCGGCTTAAGGCTCTCGTACTTGTTTTTATCCTTGAAAGTGGTGAGAGGTGGGTTGGGCTGCGGTGCACTGGGGGCATGAAACACCTTAATGTGCATTTCCAAGGTCTTGCGGTCTCCGTTATATGTGCAGTACGGACAGTTCAACAGAATGCGGTTCTCAAAGTCCTCATTGTGTACGTTGCGAAAGTGACTTTTATACGCAGAGAAAAACTTGGAGGAGAATGGACATTGGCTGCAGCAGAACTGTTTCGTGCGGTAGTCCTAAGAGGGAAAGAAGAATATACAAATTACTACTAGATCCCAACTTTAGAAAAAGTTTTTCTTAACTGAAGAACAAAATATGAGGCTTTTTTTTGTCAATTATGGAGGAACACTTTTAAAGCTTAGGCAAATGTAAAATTGGGGACATCATAGCACAACATAACTAGTCTTATTTCCAAACACATGTCAGAAAGAGGAAGAAAACAAAGAAAACAAAAAAAATAAAAAAAACGCAGCAATACTAAAGCAAATTTTTGAGTGATTAATAAAAGGAACCTATTTTGAACTTAGTAGTCCAACCACAATCACATGTTCGCCAAGTCCTAACATTTGAATGCTCTTGCATTCTCATACAAATTACCTCCATGTCCCTTTGCTATGTTTATTCATATCGTCTTTTAACCTCTTGCCTACTGGACACTTTCACCCCCTTCCTGCCCAGGCCAATTTTCAGCGCTGTCACACTTTTAATGACTATTGCGCGGTCATGCAACACTTTTTTATAATTTTCATCACACAAATAGAGCTTTCTTGTGGTGGTATTTAATCACCACTGGGGTTTTATTTTTTGCTAAATAATCCAAAAATAAAATAAAACAAAAAAATATTTTAACCACACCACCCACATTTTTCATAGCTTGTTATAAAATTTAGCAAACAGTTAATTTTTCTCCTTCAATGATGTACGCTGATGAGGCTGCACTAATAGGCAATAATGGACACCCTTTATGGGCACAGATTGGCATCGCGAACATCAGTGCAGATCCTTCGCCAGGAGAGCCACCTATCAGGACTCCTCTAATTGCGCTGCAAGCGTAAACAGAGAAGACACGATAACCGGCACTTCCGAGTAATGCGGTGATCAGCTGTGATTGGACACAGCTGATCATGGGCTCTTTACTGTGATCAAAGATGCAGTGTGTCGAAGTGTCACACCGCACTAGTAAAAGCCGCGCTGTGCACCCTTGGGGCACGTTTGAGCGGCTTGTTCTGAAGGACATATGACATTACGACAGGAGTGCCACCGCTCAAACATTATTTTGCTATAGACCGGGCGGGATGTGGTTAAAGTGGTTGTAAATGCAAACTTTGGTATTTTTTCCCAATTAAAAAACAAAATTGGTTTATACTTACCTGCTCCGTGCAATGTAATTGAACAGAACGGCCCTTAACCTCCTCTTCTCGGGTCCCCCGTTGTCGCTCCTGGCTTCTCTACCCTACGCCGAGCACCCACACAGAATGCCACTTTCTTTGGGCTTGTTTACACTTGCTTCAGACATGTTTTTAAAGCATTCTGAATACCAGTTAAAGCTCCTGTCACTGAATAAAATGGTTAGCTTATAGCCCTGTTTATACGCCTTAGTGGTGCTTCAAAGCCTCCATAGAAGTCTATGACAAAGCTTGCTTGAATCTCCTAAAGCTTTTGGAGAGCCTTTAATTCGGCTTTGTTTTGGCGATATTGCAGGAATGAGAAAGCAACACACACACACACACACACACACACACACACACACACACACACACACACACACACAGGGCATCTGCCAAGCTTCACAAAAACACAGCCAAAGAATCAAAAACACACCAAAAAAGTATGCTGAAGCAGTAGGCACTTTAGTGTGCGTTGAAGTCGAAGCAAGTGTAAAATGAGCCCTCTGAAAGACACACATGCGGGTTCACTACCAAGCCTAAGCCCCACCCCCATCACTGGCTTCAACAGCAGCGGGAGCCAATGGCTCCCGCTGCCTTAGCAAAGCTCAAGAGACAAGGAAGTGAGGAGGAAAGTAGAGCTGCAGACGTGCACGGCACTAGATCTAATGAGGGCTCAGGTTAAAAGCGGTTGAAAAGTCTCAATGTTTTTCACCTTCATGCATTCTATGCTGTCTGTGTCAATGGAGACAGCAGTGGGACTCCGGAGAGCGCCCGCACGGGTGCCCCCAGGGAAAGAGGCTCTCCGTGGGGGGCACCTGATGGAGGGGAAGTGCCTGGAGCGCCAGCACCCAAGAGGAGGAGGATCGGGGCTGCTCTGTGCAAAACGCACGAAGAGCAGGCAAGTATATCATCCCGCCCCCCATACAAAAACAAACAAAGGCGTACCTCTACATCCTCTAAGTAAAAGATGTAAACTATGAAAGGGAAAAAAAAAGAAAGTGCATGACCATTTTCCCAGCCGTCAGACGATTAAAAAAATTAATGGGATGCCTTAAAGCAGGGGTAGGCAACCTTGGCACTCCAGTCGTGGTGAAACTACCAATCCCATCATGCCTCTGCCTCTAGGAGTCATGCCTGTGATTGTCAGGGACTTGCAATGTCCCATGGGACTTGTAGTTTCAAAACAGCTGGCGGACCGAGGTTGCCTACCCCTGCCTTAAAAGGATAAGTTCACCTTTTGCAACATGTTACACCCATATTCAGGGTGTAACATGTTAAAAAATCTACCAGCCCCAGCACCCCCTCAGTTGCCCACTGTGGCAGGCTTGGGGTGGGGGGTTCTTATACCCGCCCGAGTGTTCTGTGAGAATCTGCAAAAAATGTGGCAGCATGGGGCTCCATGAATGGAAAACTGCAAGGTCCGGTAGGCCTTTGCAGCTGTCACCTTGTGGTTGTCAATGAACTACCACAGTGCCGTTGAGCGCTTTGGTAGTTTATTGATGCTTCCTGTAAGTGTGTAACTGCTTGGCCACATGATGTACACCAGCCAGACAGCTTACACAAAGTCTACAAGAGCCCTTCAATTTGCTGATCATGGGTGCAATGCTTTCCAGGCTCCCAATAAAAAAAAAAAAATGTACCTGCAAAAAGATGTGTATTTATTTATTTAAAAAAAAGGTGAACTTATCCTTTAACACAGTGGGTCTTATCGTACTGTACCATTAACGAATCAGGTGAACGAGGCCTCAATGAAAGCCTGCGTGACTTATCCCGCTTTATTTTTTCTCCCACAACAGTTGCATCGCTAGGATACAAACTCGACCAGCCCATCTACACACAGCAAGAAACTACAACTATACAAAAAACACAGTAAACTGCATAAAAAAAATGATTTGTCAGGAAAACAGGACAATAACTCATTGAAAATGCACAATCGCTCCCTTGATCGCTTTCAGCTGATAGTTTCACATTATTTTAGTAATAGTCATGTGCATGAAAGGCTTGTATAAGAAAAGGCTGCTCTGCTCCTCCTGTCTGGGAGCCAAAAAAACACAACATGAAGGGAGAAGGCGACGAACGTTTACTGGATGGTAACTGGGTCACCAGTACACCTATAGCCAACAGGGAGCATTTTTAAATAACTCAGTTAATTTGCAAAAAAATCCCACATTAACACTCAAGACCCCCTTCACACAGGGGCCGCCGGTGCGTTCGTGGTAAAGCGGCGCTTTACCACTGTTGCGCTGCTTTTTGCCCACTAGCGGGGCACTTTTAACCCCAAAAAAGGGGTTAAAAAAACTCTGGTGTTGCGGCGCTTCAGAAGTGCTGCCAATTCATTGCAATGGGCAGGGCGTTTCGGGAGCGCTGTATATAGCACTCCCAATCCACCCATAAGATGGAGGACTTTTTCCAACGTCCCCCACAAGCGCACCGTCCCAGTGTGAAAGCACCCATTGTAATGAATGGTAGGCAGTTTTCAGGCGCTATGTCTAGCGCTAAAACGCCTGAAAATTGTCTGTGTGAATGAAAAGGGTCTTGCGATAAGGAAAAAAAAAAAAAAAAAAAATATTGGGCGTATGAGGTGGACATCCTTTTAACTATAGACATCTGCCAATCTACAGTGGACATTGGAATGACAATTGAGCGATTGCCTCATGGAACAGGTGGCTGTCTGAATGGTTGTTCTTTGATTGATAAAACTACTGTATCCTCTTTTCAGGGATATTCTGGGGGATCCTGCACAGAAGTTTTTTATACCTTAAAAACAGAGCTCCAGCCCCCCAACCAAAACATTTAAAGTCAGCAGCTACCAATACTGCAGCGGCTGACTTTTAATATTAGGACACTTACCTGTGCAGGGATCCCACAAGATCGGCACCCCAGACTATTTTTTTTAAATCGGCTCTCAGGTGCTGCCACCACCATTCCTTGTACATGTACCCGCTCCCCCGAAAGGTGGCAAATGTCACAGCGGAGGAAGCAAATAAGCGGAGCTTGCCCTTTTGGGTGGAGCTCCGCTTTAATGCATTAAGGCAGGGGTTGCAACCTACGGCTCGCCACTGCCAATTTTCCGGCCCGTCTGTGCGCGTGATGAATTCACGTGCACCCGGCCCGTGGTCATTTAACCCCTTTACGCTGACTGTATGCAAGTGTGCGGCCTCGGCTTGTACCGGGATGATGCCTGCAACTGCAGGCATCACCCCGGTACTGTTTTTTAGAGCCAGTGGTTGGGATAACAATCGAAGTGGCTAAGAAGCCGCTCAGCTATTATCCCAAGCAGCGGGCCTCCCGTGGGTCACCCGGCATCTCCCGTCCCACCTGGAGGCCCGAACGACCAGACGGCACATTCTCCGGCTGGCCGGAGACCCAAACAAAGCTGGAATCAGTTTTAAACGGGTCTCGGATCTAGTAACTCAGAAGCAATGTCACGACATCACTTCCGGTTTACATAAGACTTAAAAAGGCATCAAATAAAAAATAAATAAAAAAAAGACAGTATTTAAAAAACAGACAAACTTGGCGTTTTGAATGCTTTTAAGTGCAAAGGAAGGATTTGGGGTCTTATAGACCCCAGATCCCTCCACCAAGAGTACCTGTCACTGCCTATTACTGTCACAAGGGATGTTTACATTTCTTCAGACAGCAATAAAAGGGACAGTGCAAAAAAAAAAAAAAAAAGTAAAGCGCCCTATCCCTCCGTGCTTACACAGCTGGGGGGGTGGCAGTTTAATATGCAGGGGGGGGGGGGCTGTGTAACTTAAAGGGGTCCAGAGGTGAAGGGGGCTGTGTAACAAAGGGGACAGAGGTGCGTGGGGCTGTGTAACATTATCTTAATTTATTAGCAGGTGAATGTGGCCCTCCATGCATTTACATACATTGAATCCGGCCCTCAAGTGGAAAAAGGTTGCTGAAACCTGCATTAAAGGTAAAGAACCTTGAGTCTTTAGAACCACTTTAACTTATCCAAAGTCTTACTGATATGCATCAGGAATTGACAGAGAAAGTCTAACCTCAGAATTAGACTGCTAGGTTATGCAAGCTAGATCATGACTCAAGTCGCACAAGGAGGGGCGTTTTTCGCGATATTCCTACGGACTGGAGACAAGGACTCCACTATGGAATTTGCCTACTGTTGTAGGATTGCTACTGTTCGTAACAGAAAATAAAAAAAGGTAGCATTTTGGATTTTTACTTTGTGTGGATCACAAATTGTTCACAGATGACTGAATAATAGTCAGAATTTGCATTAAAATGACATACCTGATTTTTAGTCGACGATGGGTCATAGAGTCCTACATCGTCCCAGGAGGTATTCTTCACATAGAAGTCATTGGGTTCGAACTGCTTAAATTCCTTAAAAAAAAACACAGCAATATTAACACATGCACAAAACACATATATAGGGGAGCAGAAATTGCCCTCACTTGGTAGAAGGACAAAAAAAGACAACTTTCTCATAGCAATGATACAAAAAGACTTACCTGCCCTCTATCTATCCATTTTATAGCATGTGCTTCTACTGTGGAGGCTCTCAAAAATGTACAGAGTTAGGACTGCAGATAATAATGGGGTGCCGTTAAGAGGCTCTGCAGCTTACGCATGTATTTGCAAATGTGTGCAAACTAAACCCTCTGTTATTAAACGCAAACTTTTAAGACTGGATAATTTGGTTGGTAGCAGGCTGGCTGGCGAGTCGAGCTGGAAATTTTCTTTAGTTTCTTTAGTTTTGTTTAACATGCGCTCCTTGCTGTGAAGGCCAGTTATAGGTTGGGGGCAGGGCCCATTTGTTTGTACTGATGTAATATTGGTGAGGGGACGCACTGGACACCTCTGCTGCCATTGTGCTATATGCTTGGTGTCCAGTGCGCCCCTGTACCTTTAAAAAGGGAGGGGTGGGCTACCTCCAAGCTCATCTGCCCTCTAGCCATCCATTATAATGCACATGCTTCTACTATGGAGACTCTGCAGCTTACGTGTGCAAACTAAACCCGTTTTTAACGCATACTCTTAAAGTGGTTGTAAACCCTTTACAACCACTTTAACCTACAGGTAAGCCTAGATTAAAGCTTACCTGTAGGTGCTTGAAATATCTCCCAGACCTGCACAGTCTAGGAAATATTTGCAAATCGCCGTACATAGATTTCTTCTGCGCATGCGCCAGAGTTAGAAAGAAATTGCGCAGCGTGCCCCAACTCGGGTCATGCCATGAGAGCCGGAGTTCGCGGCCCCGGAAGGAAGAGGGGTGGACGCTCGCTACTAGTGAGGAAGACGGGGACATCGCAGACTTCTCCTGCAGGTAAGTGACACATAATGGGCTACTATGCAATGCATAGTAACCCATTATGCTTTACCTTTGCAGGAAAATAAAGAGGAAGTAACACCTATCAGGGTTTACTTGCTCTTTAAGACGGGATGTTTTGGTTGTTTTCAGGCTGGCTGGTGAGTCCTGCTGGGAATTTTCTTTGGTTTTGTTTGACGTGTGTCGCCCTTCCATGTGCTCTTTGCTGCAAAGGCCAGTTATAGGTGGGGGCAGTGGCCATTTGTTAGCACCAACACTACTAGTTTCTGGTACAATATTTTTTTCCCCCCATTTTTTTATTCAATAAATAAACAGGATGTACATGCAAAATAATTCCCATGCAGGGGACATAGACAGCAACATTGCTAGTTTCTAACCCCCCCCAAATGGAGTTGGGCTTTATCGAGTTCCGACTTGTCTAGACTCCCTCCAGAGGTGGTTCTGGCCAGCTCAGTCGATCACTTTAAAAAAGGCCTGGATTCTTTCCTAAAATGTACATCATATAACTGGGTACTAACATTTATAGGGAAAGTTGATGCAAGGGAAATTCGACTGCCTCTCGGGGGATCAGGAAGGAATTTTTCCCCCCTGCTGTAGCAAATTGGATCTTTGCTGGGGTTTTTTGCCTTCCTGTGGATCAACTGTGGGTATAGGATTGTGAGTATTTTTGGGATTGAACTTGATGGACTTGTGTCTTTTTTCAACCTGACTATGCAACTTCATTATATTGCTAAAAATAAGAATTATGTGCAACATTTTCAAACTGGAAGACAGAACAATTTCCTCAGGGGTTTGGTTTTTCACACTGCCATGGCTTAGATCTACCACATCCATAAAATCTTTCTTAGTGTTCTAAAGTTATGGCAACCTGACCCCAATCCTGCCATCTTAAAAAAAAAGGTCAATGATCTTCACCTTCTCCCAGGGCCACTATGCCGACATTGCAGTTTTAGTAAATCATCCCCAGAGTGCAAAACCTGGTGCAGCTCTGCATAGAAACCAATCAGCTAACCTTTTTTTTTTTGTGAAAGCTTAACTGAACAAGCTAAAATTAGAAGCCGATTGGCTACTATGCACAGCTGCACCAGATTTTGCACTCTCCAGTTTTAGTAAATCAACCCCATTATTCTACACACCGTGTTGACATTAGTGTTCCCTTATCAATGTGATCACTTGAAGTGTTAGGTAGAAAAACATGCAGCTCTGAGGGAGGGGAGCTAAACCGCAGACTAGCAAGGAGACTGCAGACCTTCTCGAAGGACCTTTTGCAGCCCTATGATTTTCTAATTACTAGTGGGGTCAAAATCGATGTTCGTTTTCAACCACAGTGTCGGGAAAATTCAAAGGAGCACTTATTAGTCAAAGGAATCCCCCACTGACGCTTCGGGCTCCTCCTGCCTTCAGAGTGCCCCAATAGCAAGCTGCAAAAGTATAGTATAGAGCAGTAGTCATCAACCCTGTCCTCAGGGCTCACTAACAGGCCAGGTTTGCAAGATAACTGAGATACATCACAGGTGATATCATTTGCTGCTCAGTGATTGCAGTATTCTAGTCTGCATCTTCCCAAGGTAATACATAAAACCTGGCCTGTTAGTGGGCCCTGAGGACAGGGTTGATGACCACTGGTATAGAGTGCCCCTATAGCAAGGTAAAAAAAAAATTGTGCCCTTAGAACCACTCACTTCCTGCCCAGGACTACATGTCCCATGAGGCTTTGCTCCTCACACATTAACAAGTTCTCAGGCACTTACTGACATGCATGTCACCTCCTCCCATACTCGCCTCCAGGATTTCTCCGGAGCTTCTCCCATCCTTTGGAACTCCCCCTACCCCAATCTGTCCAACTGTCCCCTAATCTATCCATATTTAGATGATCCCTGAAAACTCTAAGCCTATCCTGCTTCTAACTAACACTTACTTTCTCCATCAGCTCATCCCCCACAGCCATTACCTTCTGTATCAATTGACCCTCCCTTTTTAGATTGTAAGATCTAATGAGCAGAGCCCTCAGATTCCTCTTGTACCAAATTGTAATGCAACTGTAATGTCTGCCTTTATTTTGTTAAGCGCTGCGCAAACTGTTGGCGCTATATAAAACCTGTATAATAATAATAATAAATGGATGGTATACTGAGCTGTATGTGTGCTGCACTGTATTTCCTGATATGTAAACAAATCATGCATTCTGTATGCAGGCCAACTAATCGGCTGGCCGATTAATAGATTATGAAAATAGTTAACCATTTTCATAATCGATTAGTTGTTTCGGTCCTACTATGCATACAGACTGCATATTACCATACAGATAGCTTGCTTTAGAAATCAAATACATACATTTTAAATATGTGAAAAAAGTGGACTAGGACTGAAAATATGAAGAATTGCATTCTGTCTCATAGGAAACAAACATAAAAGTTGCTATGCCAAATACTGAAAAGTTCATCTTTTTTCCCCCCACCGGAAAAGTAGCAGTAGTAGTACTTCCCGACATGTGAATATGCCTTGAACCTCATAGCTGTATATCTGCAGCGTGATATCTAAAGAACTGCGGCCTCTGACTGATAGTCTGACCAGATTTGGGAGAGGTCACCTCTGTGTTGCTCACGGTTCTCCTTGGAGACAAATCTGTAGCTGGGGACCCACAGTACAAGAATTTCCTGCGTCTGCTTCATTCATGCATTCTTTGGATCTGTGCTTCCTGCACCACTCCTACTGCTTCTTTATAATTCCCCCACCAGTCATTAGGAGGCAGCTCTAAAAAGGCGGCTTCACACTGATCCAGCTGTGCTCTGGACTAAGCGCAGCCAACCCATGGGTTTTGTGTGGGTTAGCTGCGACTTACCCTATAGACTTCTATGATGTCCAGTTTTGGTGCGGTTTCAGAAAATGCACCAAAGATGCGGCATGCATACGTTTTGGTGTGTTTTCTGAAACTGCACCAAAACCGCTGGGCCTCTCAGAAGTCGATGGAAAAGCCCAGCTTACCCACATGAAAACCACAGGTTAGCAGTGCTTTATCAAATGTGCAGCGGGACAGTGTGAAATGGTCCCAACATGTGGAAACAAAGCTCTGCTTCATTACCAAGACTGCTAGCTCCACACAGACTGTACAGAACAAGGCATGATAAACCTGTAATGGGGGAAAAGATCAGCTGCAGGAAAAGCCGACAATAATGGTGACTAAACTTTTACCCTATGCTTGCTTTTTTGGGCACAGATTCCTCAGGTCAGGTCCTCTTAAAGTGGGTATAAAAAAGGTAGAAGGCTTTTTTACCTTCATGCATTCTATGCGTTAAGATTAAAAAAAAAACAACGTCATTAAGCAGCAGCAGCCCCCCCTCCAATACTTACCTGAGCCCTATCGCGATCCATCAATGTGCACAATAGCCTCGGCTCTCCAGGTACTCTCTCTCCTCACTGGCTGAGACAGCAGCGGGTACCATTGGCTCCCGCTGCCGTCAATCACAGCAAGTGAGCCAATGAGGATAGAGTGCGGTGGGGCCGAACCATGGCTCTGTGTGTGAATGGACATGCAGAGCAGCGTCTCGGGGGCACGCCTGCTCGGGTGCCCCCATTGCAAGCTGCTTGTGATGGGGGCACTCTGAGGGGAGGAAAAGCCAGAAGCACCGGCAGGGGACCCGAGAAGAGGAACGGGGCTGCTCTGTGCAAAACCAACCGCATAGAGCAGGTAAGTATAACATGTTTGTTTAATATCACTAACATGCTAGATAACATTTCTGAAGAGGAGTGAGGAGGTGTAATAGAGACCCAGGGATAGACTCACCTCTACATGCTCTTTGCAGTACTCAAGGCCAATGTCCCCCAGGATTTTCTTCACCGTCTTCCTGGCTTTCCGTAAGCTGCCAAGGTTATTTACAGGAAGTTGGAACATTTTTACTACCTGGCAAAGAGAAGACAAAGCTGGTTAAGAAACATGCAAAAAGCAGAAAACTGTGAGCCTATAAGTACATAGCCAGTAAAACGTAACCAAGAGTCATTTTCAGAAAACTACTGTATTAAAAAGCTTATGGTCAGTCACAGATTTCCTATCATTCTACATTATCTCTCCTAGTATATAGAGCTCAACTTATATTCAACATTTACACAGGGTGGGCATCAGATTACACATAACTTCTGGCTTAGGATCACCTGTTTAAAACCAAGAACATTCACCAGTTATCTTCCTTTGTCCCTCATGGAAATTTAAACACACTGCTCCAATGGTCTAATGCCTGGAACCGAAGAAACACTGAAGTAATAAGATCAATGGTGATACAGGTGATGGCATACAAAGCACTAGAGCTGGCCATAGATGCATCGAATCTTGGCCAATTCAGCAGGGACCAGCCGAGATTTGATACACAACGCTGCTATGGAAGGGACTTGGTGTGGATGGGGGGGGGGGGCTGGGACCAAGCAATTTTCTTTACTTCCATCCGTGGTGGAAGAAAAGAAAATTGCGTAACCCATCAGCTGCTTAGCTTGGATGATAAAGACAGACAAAACACCTCTATGATTATTGGTAGCAAACACAAACCCCCCCGAAATGTCCCTTCTGCTCTCCCCCTAAATTCATAGCCACCGATATCCAGAATAAACACCGTCAGACAACAAAACATATTAGGATTGATTTACTAAAGAAAAATAGGCTGTTTTATTCAGCCAAATAAGTGACTCTGAATAAGGTAGACCGGTGCCCACTTTGAATTCCCAATCAGGTAAAAATAAAAAAATAAAAATACATTTGCTAGCACCCCATTAACTGAAAAGGGTTTTAAACCCTCCCGTTTTTTCACCATAATGCATCCTATGCATTAAGGTGGAAAAAATATCTGACAATTACTGGCCCCCCCAGTTTTACTTACCTGAGCCCTGAAATGTCCCACGACGAGGACACACTTCATCTTAGCCCGGGGTTCTCTTGATTGAATAGATTGATAGCAGCTGCCGTCAATCAAATCCAATGACACGGGCGCCGAGGCCAAGTCCTGCATTCGGCGGCTATGGACGGCGAATGCTGGACACGGGAGCGCACCCGCAAGGTAACCCCCTTGGGAGAGCTGCCAGGAGACCCCAGAAGATGGCGTTTGGGGGCCACTCTGTGCAAAACGAGCTGCACAGTGGAGGCAAGTATGCCTTTTAAAAAAAAAAAAAACCCTTTAGTATCACTTTAAGTAAACCCAGTTTCATTCTATATAATAAAAACAATCACATTACAAAACAAACTGTTGCTATGCCAAGTGAGCAGTCTATACTCCCTGAGTAAAGTAACCTCACCCATCATCTAAATAAGGGATCTCCAAACTACGACCTAAATCAAGCTTGGAGCCGTGGCCAAAAGTTTTGAGAATGACACACATTCATTTTTACCAAGTCTGCTGCTTCAGTGTATGTAGATCTTTTTGTCAGATGTTACTATGGTATACTGAAGTATAATTACAAGCATTTCATAAGTGTCAAAGGCTTTTTTTTTTTTTTTTTATTGACAATTAGTTTATAGGTTTATGCAAAGTGTCAATATTTGCAGTGTTGACCCTTTTTTTTCTAAGACCTCTGCAATTCCCCCTGGCATGTTATCAACTTCTGGGCCAAATCCTGACTGATGGCAGCCCATTCTTGCATAATCAATGCTTGGAGTTTTTCAGAATTTGTGGGGTTTTTCTTTTCTCACCCGCCTCTTGAGGATTGACCACAAAGTCTCAATGGGATTAAGGTTTGGGGCGTTTCCTGGCCATGGACCCAAAATTTCCATGGTTTGTTCCCCAAGCCACTTGGGGAACAAGTGGTACTTTTGTCTTATGGCAAGGCACTCCACTCCATCATACTGGAGAAGGCGTTGTTCCTCACCAAACTGTTCTTGGATGGTTGGGAGAAGTTGCTCCTGAAGGATGTTTTTGTACCATTCTTTATGTGTTCTTAGGCAAAATTGTGAGCGAGCCCCTTCCTTGTCCGAGAAGCCCCCCACACATGAATGGTCTCAGGAGGCTTTACTGTTGACACGACACAGGACTGATGGTAGCGCTCACCTTTTCTTCTCCGGACAAGGTTTTTTACAGATGCTCCAAACAATCAGAAAGAGGATTCATCAGAGAAAATGACTTTACCTCAGTGGTCCAATCCCTGCACCTTTTGCAGACTATCAGTCTGTCCCTGATGTTTTTCCTGGAGAGAAGTGGCTTCTTTGCTGCCTTTGACACCAGGCCATCCTTCAAAAGTCTTCTCCTCACTGTGTGTGCCGATGTCCTCACACCTGTCTGTTGCCATTCCTGAGCAAGTTCTGCACTGGTAGTGCCCCGATCCCGCAGCTAAATCCACTGTAGGAGATGGTCCTGGCACTTGCTGGACTTTCTTTGGCGCCCTGAAGCCTTCTTCACAAATGCAGTGGAAAAATAGGATTTTTTGTACTCACCGTAAAATCCTTTTCTCTGACATCCATGGACTGACACGGTGTCTCTTTACACTTTACACGTGGGTTATGTCCCTGCTTGCAGGAGAAGACCTAGGCAGAATGTGAGATGTTATACATACATTCTAAAAGCCAGAGCTGAACAGCCCCACCCAGGGGGCGGTCCCTCCGGACATAACCCTCCCACTACAGTCAGCAGACTTCAGTTCGTAACAAAGCAGTACAAACTTAAAAAGGAAGGGTGGGTGCCGTGTCAGTCCATGGATGTCAGAGAAAAGGATTTTACGGTGAGTACAAAAAATCCTATTTTCTCTTATCATCCATGGACTGACACGGTGTCTCTTTACACTTTACACATGGGATGTCCCAAAGCAGTGTCAAGAGGGATGGGAGCAGTATAAATGGAAAAGCCAAAAACTTCACTCCAATAAGGCAGAGCTCCTCAACGGAGGAGTCGCAACTTTAAACAGCGGCCTGCAGCACCCTGCGGCCGAAGGAAGCATCCAAAGATGCAGCCACATTAACCTTATAAAACTTAAAAGGCATGAACAGACGACCAGGTCGCCGCCTTGCACACTTGTGCAACCGACGCTTGATGTCGGGAAACCCAGGAAGCACCAATTGCCCTGGTGGAATGCGCCGTAACCGTTAAGGGAGGCGCCCGCCCTTTGAGAGCATAGGCTTGAATGACGGTTTGTCTGATTCCCCTAGAAATGATGGCAGACGAAACCGCTTGGCCCTGTTATGGACCAGAGACAGTCACAAACAGTGAGTCGGACTTTCGAATAGAAGCAGTAGCAGACAGGTACACCCGTAATGGCTTGTACCACATCCAATATGTGCAGCGCAAACTCTCTGGGATGCGATGGGTGAGGACACAAGGACGGGAGGACAATGTCCTCATGTAGGTGAAAGGTCGACACCACCTTTGGTAAAAAGGAAGGTCATGGATGCAACACCGCCTTATCCTTATGGATGACTAAATATGGCGACTTGCAGGACAAAGCCGCCAACTCAGACACCCGTCAAACAGAAGTGATTGCCACTAAAAGGCCACCTTCTGAGACAAGACAAGAGGGGAATATCCCGGATATTCCCAAAAGGAGGTTCCTGGAGGACCGAGAGCACCAAATTCAGATCCCACGGTGGGAGAGGAGGCTTGACAGGAGGGAGCACATGGCGAACCCCCAACACAAGGTGCTAACCAAGAAATGACCCGCTAGAGGTCGCTGAAAGACGGCCAAGGCCGAAATCTGATCCTTGATGGTACTCAAAGCAAGCTTTTGGGTCACTCCACACTGCAGAGGATGCAGGATTCTGGGGACGGAATACGTCCGAGGACGCCAGTCCAGCGCTTCGCATATGGGGATATAAGCTTTCCAGGCACGGTGATAGATCTGCTTGGAGGAAGACTTCCGTGTCCTTAACATGGTCAAAATGACCGAGTCCAGGAGACCTTCGGACCCTTAACACCTGGCTTTCAACAGCCCTGCCGTTAAAGCCAGAGACTGTAAGCCGGATGAAACATAGGACCTTGAGACTGAAGGTCCTCCCTCATCGGCAACCGCCAGGGAACGTCCGCGACGAGACGTACCAGATCAGCGTACCAGTGATGCTGAAGTCAATCAGGAACAATTAGGATCACCAGAGTTTATATCAGGCGATAAGGACCCTATGGGGCCACCAACGCATCCGAGGCATCGCCCAAGGATCCCTGGATCTGGCCACAACCTCGACCCTTGCGATTGAGTCGAGAGGCCATCAGGTCCACATCCGGCGTGCCCCACCGTCGGCAAAGGAGTTGAAATATGCAAGGGCCACTCTTCTTGGTCCGGCGATTGGCGACTCAGATAGTCCGCCTGCCCATTGTCTATGCCCAGAATGTAAATGGCCTACAGAGCCGGCACGTTTCTTCCGGCCCACTTCAGGATACGGACTACCTCGGAAGCCGCAGCTGAGCTCCGAGTCCCCCCTTGATGGTTTACATACGCCACCGCCGTGGCGTTGTCCGACTGGCTCCTGATGGAGCGACCCCGTACTCTCTCCGACCTGAGGAGAGACACAGTCCGATGGCCCGTATTTCCAGAACAGTGATTGGTAAACGGGCTCGTCCGGAGTCCAAGGCCTTGAGCCGACAGGACTCCCCAGACTCCACCCCAGCCCGTCAGGCTGGTGTCCGTCGTGAGTACCGTCCATTGGATGGGAGGGGAACGACTTTCCGGACCGAAGAGCCGAGGATCTCAACCACCATGTCAGGGGCGCCCTGACCAGGTGAATCACCTGGATCTGAAGATCCAAGGACAACGGGGATTTGTCCCAGGTGGACAAGATCTCCTTCTGCAATGCCCTGGTGTGTGATTGGGCATACGGAACGGCCACCACGAGTCCCGGGACTCTCATGCAAAAAAAACGGATTGACAACCATTTTCGGGATGTCAGCACCCGCACCGCAGACTGAAGTGTCAGCAACTTCTCCAGAGGTAGGATACCTTTGCCTCCAAGGAGTCTAGAATCAAAACTAGATACTCCAGACACTGAGTCGGGACCAGGACTGACTCCTGAATGTTCAGGAACCACCCGAAGTCCCTGAGGGTCTAATTGACGATAGTCACCTTTCCTCTAAGTCTGAGCCACTTTCTGCTCTTAGCAGAAGATCGTCCAGATAGCCCACGACAGCAATACCTCACTGTAACAGAAGGCTAGAACCGGAGCAAGCACCTTGGTGAACACCCTTGGTGCCAAGGCTAGGCCGAAAGGAAGAGCCACAATCGATAGTGGACTTCGCTGATCGCAAGCGCAGAAACTTCTGGTGACTTGCGCAGATCGAAACATGCAAGTAGGCGTCCTTGAAGTCCAAGGACGCCAGAAGAAAATCCCTTTGGTGGAGTGTAGCGATCACCGTGCGAATGGATTCCATGCGGAATTTCTGCACCTTCTCGAAGGCATTCAGGGCCTTGAGGTCCAGGATAGGTCGAACCACGTCCTATTTTTGGGACAACAAACAGATTCGAGTAGAATCCCTGAAAACTCTCCTGTGACGGAACCGGCACAATCACTTCGGACCTGATCAAATCCTGTACAGCCCCCAAGAGGGCTGCCCGACAGGTAGGAAGGAGAGGAAGATTCGAGGGAAAGAATCTGTCTGGGGGCCAGGATCGGAATACTATCCTGTATCCTGAGGTGACCACCTCGCACACCCACCAGTCGGAGATTCGGGAGGACCACCGATTCGTGACCTGCGAAGTCGTCCCCCCACCCCAGAGTCGGGCGGAGGCAAGACTTCACGCGGAGGCGGGCTTGGGAGCCGCTTGTTCGGCTTACGCACCCAGGGGCACTTGTGCCCACCAGCCGCACTGCCGTCAGTCTGAGAGGACCTACCCGTGGACTCTGACTGACGAAAAAACCCCGTTTTGCTGGAAAGGAAGGCCCCTGTTTTCGGCGGGCCTCCTCACTCTTGCTAGTCTAAGGAAGAAGAGTGCTTTTACCTCCCATGACATCCATGACGATGTCATCCAGAGCAGCACCGAAAGGTCTACCACCTTTAAATGGTAGATCTGTCAGGAGCTTCCTAAGGCTAGGTCAGCAGACCAGCACTTCAACCAGATAAGACGACGCAATACCACCGCCGAGACAGAGGCCCTGGATATTAAAGGGGCCGCGTCCAACGTGGCGTCACACACATAAACCAGGCCCTGAACCAGTTGGTGGGCCAGAGCAACTGTGTCTGGAGGAAGATTATGCTCCTGTACAGCTAGGTGCAACATTTTTGCCCAACCTGTAAGTGTTTAAGACACAAGGGTCGCCGCTACCACAGGCCGTAGGGCAGATCCCAACAAGGCAAACATGGCTCTGCTCACCACTTCTGACCTCCTGTCAGTGGGGTCCTCAAATGCAGGAGTCCCCTCCATCGGGAGAGTGATGGCCTTGTTCAACCGGGCGACTGGAGGGTCGACCCTGGGGGAGAAGCCCACTTTTTAAGTAGGGCATCTTCAAGGGGTATCTGATAGACAAACGCCGCGGGACCATAAAAAAATTCTTCTGCGGCTTTTCCCAGACCTTATCAATGAGCTGGTCAAAGAAAGTACATATGGAAAAACCTCTTTAGAAGGCCTGGCCTTAAAAGAACCAAAGGAGACTGTATCCGCCTGAGGTTCTGCATCCACAGCATTTTAGCCTGAGAGTGTCCCTCACCGCAGTCATGAGTACACTAACAAGCGCCCTGTCATTTACTGACTCAGAACTGGAGTTTTCCTTATAAGGAATGTCCTGTTCAAAACCATCCAATACATTCAGAACTAGGGTCCTGAGCGGTAGTGGCTAGGCCCATATCTGAATCAGCGCACTGCCCTCATGAAGTAAAGTGGGGGGAGGGCGCTTTTTTGCTCCCTTGCACACAGCTCCCATCCTGGTCAGAAATGATTCCAGGACTGCCCACAACTGGTCCCTAGGGACCGCAGGTGCTGAAGCACTGCCTGTTGTCCACTGACATTTAGGGGAAGCTGGTGACAGAGACTCCATATTGCCCCCCTCTGAGACTCCTCAGATAAAAAGTCCACCCACAGGCTGTGCTGACTGAGGAGGGGGCGCCCAGGGGACTCACCAAACCGGACCAGGGACCGCTTAGTTCCGCTGTCTGTACCGCGCTGTGTCAGCGCTGGTAAGCTGTGAGGAGACTGTGAGGAGATTCGCGCTGTTACAGCAGCGCTAGAGGCCAAAACTAGTGCTGAAGAGCGCGCGGGCTACAAGAAAATGGCCTCCGCACTTCACTGAGGCGATCCACGGCAAGATGGCCGCCATGACTCAGCAAAAGTGAAAAAAAAAAACAGCACACACACAGCGCCACTCGGCGCTCAGGCCCCAAAACACACAAAAAAAGGCCCCAAGCATATCTGCAGACCAGCATTAGCCCCTCCAAGAACAGTGTGACCCCCAGGCACCCCACACAGCACAGCGCCAGCAATGGTGACAGAGAGTGACAATGAAATACAGGGGGAGACAGGGAAAATCCCCCACAGAGAAACACACAGCTTTTTGTACTCACCTACAGGCAGGAGAGACTACTTACCCGTCCCCTGAGGGACCCACTGGTGTGTTTCTGACAGGACTATCACAGTGCAGTACTGAGTAGCTGTCGGCCCGGTCCACCGCGAAAGATACAGTCAGTCAGGAACTGTTCAGTCTTGAGAGGACCGTGGGAGCATGAAAGCAAACCCGGCCACCCCTGGAGTCATGGGGCCTGTCGTGAACTGAGTCTCACGCACACAAGGCGAGGATCAGCACGCTCGATGGTCGGACAGGGAAGACTACGAGGATATCTTGTACCCAACCTGTTGCCCAGCCGACAGTTGATAGAAGATTCTCAAAAATAAAATAAAAAAGAATTCCAGAAAAGGAATAAAAATAGGTCAGGAGACTGGCTCCTGAGAGAGCCACGTCTTCTCCTTCTGCTAGGCAGAAAAAAACTGGAGTCTGCTGACTGTAGTGGGAGGGTTATGTCCGGAGGGACCGCCCCCTGGGTGGGGCTGTTCAGCTCTGGCTTTTAGAATGTATGTATAACATCTCACATTCTGCCTAGGTCTTCTCCTGCAAGCAGGGACATAACCCATGTGTAAAGTGTAAAGAGACACCGTGTCAGTCCATGGATGATAAGAGAAATGTTTTTTTAAGGTATTAAGTTAATTTTCATGGCAAAGAGGGACATTGAAATTCATCTGATCGCTCTTCATAACATTCTGGAGTATATGCAAATTGCCATCATAAAAACCGAGGCAGCAGACTTTGTGAGAATGACAAATATAAATTTTCAGAACTTTTGTCCACAGCTGTAAAATCAAAGCACAAAAAAAAAAAAAAAAATCCCTTTCCACTACTTTGGGGCTTACAGCTTGGTGTACATTCTCACTAGGCTTTGTTTATTTTTCACATGCTGCATTTTCAAAAAGCTTAAAACTAATGTAAAAACAAAAATTTTCCATTTTGGATAAAGTTACCGTAATTGAAAAACATTGTCAGGTTTTGGGGGGTCTTTTTTTATTCCTCATTAGGGAGCCACCCGTTCACTTCCAGTCATCAAAACACAGCAGGAAATGGAAGAGGGGTTATCCCTCAGACAGACAATGGTCAACACAAATGTTCCTTTTACAGGATATCCTCTAATCTCTGATTTTAGGGACAATTTCCCATCCTGCACCAGGGACAACAGTCACCAGGAAGGAAGGAGAACTCTCCAGAGAGTGACAAGGAGCTCATGTGAGGAGCCCTGACCAATCCCCAATTTGAATTGGCAGGGGGTAGGCCTCCTACATAAAATCAGGTCCAGCCCACTGGAGGGGAGTTGTCAGCTGGGTGAAGTGAAGAATGGAGTGTTAAACTGCAGCAGGAGGCCCTTCCTCCATCTAGGGGGGGGGGGGGTGTGCAGGCCTCAGCGGAGGAGCTCGGGAGCGTCTCCTTACACGGTCATGGAGGTGGTGTCCTGAAACAGAGGAGCTGGAGAAGCAAAATTGGTACGCATGTCCGGGTAAATTCTTCATCAAGGACTCAGGGCAAAAGAAGTTTGGTGAGTGAGGCACAGTGGATATCTGGAGGAGGTATGCCAGGGGAGCTGGGTGCAAGGCCAGAGGAGAGACTGTGGGGTTTTGTGTCAAATCGCTGTGGCCTGAGGGCACAGGGTTTGCATGAAGGACTGGCTGGGATCAGTAGTCCACCAAATATTTAATGCTGCTAAACTAGGCCATCAAGAAGGGGTTACTGCAGGCCCCTGGCCTATCGGAATCCAGCAAAGTTCAGCAACCATCAGGGATTATTCAGAGTGATCCCTGGTGCAGTGTAAAGATGATGGGGCAGAAAGACTAACATTGTACAGTGAAGTTTGTGCAGGTGGAGAAGAGTTTTGGGAGTAACAGTCTGCCGGAAGTTGTGCAGAGGAGGAGTAAAGTGGAAACTGTGAATGTTAAAGTGGTTGTAAACCCACTGTGACAACTTGCACCTACAGGTGAGCCTAGATTAAGGCTTACCTGTAGGTGCAAGAAATATCTCCTTAACCTACACGGTTAAGGAGATATGTGCAGAAAACACTGCACCGATGTTTACAGCGCATGCGCGCCGTAGACAACGGAGCAGGCGCACTGAGCATCTCCCGGCATAATGAATGGGATCAAGCCAGGATTATGCCGGTCCCGTGCGCATGCGCGGGACCGACGTCATTGCCACTCCGGGCAAACAGCACCGATACCAGGAAGAAGCTCTGAGGGGACATGGCAGCGGCAGATGGGAACAAGGACAACTTTGGAGGCTTCGATTTCAGGTAAGTGCCACATAATGAGCTAGTATGCTATACAGTTAAAATCGGGGCAACTTCATCCTTAACACATTAAGAATTTAATTTTTTTCAGCCATGACTAACATGTCAAATCTCTTTAGATTAGTTGAATACTGACAAAAAAAATAAATAGGATTCTTATTTCGTTGTGTGAAATGAGCCTTATGGTTTTCCAAGCAGCAACACGCAGGACATTCAAATACACACCAAAAAGGAAAAAGGTGCAAATCCCAAGAGCCGCACTGTAAAGAGTAGAGCGAGCTGGAGGATTATACATGGGAGAGAGAAGGTAGAGGTGTGCGCTTTATTTTTAAGCCAGGTTGAGTTTTCTGATGAAGATTAGAAGAACCCAGGTGTAGGTCACCCTGCACAGAACACCAGATTTCATCATATGGGAGGAGTCACAGGTGTCCCGGATCAAAGTGAAATATTACACAACGCAGCGACTCCAATGCAAAATGATTTGCTGAAATCCTAACCTGTCAGCAAAGCCTGGATGAACATATCCAAATCTTTTGGGTCAAGAGAAATCAAAAATATTTCTATAAAAACTACAAATAGATAAAATTCAACACCAAGTACACCCAACAAACCGATTCCTTGTACATTTGGAAAGTCTGATAAACAAGCCTGGGAGAGCTGCATGTGACTGAAGGGCTCCTAATTTTTGTTTTGCTTCAACTGCCAAAACCTTTTAGATAGTCAATGTTGGCAGTTATCTATCAGAATACTTTATTAATCCCAAAAAGGGAAAATATTGCTACACAGCCAACACAAGATCACAACAAACAGAACAAGAGACACAACATTTCCAAATGGCAGCAAAAAGCACCAATAAAACAAATTAAAATTATAATAAACAAAACCCCACCAAACTTAGTGACTACAGAACTTTGTAATGGAAGCTGCCAAAAATGGACTTGTGTTTGCTCTTGCTGCATTGTAGGGTACCTTTAAAATCAGGAGAACGGTGATGCTGTTATAGAAAAACATGTGGTAGACCTTCTGGCCAGACTGGTCCTACACAGCACATTAACTGCAATCAGCCTACTTCTGGGATGCCGACTGTTGCCTAGCAACAGATGAGAGTACCAATTTTAATTTTATTTTTTACTTACAAAAACCACACCACACACAGATGTACAAAACAAAAACTAGATAAAAATTAAACAAACATACTATAACAAACTTTGTTTTTTATTAAATATTTCAATCAGGAACCGCCAACATACTCAATAGGGGGGAAATCACGAAACTATAACTGTCAAGAGGACAGCCTTCCCTGACTCCTTAGAACTCCAAGCAGTACAGTCTCAAATCAGTGAAGCAATCAATCCCTGCGGCAACTTCCACTCACTGCAGTGCACTGCAGGTAAACCACACTGAACTCCTCAAGCGCAACACAGGCTACAGAGCAGAGACTCTATATACTCCTACAGCACATTACAACCAGAATTCTCTATGGGGGGCTGCCATGTTTAGCATGTACAAAGTCTTTCGACATGACAATAGCCAACAGATGCCATTTACAATTATACTTATATAGTATTTTCATTTAAAAAGACACTGGCAACTTGCCCATGTAGTGACAGGATAGTGCATGGGTCAAACACAAATCCCACGGGCCCAATTCCGGCCCACCAGGCCCGTTTTGTGTGGCGCTTGTACCCAGTGGGAGAGCTGGAAGCGAGATGGACAGCCTGTGAAAGAGCTGAACCCTGCCCCTCTGTACAGAGCACACCCACGAACCCAGGCCCTCTGTACACAACGCACCCACCCCCCGAACCCAGGCCCTCTGTACACAACGCAGCCCCCCCCAACCCAGGCCCTCTGTACACAACGCACCCCCCCCCCAACCCAGGCCCTCTGTACACAACGCACCCCCCCCCCCAACCCAGGCCCTCTGTACACAACGCACCCCCCCCCCCCAACCCAGGCCCTCTGTACACAACGCACCCCCCCCCCAACCCAGGCCCTCTGTACACAAGGCACCCCCCCCCCAACCCAGGCCCTCTGTACACAAGGCACCCCCCCCCAACCCAGGCCCTCTGTACACAAGGCACCCCCCCCAACCCAGGCCCTCTGTACACAAGGCACCCCCCCCAACCCAGGCCCTCTGTACACAAGGCACCCCCCCAACCCAGGCCCTCTGTACACAAGGCACCCCCCCAACCCAGGCCCTCTGTACACAAGGCACCCCCCCCCAACCCAGGCCCTCTGTACACAAGGCACCCCCCCCCAACCCAGGCCCTCTGTACACAACGCACCCCCCCAACCCAGGACCTCTGTACACAACGCACCCCCCCAACCCAGGCCCTCTGTACACAACGCACCCCCCAACCCAGGCCCTCTGTACACAACGCACCCCCCCAACCCAGGCCCTCTGTACACAACGCACCCCCCAACCCAGGCCCTCTGTACACAAGGCCCCCCCCCGAACACTGCCCTCTGTACACAACGCACCCCTGAAATCACATAACACGTGGTATTATTGCCCGTTACTGTAATGCCGCGTACACACACACACACACACACACACACACAATCGGAAATTACGACAAGAAAAGTCCGATGTGAGCTTTTGGTCGGAAATTCCGACTGTGTGTAGGGCCCATTGGACTTTTGCTGTCGGAATTTCCACCAACAAAAGATTGAGAGCAGGTTCTCTATTTTTCCAAAGGAAAAAGTTCCTATCGGAAATTCCGACGTGCCAAAAACCACGCATGCTCAGAATCAAGTACGAGATGCAAGTGCTCGGTCTGGTAAATCTAGCGTTCGTAATGGAGATAGCACATTCATCACGCTGTAATGGACTGAAAAGCACGAGGCCGAAAAGCATGAATCGCCTCTCACCAAACTTATACTAAGACGACTGGTATTGAACTTGCTTCCCTTTAATAGTGCCGTCATACGCGTCAAGAACGCGGTGACGTACAACGGTCGGAATTTCCAACAAGATTTGTGTGACCGTGTGTATGCAAGACAAGTTTAAGCCAACATTCCGGTTTTCTTGTCTGAATTTTTGATCGTGTGTACGCGGCATTAGTGTAATTTGCACACCCATCATTCGATGCGGTTCGGCTGGAAGGGGGCGATTGAGTTTGTACACCTATTCTCTAAGGCAGGGGTCTCAAACTGAGACCCCCTGGATTAGATGGTAAGGCTTCACATACTATATCTTTAAAAAGATATAAGCGATGTTGGGATGGGTAAGCGGTTACCGACTAGAAATTCTAAAATCAGATTGGTTGCGAATGCTACTGTACTTGCTTGTTCCTTGCAATACGGAATCCACCTGCCAGCCTTTCTAGATTCCTGATAGCGATGAAATGTCTAACACTTACCATGAAGAACGCCGTCGCATTCTATAAACTTTTCACATCTCTGCAGAAGTTGCAGGGTGTTTCCAGGGAAACCACATCATCGCTTTCACACACAGCAATGAGATACCATGAGCTCTTTTCTGAGATGTATACCAGCGGGAGGTAACAGGACCACCCTTCCAATAATAACACAACCTGCTAAAGGAAGATGAATGGTAGAACTGCAACTTTCGATACCAACGTGGCACATCCCAGTACATACCTACTACAGATCACAGCCGTTACACTACCAGACCGAATGCACCTCCTAAATACTGCACCCCTCTAATCAGGCCGATAGACATTTCTTGTAGTTTGAAGGGCTTAATAATGGATCTACTAGGTGGATTTCCCCTCACTTATCCTTTAATCAGTGACCGTTGTCCAATACTGGATTTCCCCTTACCTTTGTGTCCTTACAGGGTAGGAAACAATAGAGGGCCACAGCATTTAAAACCTAACCTGGGTTCTAAAACTCCCCCTCACCTTAACCAAAATTCTCCCTCCGAAGTCAGAAATGATGTAAATTAATGCATGTTCATCTCAGACCATAGAAACAAAAATACTATGCATTCCCCACAAATCCTTGATATCTAGGAGGCACTGGTCATATGGCAAATGAGGTATGAAAAGAGAACATTTTACACAGAAACATTACTGCTGCCAATAGCAACTTCACTTTCAAAATAAAACCAAGGAATCCAAGTCAGAAAATTTTGGTCTTGAATCAAGGAGTGGCCAGAGGGCAGGAGACCAACAATCGAGAGGTCCTGAATCGCCAAGGGGGTCTCGAGAACAGGAGACTGCTCAATGAGAGGCCCTGGATAGCCATGGGTTCCTCAAAAACCGTAGCCTACTCGACAAGAGGAACTGGATGGCCAAGCGTCCCTCAAGAATAGGAGACTGCTCGACAAGAGGCCCCAGATGGCCAAGGAGACTGCTCGACAGCAGACAGGAGGCCCTGGACGGCCAAGGATCTCTCAAGAACAGGAGACTGCTCGACAGCACACAAGATGCCCTGGATGGCCAAGGGTTCTTGAGAACAGGCACTGGGTGGTAGGGGCCTGACTATAGGAGAGAATGTCATCGGGCCCACTAAAGGAGACTAAATGCTACGACCCAGAACTGCCAGTGGGCAAATGATAGGATACTAGATGGCAAGAAGCACTAGACAGCTAGGGGGGCTGACAAAATGAGACTGCTCAGCAAGAGGCCTTAGGTGGACAGGAGGCCAAATTAGAAGAGACGCCTCATGAGGAAGCACTGGGTGGTCAGATTTGTTCCAAACCCATCGAGACAAAGCAATTATTGCCTCTGCATTTGGATTTATGGTTCTACATCATTATATCTAGTCCTATCATTAGCACTTCCATGAGAACTATATTTCCATCTTTTAGCTCCGCACCATGCTATACTTGAAACTAAGTGGCGCACAGAAATTTAATCGGCCGAAAACGGTGTTGAGAATGGAGCCAAAAAGGGGGCAGCACATGTGTCATCCTGGCGTGCCCTTGTCAGAGTCCCCCCCCCCCCACCTCGCGAGTGTCACGAGATGCAGCCTCACCAGTGCCTGGTAGCGTGAGCTCACACTGTGTCACAGAGCTCGATCCAGATCTGTGAGATTGCGCTACCTGGCACTGGCAGGCTGCCCCCCATGGACACTGATGAGGCTGCATTGATCTTCTGTACCATGTCTGCAGTCTCTGACCATCTCCTGTACCATGTCTGCAGTCTCTGACCATCTCCTGTACCATGTCTGCTAGAGGCGATGCAAATGGAAATTTTGCCAATACTATTAGCAATGCGCTGAAGTAAGAGATTGCAGACATGATACAAGAGATGGTAAGACCGCAGACTGAATTTTTCTTGAGCTTCACTTGCACTAAAAGATACCAATAATAAATGCATATTAATTTAAATTGACAATATTAAAAGTGGAATACAATACAAATACATATAAATATCTTTTAAAAACTGTCATTTTCGGTTTTTGGCAAAGTGCATCCTGCCTTTTCGGTGCACCCCTTACTTGTAACTCAAATCAATCTGAAAACTTCCTACTGGGATGATTGGTAAACCTTCATTTTCTAGAATCAACGTGTAATGAGACTCATTGCTCAGAGGCCACGGCTCTATCTCTATAGATGAAACAAATCAATGTTATTGGTTTGGTCACTTAAGACTCAATTATGCTACAGATCCAACTGGGAGAGATATAAATCCTCGCTAGAATCACAAAAATAAAAAATAAAGTCAACAATAGTTGTCTGAAGGTAAGATTACCTCTTTTTAACTTTCTAACCTGAAGACATTAAAAGACATCTGGTTAGTTAACATGGTCCTTTCAGACAATGTCAAGCATAACGCACAAAAAAAAAAAAAAAGAGAAGGCGTTATCCAAGCAAATACAGTACACTGGGCACAACATGCTGCTCCTACAAACTCCTGTTTATATGGTGTTAACTCTAGATACAGACTACAGCAAAAAATTGGGACTGCCATCCACAAACATTGCCCGGTAATATACAGCAAGGACTACAAACCATATTTCTTTTAGGTACCAATAGGCTTCATTTATCAAAACGACTGAAAAAAGAGCCGCCTGCGGCCCGTGTCAGCCAGTCATGTTATGATGCAAGTCTGAATCCAACTGGTGGGCTATGGGACCAAATAAACCGGTCTTATTTCAGCAATTAGAAGACAGGCCCAAAAGGGACCCAAATGAGAAAACTGGAACTAGGTTAAAAAGCCAAGACGAGACAAATTATTATTATTGTACAGGATTTATATAGCGCCAACAGTTTACGCAGCGCTTTATAACTTAAAGGTAGACGGTACAAATGCAATACACTTTAATACAGTAGGAATCAGAGGACCCTGCTCCTTAGAGCTTACAATCTAAGCCCTGGTTCACACTGGTGCGATTTGACATGTCAAATCGGCGAAATTTGCCGCAAATTGCAGGCAATGGCACCGATTACAAAAAGTAGTTTCTGTACTACGTTTTGCGATTTCAGCCGCGATTTACATTGACATCTGTTTCAGATGTCTTTGAAATCGCGGCTGAAATCGGGACTGCCAGCAGGACTGAAATCGTGCGAGTTCTGCTGAACTCGCAGGCTTCGCTCCCACAGCCCCAGTGTGAACGTGGGCTAAGAGGCACAAACCCTAGGATACTTAAAGAAAAAAAATACACCTGGGGCCCAACTATATTTATCCCTATGTATGGCTCGAAGAAAGCTACTTAGAATGACACCCACTGGATACAATGAATTGGCTGCCTAATTCAGTAGCCAAGCTAAAATGGGGAAAGAGCAACATGGGAACAGATAAAATGCTTTCTCTTTGCTTCAACTGTTATATCTTGGCGTACCCCACCTACCGCTTGCAATTCATGAAAAATTAGCCCCCAGGCCGCAACGCTACATGGCCTCTCCCCCCCCCCAGGCCGGAACACTAAATGGCCTCCCCCCCCCCAGGCCGGAACACTAAATGGCCCCCCCCCCAGGCCGGAACACTAAATGGCCTCCCCCCCCCCAGGCCGCAACGCTAAATGGCCCCCCCCCCCAGGCCGCAACGCTAAATGGCCTCCCCCCCAGGCCGCAACGCTACATGGGATTCGGAAGAAATATATCATCACTTGACACAGATATGAGGGAAAATAAATAAAAATCTGGCAGGAGTTCTAGTCTTCCTCTACGCTAGTAAGGAAAAGCAATTTTGTGCCGCAGATGGGAGATTTACCCCTACTTCCTGTCTGGTAAAACTTAGCAGAGTTGGAAGTGGGGAATCTTTCTAATGGAGCCCCAGATAGCAGTAAAAAAGGGGTTTTCTGCCTTCTCGGCTGTATCCAAAACTTATAAAAAAAATTAAAAAAAAGTTACGATTCCTTTGATATCCAACTGTAACATCACACAATTTATACACAACCCCCAGAAGCAACATAACCACCAGTGCAGAAAAGATACTGGCACTAAAAAGACCTTTGAAATTCAATAATGTGCAAAAACCCAAAACCAAAAATCAGACATCTTGCTCCATGCGTCAGCAAGAACGCTGAAAGACAACTGGTTTCTATAAGAAACCTCAACTCAGTCAAGGCAGACCTGTACCCAAATTTTTTTTTCTTTTTTTAAAAGGTTTAAAAAAAAAAAAAAAAACAGCAAAAAGTCAAGGGGGGAGATTTACTAAAACTGGTGCAGCTGTGCACGGTAGCCAATCAGCTTCTAACTTCAGCTTGTTCAATTAAACTGACAAAAAAACCTGGAAGCCGATTAGTTTCTATGTAGAGCTGCACCAGATTTTGCACTCTCCAGTTTTAGTGAACAACTCCCAGGTATTTCTTGTTCTTGGCAGTGTTGGCCAATCAGATGACAACGCCGTAGAATGGGCCATCAGATGCTGACTGGGCAACTTCGCCCTACAGCTCAATTCCAGACAATTTTATTTCGCTTTTCTATAGTAGAGGAAGGCATCTGCACCACCATTTGTGAAACTTCCCCTCACTTCTGGTCTTGTCCAACAAGTCAACTGAAGGAAAAGCATAAATCTCTACAACAAAAGGATGACAGCAGCAATAAGATCCCAACTCCCTAAGGAGACGAGAATGTTTTTTGCTTCCTAGGACCCGTCTAAAGCAGAGATCACATGACCAGCGCTGCATCACATTATACACTAGAATTAAATTAGGAGGTTTATGAACCCCTTTCTATTTCAACCATTACTCCACTTTAACCAGTAAAATAGAAGGATCCACTATGGACTAGGCCCTGGTGGGTGGGGAGAAACGCGTGGAGCATCACTGTCACTACTCATATACTAGCACTGTGGTCTTGGCCCAATATTACTCAGTGAGGACTGGTATCATGGAAGGCGATGTAAAGGAGCGCAGCGTCAGTGTCTTTAGACAGTACAATGAGACCAAGGATGATGCTTTACCAAGTGCTTGCGTATACTGAGCCGTTTGGGGCAAGACAGGTTACCATCCCAACATCACTTAGTCCCCTTTCACACTGAGGGTGTTTTGCAGGCGATATAGCGTTAAAAAATAGCACCTGCAATCCGCCCTTAAACCACTGCTCTATTCGGCCTTTCACACTGGAGCGGCGCCCTGGCAGGGCGTCAGAAAAAGTCCTGCCAGCAGCTTCTTTGGAGCAGTGAACTCTAGTGGTGCAACGGATCACCACGCGATCCGCGGAGCCTCGGCCATAGGAAAGGCCGCAGCTTCGGCCTAGCTCCGGAGCGGCAGCCATCTTGGTACACCCGGCGCCGCCGCTGTAATGACGTTTTGTCGCCGCCATCTTGCTCCACTCACACTCCTGCACAGTAATGATAGTAAGAAGGGGGCAAGCGGACATCTTGTTACACCCGACAGAGTTTTAAATTTCACAGTTATTTTCAACACAAAACGGAGCTTATCTGCTTAAATACAGTATTTGTAAATCCGACGGACTGTTTAGATGTTAAATTTTAAAAGCAGCAGCAAACCTGCTGACCTTACATGATTGCCAATATGACAGAACACCTCCGATTTTCACATTTAACAACCATGTAAGGTCAGTAGGTTTTCTGCTGTTTTTAAAAATGTAACATGTAAACACAGTCCGTTGGATTTACAAATACTGCATTAAGCATACAAGCTCCGTTTTGTGTTGAAAATAACTGTGAAATCTAAAACTCCGGTGGGGGTAACAAGATTTGTTTTGCTTTTTGCCGATCCGAAAATGATCTGATCAGTGACCCCTGACTCGAGGATCGTTCCGATCCGTGAGTTTTTTGATCCATTGCACCCCTAGTGAATTCACTGCTGCCAACGCGCTCCTGCCCATTGGAATCAATGGGCAGCGCTGCCGTACCGCCAGCAATACGCCGCTGTAGCGGCGCCATGCGGGCGGTTTTAACCCTTTCTGGGCCGCTAGCGGGGGTTAAAAGCTCCCCGCCAGCGGCCGAAATGCGCAGATAAAATAGTGGCGTTTTACCGCTGACGCTATGGGTGGCACCAGTGTGAAAGGGGTCTTCTAGTATGTGAAGCCTTACCATCTAATCCATCAAAAAAAAAAAAAAAAAAAAAAAAAAAGGAGCAGTAGCCTAAAAAGCCACCAAGCCTACCCACCATCTACACATCTATATACCAACCATATAATGCCTGAGGGATCAATTCTTCAAACGCTACTTCCTCATATCCAACCATCAATATACCGCCTCATTGACTTCCCACACCACAGACAAGAGGCAGTCTGGAAAGTACCTAAAATGTTTTTGGAAAATAATCTATTTTTCTTGCCTGGACTGCGGCCTTAGAGACGCACAATGCGCTCAACCCCGGGATCATTTCTGTAATCAAGACCACAAGCGTCCCGTACTTAGATCCTCGTTTTTGTGCAATATATATCATGTTCAATAGTTGCATTTAGGTAAAGAATATGAAAAAGAGAATCATTTATCACTAAACAGATCACCAAAAATACTAAACAGTAAGTGAATACCGGTCACAATACTTTAACCCTGATCTCTCTGCCTTAGAAGTATAAAACAAAAAGCACCAAGATGACCAGAATAATCACACTGGCTAACAGCAGACCCATCTCCACACACTATTTTACCAAAAGTATTGGGACACCTGCCTTTACACGCACAAACTTTAATCGCATCCCAGTCTTAGTCCGTAGGGTTTCATATTAAGTTGACCCCACCCTTTGCAGTTATATCAGCTTCAACTCTTCTGGGAAGGCTGTCCACACGGAGCATGTCTATGGGAATGTTTGACCATTTTCCCAGAAGCCCATTTGTGAGGTCAGGCACTGATGTTGGACAAGAAGACCCGGCTCGCAGTCTCCACTCTAATTCATCCCAAAAGTGTTCTATCAGGTTGAGGTCAGGACTCTGTGCAGGCCAGTCACGTTCCTCCACCCCAAACTCGTTCATCCATGTCTTTATGGACCTTGCTTTGTGCTCTGGTGGGCAGTCATGCTGGAACAGGAAGGGGCCATCCCCAAACTGTTCCTACGAAGTTGGGAGCATGAAATTGTCCAGAATGTCTTGGTATGCCGACGCCTTAAGAGTTCCCTTCACTGGAACTACGGGGTCAACCCCTGACAAACAACCCCACACCATAATCCTGACTCCTCCAAATGATTTGGACCAGTGCACAAAGCAAGGTCCATAAAGACATGGATGAGCGAGTTTGGGGTGGAGGAACTTGACTGGCCTGCACAGAGTCTTGTCCTCATCCCGATAGAACACTTTTGGGATGAATTAGAGCAGAGACTGCAAGCCAGGCCTTCTCGTCCAACATCAGTGCCTGACAGCACAAATGTGCTTTTGGAAGAATGGTCAAACAGTATATAGTATTGTTTTGTTTTTTTGTCAAGCAACTTATTGGATTTTTTTTTTGAGGTTTTGCACCAAAGAAAAAAACATCTCAAAGTATTCTGCTCTTAATACGAAAAACTGCTTGCCATAGAAACTTTTCTGAACTGCTGCTCAAGCAAAGCAGACTGTGTAGTTAGTGTGGGTGTGTCACAAGAGTGGACACACCCACTTCCAACAAAAATGGGAACAAAGAACAAAACTTATAAACATGACTACAGGAAATTCACTTAAAACAAAGAAAAGCCAGGCATACATTTACTTTGCAGTCCAGGAAGAACGCGCCGAGGTGACAGCTATACAGCGCACACCGGATCTAGAGACTGCAATGAGCCGGTCCCAGAGAAATCCTATTGGTTCACAAGATCCAGTTTGGATAAAAAGAAATAGTCAATCTAAAAAGGCCCGTGCGCACGATCGGATTTTCCAATCTAATCGCTGTATATATGTGAATGGTCCCAAAAACGTGTCAAAATTGTCCGATCTGTCCGTCGATGGGGTGATTTGCCCACCACTGAGGACCGTCGACGGGGAGATTTGCTTTGCCCATCTGGCCCTCACCCCCCCCCCCAGGACTGTCAAAGGGGAGATTCTCCAATAACCCCCCCCCACCCCTATCCCCCAGGACCGTTCAAATTTCAATGCCCCCCCACATGCACGGTCGATGGGGGGGCGGGGGGAAAATCTCAGTTAATATGATTTGCCCCCCGACTCCCAGAGGAGCGTCAATGGGGAGATTTGCCCCCCCCCCCCCAACTCCCAGAGGAGCGTCAATGGGGAGATTTCCCCCCCCCCCCCCCGACTCCCGGAGGAGCGTCAATGGGGAGATTTGCCCCCCCCCGACACCCGGAGGAGCATCAATGGGGAGATTTGCCCCCCGACACCCGGAGGAGCGTCAATGGGGAGATTTGCTCCAACACACACCCAAAAAATATCTTACTCTTCCCCACTGCCCAAAGTACAACTTCCAACACTCTAAAGCTAAATTAAGCACTAACACAGCATGAAAACAACGGCAACTCAAATATAACAGCTCCAGGGGAAAAAAAAAAATGAACATCTACCATCCATCCCACTCCCCATCCCAATGATAGATTATTACTAATGGTTTCACTACTAAGATTTCTCTTTGGGTCTTGCCACAATCCCCTTTAAATCAGGGGTCATGTAAAGTCAACCAAAGAGACTGCATTAGGGCCCGACCACCCAATCATCCTTTCTGGCTCTGGGGGGGGGGACATTTCCAGGCAGCATCCAGGAGGACTTCAGTTGTGAGAATTCTCATTCACACCCAATGAGCAGGCAGGTCAAATAGAAGTCCATTGCTGATCGGTCACTAGTCCTCCACAGAGGGGACTAACATTGGAGTAAACAGACCCCAATTACAGGTCACCAGTCAGCTTAATGGGAGGTTGTGCTGGTTTTAGTTATGACAGGACTGTCCTCTGCAATCAGTTCTACAAGATAGACACCAACAAATCATTAGAAAGAGAGACAAAATTATGGCGCAGCAACTGACATCCTTGTCCTAAGAAGGTAGAAGTGCCACTTCCAAGTCTAGTTGCTGGCGGAGCAGGATTGTGAGATGTCGGGAAAGCAGAGACAGGGCTACATCCGTGGCCACATACACTTCCTCTCATTAGAACCATCCATAGCTACAAATGCTGTACTTCTTACTCAACAAAACACATCTCCGGCCTAATATAGAGCAGAAACAGGAACTCGCTGTACAGCAAGAAAAAGCCGCCCCTCACCCCCCTGGTGACATGTAGCGCCACCTGCTGATCAAACTTAGTATTACACTGCTACAAAAAAACAAAGAGAACCTATTGGAAGCGTCAGCATGCTGTTCTGTTCGCTGAGAAGCCCATTACACAGACTTTACATTGCCTGCACATACTCCAATCATTTACTACTTAGACCAGTCCTGAGAACACCCAGTGACTTCCAAATTAGGATGGAGCTCTGCAATTTCAGGACCCTCTCCACACACTGTACTTACTGCACGGTGGGATGTCAGAAGCAAAGAGAAGGCCTGGTGTCCATGTGTGGAGGTGGTCATCTCCCCTCTGAAAAGCAAACACGGTGGATTGCTTTTCAGAGGCACTTCACAGGCAGCTCTCGGAGGCATTATTATTTCCTCAAAGACCATGTTAAAGTGGTTGTAAAGCCACTTGTTGGACTTCTACCTATAGGTAAGCCTAGAATAAGGCTTACCTATAGGTAGTGGAAGTATCTCCTAAACGTGCGCCGTTTAGGAGATATTTCACGTGTAGTCCGCCAAAAATCTTCACTGCGCATGCGCGGGGAAGAAACAAACGTAAGTGCCGTTTCTTCCCCAGCCTGTGCTGTGAATTGCGATTCCCGTGCGCATGTGTGGGAGTGACGTCAGGCGGCTCCGGCGAACCACAGCGCCGGAGTCAGCAGCCCAGAAGGAAGAGGTAACAGAAGATGGACGCTGCCTACTGTGGGGACATCGCTGGATTCTTTTGCAGGCAAGTGGCACATAATGAGCTAGTATGCGATGCATCCTAGCCCATTATGCTTTTCAATTGCAGGCTTTGCAGCGGACTAAAAAGAGGAAGTAAAACCCATCAGGGTTTACTTCCTCTTTAAGCATTGAAAAGCCTGCTGCACAATGCACATTACATGTGGCTAGCTCTCCATTAAACTTGCGTGGGTTTTAGCAGCGCCATCTACTGAATGCGAACAGTTTTTCCACATCATGACTGCAGCAGCAGATAGCAGTAGGGCCACTGACCAGGTTAACTTGCAGCTGAGGGAGGGGGGGTGGTAAAAACACAGAACTGCCTGCTTTTACTGCACCTAGGTCCATACTAGGTACAGCCCACGTTTGCTTGGGCACAACAGCCCATTCCCTCGAATGGCTGCTTTGCCCAACGAAATGCAGTTTGAAGTCCCTGCACTACTTTGGAGATCGCAGTCCGCACGGGAACTGCAAGTGCGGCAAAGTTCCCAGTGCAGGCGGTGTGCCATTAGGATTAATGACACTTGCCCACGTTTCACTGTGTGGGTGGTTGCAGCTGCGGAAACCTGTGCAGGTCCTGCAGCGGCATCACCCGCACAGGTGTAATCTTAGCCTTGGAACTTAAGAGTAAAAACTGATATTCAAATATTTGAAGTCACACCAAACTGACCTTTTAATTTATATCAGCTAAATTCATTCCTGATCTATTGAAGCAAATAGGTGTTCAAAGACACACGATCCGAAAAGCGGACGAAAACGGTCGTCAGAGGAAGAATTGTACGATAATCGGATCATTAGTACAGAGCTTTCGAGAGGCAATCACGACAATTCATCCGATATTATTCGATCAGAGAAACACGAAAATTTTCATTGTACGATACCAGATTGTACGATTTTCGTTTAGTCAGTATAGTTGTCGTCCGAAAATACAATACAAATACATTACAACACATGACATCACTTCCGATTTTTTTTTCCTGTCGTACGAGAATTTGTGACTTTAGTAACCTATTCTATTTCTACTTGTGACTAGTAAGCGAAAAAAGTCAGACAACCTGTTGTCTGATTTTCAGATTGTGTGTACGGGCCATTACAGGTTTGTTCTCTTTAGAATAGAAAAGCCTTGCTGTGTGTGGAAGGTTTCAAAACTAGAGCTGTCCAATCAGAGAGTGCCACATCACAAGGTTCTCTGGAGCATGCTGGCAGGGGACAGGCTTTCTACACCTTTTGTTTTAATGTACCTGGAATGTATTAAGACGATTTAAATGAAAAGTTCAATTGGGCTTTAAGAGATCCTGTATTCCAGATAAATACTTTAAGTCCAACTCCAGCCAAATTTTACGTTTTGATAGAATGAGACAGGGTGAAGATTCTGGGAAAGACTATGCTGTCTGCGCCCCAATAGAGGGGATTTCCCTTTGCTTATACCAGTCACCTGGACAGGAAGTCAGGGGGAATTCTCCATCATGTGGACACACACAGCAACACATTTTTAGATGAGAGATCCAAACATTCCTCATTCTATTACAAAATGTGTTTGTACCATCTGTGGCCTTGTAGGGGGGAGTGTCCTTCTTACTTCCTGTTTTCACACCAATCCAACAGACAGGAAGTGGAAAGAAAACTCCCAAAAGAAGAGACAAAGGGCAAGAGAAAAACTGGACAGAGCTTCCAACCCTTCCACATTATTTCATAGTAAAAAATTGGAGCTGGACTTTCAAAAAAAAAAAAAAAAAAATGGAGCTCCAGCCTCCCTCCAAAAATTACAAGTCAGCAGCTACAATTACTGTAGCTGCTGACTTTTTATATTAGGACACTTACTTGTCCAGGGATCCCATGATGTCGGCACCACAGCCTATTTTTTAACTTGCTCTCGGGTGCTACCGTAGCCATTTCTGGTAAGGGAAACCGACAGTGAAGCCTCGCAGCCGGTTCCCTACTGCGCATGCGCGGAGCGCTTTCTGAATGGCCTGGCAGCGTTGGAAGGAGGAGGGGGGCCGAACTTCCTGGAGACCTCACTGTGGTACCTGTCAAAGAGGCACCCCCCTGAAAGGTGGCAAATGGAGGTGGGGAGTTAACAAGTGGAGCTTCCTCTTTTGGGTGGAGCTCCGCTTTAAAAGAAAAAGAATAAAAAAAAATAAAAAAAATAAAAGCCCTACAAACTGGTGTACTTCGCAAAAAAATTAATAAAATCTAGTATGCTGTAAAGAGTGGATGAAGTATTAGGCCACATTCTAACCATTAAGACCAAAAGTATGGGACAAACGGTTCTAGTTCAAATCCACCATTAAAATCCAATAACAGTAGGTTGTCTTCCACTTGATATTGCTCCATCAGTTACAGAATGTAAGCTTTACTGGGACTGATCAATATACATTAGAGAAAACAAGATACAGACTGACTGCTTCAGTCCTCTCACCATCTGACTCTACAACATAACCAAGCCAAGTACTCAACTATATTTGCTCTGAGATTATAAGAAGGGGCTTTTGCGTTCAAATAGTAATAAAATGAATGCCAGTGTGGAGTACTGCCTAAAGGAAGAGTATTATTCCCCTCCATGTCCCTTTCATCAGATGCACCGGGGCTACAATAGATACAATACATTTCAGCGAACGTCTGAGGGATGGGATGGATGATGTACAAGGATGTGGGGGGGGGGGTCCCCACCTCTATCCAAAACTCCTGCATGTTTTATGTTGAATTGACTGAAAGAATTAGAACTCAATTTGGATTCTACTATTATCCAAGTCTCTGTTAGAAAGACTTCCCTGCACTTCCTAGGTTTTACCAGAATTAGGGGGAAAAAATTGTAACGAAGATCAACTAAATAAATTTGTTTTTTGAAAAAATAAAAAAAATAATCCACCATTTGCTGATATTCCCTAAATTACTGTCTAATTTAACTGTTATCGTGGCTGTAGGAGTAACAAATCTCTCAAAATGAAGTAAAAGCCTGACAGAGGTTCTAATTCTCCACTGAAAAACCTCAATATCATCTAGGACAGGGGTCTCCAAACTGTGGCCTGGGGGCCAGATGCAGCCCTTTGCTAGCCTTCATCCGGCCCCTGGGGCACTATTGCTTCCAATGACACGGGGCACTATTCCTCCCACTGAAACCAACAATGGGGCACTATTTCTTCCACTAATACCAATGATGGGACACTATTCCCCCTCCTAACCAACCACCAACAACTGAGGCTATTTTTATTCTCACTACTCGGCCCAGGGCATTTTCTACCCGCACTGGCCAGAGTCCAGCCCCCCAAAAGTCTGAAGGACAGTAAACTGGCCCTTTGTTTGAAAAGTTTGGAGACCCCTGATCTAGGACATGCACTTAAAACACAAAGTTAGTCACAACGTACACAAGGCATAAGAGCCAAATGCAGCATTCATGACCCCGTGCGTCACCATCGCCAGAAGCTGAAGGCCAGCTCTGAGCCACACTGCAGCAAAGTACCAAACACCACCAAAGGTCGACTATTTAAACTATTTCCATATTACTTATTTGCGCGGTCAAAAGAATTTTCTAAAAAGTTGCCATAATTCAATATAGATTAAAAGAGCACCTGTCATAAGAGATACGGTGGCTGACACTTCATCAAAACACTTGGCAACTAATGAACAGTCACTCTGACAAAACCAACCTTCCTTATCAATAAAAAGCAAAGCCAGTGAAGATGACAGTGTGTTCCAACCTTCTAGACATGGCAGGCTTCCTGAAAGCGGAGTTCCGCCGAGAAAAAAAATAAATAAAAAATTTAAAGTCCGCAGCTACAGGGCGCCCGCAATGTCAGCACTCGAAGCCGATCTGTCCCTCGGCTCTCGGGTGCTGCCGCCGTCATCGTCTGTAAGGGAATCAGGAAGTGAAGCCGCAAGTCTTCGGTTCCTGGTTCCCTACTGCACATGCGCGAGTTGCGCTGCGCGATCCCACTGGTCCCTGCTGCCTTCTGGGACCTGTGTGTCTCCCAGAAGGCACCAGAGGGGGGGGACGACGACAATCACACATGGACAGAGAAGGTGCCAATCGTGGAGTAGGTCGCCGTGGTGACCTATGCCCGGAAGTGTGAGCAAATACCTGGATTACACAGGTATCTTCTCTCTCCTCCCCCCCTGAAAGGTGCCAAATGTGACATCGGAGGAGGGGGGAGAGGATACCGAAAAGCGGAAGTTCCATTTTTGGGTGGAATTCCGCTTTAAGGATGGGTTTACACTTATGTGAATTAGATGCGTATCTCTCCGCAGCCAATTCGCATAGCAGGAGAATGTGACCCGTTCTCTATAGAGCCAGTTCACATATCTATGCTGCAGGTCCGGGGCGATTTGCTGGCAAAACATGTGCTTTTTTTGGTCTGTTTCAGGTCTGAATTCAGTCCAAAATTCGGGCTGAAAACTTGGACCTGAAACTGTGAACCAGCACGCACCGGACCCCTGCTGTGTGAACGGAGCCTAAAGTGACCCTGTCATACTGGTCACACAAAGCTTTACCTGCACTCACCTCTCCACTACTACAGATAAAGCAACGTGTCCATCTTCTGCGTCCCCTTTAGCACTTAGTGGTTCCTCTCACCAATCTTCGTGTCACTTACTGTCCCCTGAAGCAAGGTTAGTGGTCAGTGGGAGAAACCAACAATTACAGCAGGGAACAACGCTTCTGGAAATCTAAGCTTCTCAGCAGATTCAACCCATTGACACTTTGAAGCAGGAGAGGTGAAGGATAGACTCTTCTGTTGCAGATAGAACTTTGTTTCCAATATTGTTTTCCTGTCAGGGTCACTTTATAATAATCCTGTAGTCCGGGTGTGAGGCCCGGGCCTGGCTCTCCAATGAAGCCCTAGACACCCAGGATTCAGAACACATTCCCACTACTCCCATCACAACTGCCAACAAAAAACACACTTCTAAAAAACATTCAATATCTCCACCCAAAACCCCTCACCCCATAGGAGCCATGAGGAGAATAAGGAGAACTACAAAGTAGTACAATTTTAACCTCCTGCTGCCCATGTAACATGTGTGATGGCAAAGAGGGTGGGGATTAATGCCCACGTGACACACATATGCAATCATGGATGGCCAATGTGTCTGTGCTGAGAGCGTACACCCAGCACAGCAACTGACATCTCATTTATTCAGCCGGGATCAGGAGCTGCCAAGACAGGCACCCAATCATGTGACTACCCATCACAGTGGTCACATGATCTGTCCTACTTCTGGGTGTAAAGGCCCCTTTAAAATGAATGCCGGTCTAGGCAGGAAAGGGTTAAAGTACAACTATAGGCAAAACTTTTTTTTTTCTTCCCCTTTTGGATAGAGTAAGGGGAGGTCATCGGTCAGATTTTTTTTCTGCCATCTGTGTCCCATTGTGGAGATTTTCCTTCACTTCCTGTCCTATAGCCAAAACAGAAAGTAAGAGGAAATCCCTGCAAATTAAAAAGGGAAACTCCTAGGAACCCCCAGGTCACCAGAACTAGTGTTCCTATTGGAAGATTTTTCCCTCCATTACTTTTCTGGGGACAACCCAAAATTTGGGATTTTCTTTTAGTTTCACCTTCAATGATAAAATGGTAAACAGGACAAATAGAAAGGGGGGGGGGGTCTCCCTAATGGAGGGCACAGACAGCAATAAAAACTGACAGGTGTGTTCTGCTTAACCCTCTCCAAAAAAAAAAAAATATATGGTATTGCACAGAGCAGCCCCTAACTTCTGGGGTCTTTCCGCCAGCCATCTTGGCGCCCCCTCTTTGTGTGTCCCCAAGCAATGGGGGGGGGGGGGGGGGGGGGGGGGAGTGCATGTTCGCTACCAAGCTGTGAGTCTATGGAGCCGCTCTCCATAGGAGACACGAAGCGGTGCTTTGCCCAGCTTCCTCCTCACTGCGTTTGATTGACAGCAGCAGGAGCCAATGGAGAAGAGGGGAAAGAAGAAGAAGGAAGAGAAAAAGGGAGAAAGAAGAAGAAGAAGGAAGAGAAAAAAGGGAGAAAGAAGAAGAAGAAGGAAGAGAAAAAAGGGAGAAAGAAGAAGAAGAAGGAAGAGAAAAAGGGAGAAAGAAGGAAGAGAAAAAGGGAGAAAGAAGGAAGAGAAAAAGGGAGAAAGAAGGAAGAGAAAAAGGGAGAAAGAAGGAAGAGAAAAAGGGAGAAAGAAGGAAGAGAAAAAGGGAGAAAGAAGAAGAAGAAGAAGAAGAAGAAGAAGAAGAAGAAGAAGAAGAAGAAGAAGAAGAAGAAGAAGAAGAAGGAAGAGAAAAAGGGAGAAAGAAGGAAGAGAAAAAGGGAGAAAGAAGGAAGAGAAAAAGGGAGAAAGAAGAAAGAAGAAAGAAGGAAGAAGGAAGAAGGAAAAAAGGGAGAAAGAAGGAAGAGAAAGAAGGAAGAGAAAAAGGGAGAAAGAAGGAAGAGAAAAAAGGGAGAAAGAAGGAAGAGAAAAAAGGGAGAAAGAAGGAAGAGAAAAAGGGAGAAAGAAGGAAGAGAAAAAGGGAGAAAGAAGGAAGAGAAAAAGGGAGAAAGAAGGAAGAGAAAAAGGGAGAAAGAAGGAAGAGAAAAAGGGAGAAAGAAGGAAGAGAAAAAGGGAGAAAGAAGGAAGAGAAAAGGGGAGAAAGAAGGAAGAGAAAAAATGAGAAAGAAGGAAGAGAAAAAATGAGAAAGAAGGAAGAGAAAAAATGAGAAAGAAGGAAGAGAAAAAATGAGAAAGAAGGAAGAGAAAAAATGAGAAAGAAGGAAGAGAAAAAATGAGAAAGAAGGAAGAGAAAAAATGAGAAAGAAGGAAGAGAAAAAATGAGAAAGAAGGAAGAGAAAAAATGAGAAAGAAGGAAGAGAAAAGGAGAAAGAAGGAAGAGAAAAAAATGAGAAAGAAGGAAGAGAAAAAAAATGAGAAAGAAGGAAGAGAAAAAAAAATGAGAAAGAAGGAAGAGAAAAAAAAATGAGAAAGAAGAAGAGAAAAATTGAGAAAGAAGAAGAGAAAAAAGGAGAAAGAAGAGAAAAAGGAGAAAGAAGAGAAAAAGGAGAAAGAAGGAGGAGAAGAGAAGAGAAAAGGAGAATGGAGAATGAGAAGAAAAAAGCAGGAAGTGCACAGTGCTGATGTCTTCTCCCCTTCTCTTCCTTCACACAGGGAAGGAGGAGGACGGAAAGCTATAAAACATTTTTACCTTACTGCAAGGAATGCATTAAGTCATAAAAATAATAATAAAAAAAAAAAAACACCTTTTAGAACCACTTTAATCAGTTATGGAAAACGGTTTTTGCGATAAAGATTTCACGTGAATGAATGAAAGCTGATTCTTTTAAGCACCCCTGTTAGTAGTAAATGGTTTAGCTCATCTCTAAGGCTACTTTTGTCTGGACAGCTTGGTCTATTAAAAGGATGATGAAAAACAAGCAGGACTTTCTGGCTGGATCACCAAATGAAAATAGAAGAAGCAGGAAAGCCTAAAGAGAAAATGAATCCCATGTAAGAATTGGTGAGCTGCAATATAATCAATAGCTTGGAAGGAAACAGAACCTGAAATCCTGGCACCAATAACATATCAGCCTCACAAGTCTATGAGTTTGCGGCGCTCTGACAGATCACTTATGAAGGAGAAAAAGTTGAACAAACCTTGTCGTGAACTTAAAAAAAAAAATGAAGAAGAAGATGATGATGATCAAAGCTGGGAGGTGAAGGTGTCGGCGCCTCTGAGGTGGGGGGTGAAGGTGATGAAGTCCATACATCCAATGGGGTACAGGGGTGGGGGGGGAGGGTCAGTCTGATCACGGCCCACCTGGAACAATAGAAGTAACAGAAGATATAAATACATGCAGTGGGTGATTGGGCGGCACACATGCTGAAAATCAGAAGCAGGCTGTGCAGTGATTGATGGATCGCAGAGCTCCATTGTAGGACTGCAGAGGGAGAAGGAGCCGCACAGCTCTGATCTTCTCTCAGACCTCTAGGAGGCGCTGCTGTGCTGCAGCTTCCCTCCCCATCCCCCACCCTGCACACAGAATGCGCCCCCTACAGGTCACTGGAGCCCGGCTCTCCTCTCCTCTCGGTGACACACACACACGGCTGCGGTGCATTTTGGGTGGAGGCCGGCTCAATATTTCTATGTCCCCCTCCCCCCCCCTGATTACCGGACGATGCGATGATGTGAGATCGGTGTTACAGCGGAGATCAGGAAGTCCCGGCCGGCAGCATGCTCATCATCATCATCGCGCCTTTTTCAGCAGACAGGCTGGAGGGAAGGAGGGGGAGGAGAGAGCCTGGGATCCGCCCCCCAAATCCCCCTCCCCCCACCATCACTATTAACCCCTTCCCGGCCGCCGCATTGCACACGGGGGGGGGGGGACCCGATCACTACCGGGAGGGGGGATGACAGGAGGCAGATCGGAAAATCAGTGTCCTCCCCTCCCCCCCCCCCTTCTCCTCCATGTGTCTGATCTGTACACAGGAAGAGCTCCGCACCGGCCTATGGAGGCGACATACACATCCCTCCCCCTGTCTACCAATCACAGCACGGCCAACACTTTATATATATATGACAGTGATGTTATCACCTATATATGTGTACAGTCTCTGGGATGTATAGGGGACAGTGATGTGATCACACGTAGTATATAGATGATTGGTATGTCATATATATATATATACACACACACACCTATAGATATATACCGATCACCTATATACTATGTGTTATCAAACCTCTGTCCTATATACATCCAGCACAGAGACTGTATATATCTATCACACCTGTATGTGTATAGAGATTATATATATATATATATCTAACACATATACTGGATGCCCCCAGGCCCCGGTGTGGATAGAAATAGATTCCCATCTCTCTGGGTATCAGTACACATTCCTCTATACTGACCCCCTCTGTACCCCCCAAGCTCTGTACTGTCCTCCTAAACCTGCACATACCCCCCCCCCCCCAAAGGAAATGCACAGCTATGTAAACCTCATGTGTGTAAATATACTGATTTGTAAGAGGGTCCCCTATACTGTATGTGTATACAGAATGATCTGTAGGGTGTCCCCTATATGTGCACACACACAATGATCTGTAGGGGGGTCCCCTATATGTGTACACACAATGATCTGTATGGGGGTCCCCTATATGTGTACACACAATGATCTGTATGGGGGTCCCCTATATGTGTACACACAATGATCTGTATGGGGGTCCCCTATATGTGTACACACAATGATCTGTATGGGGGTCCCCTATATGTGTACACACAATGATCTGTATGGGGGTCCCCTATATGTGTACACACAATGATCTGTATGGGGGTCCCCTATATGTGTACACACAATGATCTGTATGGGGGTCCCCTATATGTGTACACACAATGATCTGTATGGGGGTCCCCTATATGTGTACACACAATGATCTGTATGGGGGTCCCCTATATGTGTACACACAATGATCTGTATGGGGGTCCCCTATATGTGTACACACAATGATCTGTATGGGGGTCCCCTATATGTGTACACACAATGATCTGTATGGGGGTCCCCTATATGTGTACACACAATGATCTGTATGGGGGTCCCCTATATGTGTACACACAATGATCTGTATGGGGGTCCCCTATATGTGTACACACAATGATCTGTATGGGGGTCCCCTATATGTGTACACACAATGATCTGTATGGGGGTCCCCTATATGTGTACACACAATGATCTGTATGGGGGTCCCCTATATGTGTACACACAATGATCTGTATGGGGGTCCCCTATATGTGTACACACAATGATCTGTAGGGGGTCCCCTATATGTGTACACACAATGATCTGTAGGGGGTCCCCTATATGTGTACACACAATGATCTGTAGGGGGTCCCCTATATGTGTGTACATAATGATCTGTATGGGGGTCCCCTATATGTGTACACAATGATCTGTATGGGGGTCACCTATATGTGTACACAATGATCTGTAGGGTGTCCCTTATAAATCACCACAGCTCTGTACAGTTGCTGCCTCAATATATCTCTATACATACAACACATCCCCTATATCGTTACACGCAACTCTGTACTGCTATAATGAACTCTTTATACAGCTACTACAAATCTCCTTACATGAGTGTCTATAGATGTAGTCACAGTCCAGTATATGCCCCATATATGTACACCAAGCTCTCTATTGAGGTCCCTTTACCCCAGTATACTGAGGTCCCCTATAGACGTACACTGAGCTCTGTACGGAGGTCCCCTATAGACGTACACAGAGCTCTGTTATATACATTTAGAGTGTATGGAGAAGGTGTGATATGTATATGTAAATTCCAGTCAGTGTGTGCTGTATAGAACTATACATTCCCATACATCTCAGTCAGTGATGTTCCCTATAGAAGTAGATGTCCTATAGATCTTAGTGTGTGTGTGTGGTGTTAGACAGCCTCCAGTCACACCTCTCCTCCCCTATACATCCCATCAGTCAGTGGTGTTTCTTATAGAAGGATGTCTGGTGTCCCTTCCATCCTAGAACAGATGTGTGGTGTGTACAGTGTCCTATATAGCTCCGACAGTTCTCCCATATGGAAGATGCTCGGTGGTGTATATGAAGCCCTATAGATACCGATGTGAGGTGTTCCTCATCCTATATGCTCCAGTCACAGTGCAGTATATAGCGTCCTATACATCCCAGTCAGTTCTCCCCTATAGAAGGTGGTGTGTGGTGTACAGTGTCCTATACATCCCAGTCAGTGGTGTCCCCTATAGAAGGAGGGGTGCGAGGTATATAGGGGTGTATAGAAGGTGGTGTGAGGTATATCTGATGTCCTATAGATCCCGGTGTGAGGCGTTCCTCATCCTATATGCTCCAGTCACAGTGCTGTATACAGTGTTCTATACATCCCAATCAGTTCTCCCATATAGAAGATTTGTGGTGTATCTGATGTCCTATAGAACCTAGTCAGTGGTGTCCCCTATAGAAGGAGGTGTGTATATGTGAGTGTGGAGTCCCCTATAGAAGTGTATTATCTGAGGTGATCCTCCAGTCAGTTCTCCCCCTATAGAAGGAGGTGTGTGTGGTGTACAGTGTCCTATACATCCCAGTCAGTGGTGTCCCCTATAGAAGGAGGGGTGTGAGGTATATAGGGGTGTATAGAAGGAGGTGTGAGGTATATTGGGGTGTATAGAAGGAGGTGTGAGGTATATCTGATGTCCTATAGCTCCAGTCACAGTGCTGTATACATTGTCCTATACCTCCCAGTCAGTTCTCCCCTAAAGAAGGTGTGTGGTGTATCTGATGTCCTATAGATCACAGTCCGTTGTGTCCCCTATAGAAGGAGGTGTGTATATGTGAGTGTGGTGTCCCCCATAGAAGTGTATTATGTGAGGTGATCCTCCAATCAGTTCTCCCCCTATAAGATGGTATAGACCCCGGTGTCGGTTCTCTCCCCCCTATAGGATGGTATAGACCCCGGTGTGTCAGAGCTCTCTCCCCCTATAGAAGTGTATTATTTGAGGTGATCCTCCAGTCAGTTCTCCCCCTATAGGAGGGTATAGACCCCGGTGTGTCAGGGCTCTCTCCCCCCTATAGAAGGAGGTATGAGGTGTTCGTCTATATCCTCCAGTCACTGGTGTCCCCTATAGAAGGAGGTATGAGGTGTTCCTCATCCTATATCCTCCAGTCACTGGTGTCCCCTATAGAAGGAGGTATGAGATGTTCCTCATCCTATATCCTCCAGTCACTGGTGTCCCCTATAGAAGGAGGTATGAGGTGTTCCTCATCCTATAGTCACTGGTGTCCCCTATAGAAGGAGGTATGATGTGTTCCTCATCCTATATCCTCCAGTCACTGGTGTCCCCTATAGAAGCAGGTATGAGGTGTTCCTCGTCCTATATCCTCCAGTCACTGGTGTCCCCTATAGAAGGAGGTATTCCTCATCCTATATCCTCCAGTCACTGGTGTCCCCTATAGGAGGAGGTATGAGATGTTCTATATCCTCCAGTCACTGGTGTCCCCTATAGAAGGAGGCATGAGGTGTTCTATATCCTCCAGTCACTGGTGTCCCCTATAGGAGGAGGCATGAGGTGTTCTATATCCTCCAGTCACTGGTGTCCCCTATAGGAGGAGGCATGAGGTGTTCATCATCTATATCCTCCAGTCACTGGTGTCCCCTATAGGAGGAGGTATGAGGTGTTCTATATCCTCCAGTCACTGGTGTCCCCTATAGGAGGAGGTATGAGGTGTTCTATATCCTCCAGTCACTGGTGTCCCCTATAGGAGGAGGTATGAGGTGTTCTATATCCTCCAGTCACTGGTGTCCCCTATAGGAGGAGGTATGAGGTGTTCTATATCCTCCAGTCACTGGTGTCCCCTATAGGAGGAGGTATGAGGTGTTCTATATCCTCCAGTCACTGGTGTCCCCTATAGGAGGAGGTATGAGGTGTTCTATATCCTCCAGTCACTGGTGTCCCCTATAGGAGGAGGTATGAGGTGTTCTATATCCTCCAGTCACTGGTGTCCCCTATAGGAGGAGGTATGAGGTGTTCTATATCCTCCAGTCACTGGTGTCCCCTATAGGAGGAGGTATGAGGTGTTCTATATCCTCCAGTCACTGGTGTCCCCTATAGGAGGAGGTATGAGGTGTTCTATATCCTCCAGTCACTGGTGTCCCCTATAGGAGGAGGTATGAGGTGTTCTATATCCTCCAGTCACTGGTGTCCCCTATAGAAGGAGGTGTGTATATGTGTCCCCTATAGAAGTGTATTATGTGAGGTGATCCTCCAGTCAGTCCTCCCCCCTATAGAGGTGAATAGACCCCGGTGTGTCGGTTCTCTCCTCCCCCCTATAGGAGGTGAATAGACCCCGGTGTGTCGGTTCTCTCCTCCCCCCTATAGAGGTGAATAGACCCCGGTGTGTCGGTTCTCTCCTCCCCCCTATAGGAGGTGAATAGACCCCGGTGTGTCGGTTCTCTCCTCCCCCTCTAGAGGTGAATAGACCCCGGTGTGTCCCCTATAGAAAGAGATGTAAGTACCTATAGATCCCGGTCGGTCTGTCGGTGGTTGATGAGGGATCTCCCCACCCCGGTGGGTGTTCCCGCCCTGGATGAGGTAGGTATCCGGTAAGTATTGTGAGGTGACTCACCCCTCCTCCTCCTCCGGTGAGGTCGGTCGGTCGGTGTGTCGCTCGGTGGCGGGGCAGACAATACCCGGCGCTGTCTCCCTCCCGCTGACCAATATGGCGGAGGAGAAAGATCGGATGTGTCGTCAGCGGCTCATTAGCATGAAGGGGGGACTCATTGTCCGGAGGGGGGGGGGGGTCCCTACACCGAGCACCGGGGTTCTCCTCTCCGGTATGAAGAGAAGAGGGGGGGAGGGGGTGACACACCCCAGACGGAGCACACCGGGAGCTCGGTTCAGTCCTCGGGTACCGGAGAAGCGGGGCGGACTTGTCTCCGCTAGGGGGCGCCTCCTCGGAAAGGAATACGGATCACTCCGCAGGCCGGGACTATTTTCTGGTCACGTGGGGGAGATGGGCTCAGTGCTGCAGCCATGTGGTGAGGGGTGGAGGGGGGAGGGGCTCTGTGCCTGGAATGTCTGCCTCATGGAGGAGCACAATGGCCCTAGGGGCCCAGCCATTAGCCAAATGGAGGGCCTATTAGGGTGGTCAGGGGGCCACAGGGTAACTTAATATCGTCATAAATAGGAAGTAAGTGTCTCTGGGAGAGGGGGTGAGGCCCTCCATTGACCCGACTGTCCTGTCCTTGGCCACCATCACTGGAAAACCATTTTTATCCAACCAGTCAACATTAACCACAAGGTTGGGGCCCTACAACTGCACAACACTCCAGCCAACCCGCCTTGTGCAGCCTCCGTGGGCCCATATTCACATAAGCCAATGAGAGTTGCACAAGGCCCAGTTGGCCAATGCCCATTGGCTAGTGAGTTACCAGTGGAGAAAAGATTGTGATGATTAAGCACCCACTGGTGGTGTGAAACGCGTTAGCGATCTTGTTTCTCCTTGACTGTATGGATTTCATTGTACTTTAATAAAGGTGTGCTGCCGTCCAGCCTTTACTTGTTCTTTGGAGAAAAGATTAGGTTTGGCTGGCTGGAATTTATTGACCAATGAAGAGTTGCATAGGTCTAGTTGGCTGATGACTATTGGCTAATAAGGAGCCAATGGAGAGGAGCAATGGCCTCGTTGGCCAAGTCCCATTGGCTAGTGAGTGACCAGGGGAGAAGTGATTAGGTATAATTGACTGGGCTTTATTGACCTATGAAGTGTTGCACAGGCCTGGTTGGCTGATGCCCATGGGCTGATGAGGAACCAGTGGTGAGGGGCACAGGCCTGGTTGGCTCATTAGTAACCAATGTAGACCATTACCACCTCTGGTGACCCAATCTGTTCAATGGTCATTATTCAGTAGGCCCCACGCTCTCAGATAAGTTGCATTGTTGAAGCTTGTCTGGACAAAAATGTTTTTTCAACAGTGGTGCCAAAACATCAGCCTGCTCTCCTAGACCAGTGCCCATAGCTCCACCAACTGGCCAATGAACTAAGATGCATAGGCCTGTGCACCCATCTATTGGCCCCTCATCACCTGATGGGTTCCAGTTGACCATGCCTGTTCACCCCTCCATTAACCTGTCAATAATCAACAAAGCTCAGCCAACCAAGCCTGTGCATCTCAGTTCATTGGCCAGTTGGTGGAACTTTAGGCACTGGTCTAGGAGAACTTGATTGGCTGGACTTTGTTCGCCAATGATGGGTTAATGGAGAGGTTAACAGGCATGTCAACTGGAAACCATCAAGCAACGAGGGGCCAATAGATGGGTGCACATATCTTGTCATCTCAGTTCATTGGCCAGTTGGTGGAACTTTAGGCACTGGTCTAGGAGAGCTTGATTGGCTGGACTTTGTTGACCAATGATGGGTTAATGGATAGGTGAACAGACATGGTCAACTGGAAACCACCAAGCAATGAAGGGCCATTAGATGAGTGCACATATCTGGTCATCTGAGTTCAGTGGCCAGTTGGTGGAACTATGGTCACTGGTCTAGGAGAGCTTGATTGGCTGGACTTTGTTGACCAATGACAGGTTAATGGATAGGTGAACAGACACGGTCAACTAGAAACCATCAAGCAATGAAGGGCCAATAGATGAGTGCACATATCTGGTCATCTGAGTTCAGTGGCCAGTTGGTGGAACTATGGTCACTGGTCTAGGAGAGCTTGATTGGCTGGACTTTGTTGACCAATGACAGGTTAATGGATAGGTGAACAGACACGGTCAACTAGAAACCATCAAGCAATGAAGGGCCATTAGATGAGTGCATGTGAGTTCATTGGCCAGTTGGTGGAACTATGAACACTGGTCTAGGAGAGCAAGTCCTTGTTTTGGCACCACCCGTGTAAAACCAATCTTGCCCAGACAAGGTTCAACAATGTAACCTTATCTGAGAGATTAGGGCCTACTGACTAATGACTGTTAAACAGATCTAGTGATCACCAGTGGTGTTAACGGTCTACAGGTCTTGATCCAGTGGCATAGCCCTTAGCTCTGCACCTTGCCCTGTCTCTCAGGGAGTCGTGCCATCATACCACTGGACCTGGTTTCTTATGGCAAAAGATCAATATTGATTAGCTGTAAGGGCATCAGGCAACCAAAAGGCCTAATGGAGGGATGCACCAGCATGGAAGCATGGGATTGGGCCATTACTGATCATGTGGGTATCATTGTAGGGACACTGATCCCTTTCAGTGGAACTCCATGTTAAACATCCATCAGCCATAATGACTCAGAACTAGAGGAACTTCATAGTCACAGCCTCAGGTGCACTAAAGCATTTTTAGAGCCCTTTTATGAGCTGACATATGTTTCTGGGGGGCACCAGAAATAGAGAATTACATTGATGCAATTTAAAGAAGAAAAAAAAAAAGATTTAAATCTAAATAATCAGTCTAATTTACAACAAATGTGTTTATTCTCCAAGTTTAACTGGGTAGATGATGTGCATCCCACACTTAGAATCATCTGTCTTATTATTTAAGATAAAGATTTGTAATGTAAATAATGATACATTGTTATTATTTAGCCAGTAAATTGTAACGTTTTAATGATTTGGATGGAGTAGAAATTATTTCGGTTCTCCCAGGTCTGTTCATTCACTTTCTGTCCCAGTAAAAACATTCTCACCCAAGCAGAAAGTACGGGGACATATCCAATGTGGACAAATAAGATAAAAATCAAACTGACGTTCTAACCTCCCCCGACCCTAATAAAAGAAGAATTTCGCTAAACATAAACTGTTACCTGTAGACTTGGATAACAAATATCTCCTCATTCTCCTGTGTCCACCTTGTCACATCTTACGAGGCCAGATCTCAGGTATTAGTGTTCATTTTAAACTGTAGCTTTGAAGGCATTTAATTTAAAAAGGACCCTCTAGAAAATCAAATGGGATCACAAATAATAAGAAGTCAAAGCTCGGAGAGCTGACCTCGAAGGAGTTCAAAAAGATCCAAATTTCAAAGGAATATCAAAATATTAGATACATGTAGGAAATTTACAATTATTTTCTCATCTTTACAACTCCCAGCATTCACCGCTGTTACTCGCGCATGCGCAGTGTTTACGAGTAGCGCCGTCAACTTCCTTGTTGCCATCACAACGGGCGGCGTCATTGATAGTTCACGCCCCGTTGTGATGGTATTTCGCTGGACGGCGTAGAGCAATGTCTCCTGGGAAGCATGACACTGTGCTCCCAGTAGACATTGCAGCAAACTCCCAGATTACATTGCGGCGCCGGGGAAAGGAGTAGCAACGCCTACTCCCACGGGAGTGAAAACCCGGAAGTCGCGAATCAACCAGCTGTACTACGGTAATTACAACATACAATTTTTTTTTATGTGGCTATTGAACATGTTTGTACAGTAAGTAATGTGATCCGATAGAGTTATTATTTTGGGTGAAACTCCGCTTTAATTCATTGTCAATAAGCTTATCACAAACAATCATTCCTGGTCAGTATTATATGGGGGTTCTTCAAAAACTTTTCACGCTTAGGCTGGTTTCACACTGGGGCGGTGGGTGCGGTGGCGGTATAGCGCTGTTATTTTTAGCGGCGCTATACCATCGGAATCGCGGAGGTATTCGGCCGCTAGCGGTTCGGTTTTAACCCCGCTAGCGGCCGAAAAAGGGTTAATACCGCCGGCAATGCGCCTCTGCAGGGGCGCATTGCCGGCGGTATTACCGCGGTTTCTCATTGGTTTCAATGGGAAGGAGCGGTGGAGGAGCGGTAAACACACCACTCCTCTCACCGCTCCAAAGATGCGGCTAGCAGGACTTTTTTTACCGTCCTGCTAGCGCACCGCTCCAGTGTGAAAGCCCTCGGGCTTTCACACTGGAGAAACAGCAGCCGCTGTTTAGGGATGGTTTGCAGGCGCTATTTTTTAGCAAAATAGCGCCTGCAAACCGCCCCAGTGTGAAAGGGGACTTAAAGTGGAAGTAAACTATTGTTTTCGGCCAAGGAAGCTGCCATCTTGGCCTCTGTTTAATCTTCAACTGCCATGAATCTGCACATGTGATCTGACTACAGCCATTGGATGGTTTACAGTTTGGTTGAGAGCACAACCAATGTGACAGGAACGTTTCCAGCACATCCCGGAAATGTAACTGTTTTTTTGGAACTGGATGGGTTTAGTCATATACTGTACAGTATATAAAAATGTGGAATCTTTTTTAAGACCCCCTCATATATTGAGATGGGGCTACACCCTGGTTAGTTACAGCCATGGATGGTGCTTTGCTCTTCCCCTCTCTACATACAATTTTTATTCCTCAATCAATTAAAATTGGTACATCAAGGTATAATTTTCTTTAATATTCTTTCAGCCTTGCCCTTACTATAAATAGTTTTTATTTAATTTGTAACTTTAAAACACCTCCAAACTCGGCCTTTGGTGACGATCTTATTAGTAGAGAATGAGATGATGAACTGGGGACCTAGTGTCCTACTAATCAGTTGACCCTTAAAATTAAATGGAGTCATCAATTAAGAGGGAATTTCAGGAGCGCATGCTCCTGTGTCACCTTTCAAGGCAAATTAAAAAGTTCTGCTTGATGATTTTCAAGAATCGCAAAACCATCTATTAACTACTATAAAATGCAATCTTTGCCCATGTCGGAAGGTGTCCTCCTCCACTTGTTGGTTATAAGGCCAGCCCATCATTGTTAATGATTAATATTGGACTGTTGTTGATGAAAGCCTCTTGGAAGCCATCTGTGTCTTAACCCTGACATCGCACCCAGCCAAGCATAATGGAAAAGAATGGAAATAAAAGGTAGATGGTGGTAGATTCTGATTAAAGGTTCCAAAAAGACCAGCACCACAAATTTAGGATTAAAGCAACAACATCGATTGGCTGAACAGATCTGAACTGCAATCTTTTGGAAACTTCTTGGATTATATTAAGATCTCTCTGGCCCACATGTCTATTTATGTTAGGGTAGGAAATCTCAAAACTGTTAAGCCTCGTCGTACACACGGCCGGTTTTCTTGTCAAGAAACGACAAGAAAACTGCCTGGAGAGCTTTCTTGCCGAGAAAACCGGCCGTGTGTACGAGGCTTTCAGGGCCTGTTTCCCGATGAGAAACCCGAGGGTGTGTACGCTTACCTGTCACCGTGGAAACCCACGCATGCTCGAAATGACTTTGACGCATGTGCGGTAGCTTCCTAGGCATAGGTTGGGTGTAGCAAGATGGCGGCGGCGGCATCGAATGTGACGAGCGCACGCTCGTCGTAGTCGATGAAGTCACCGCGTTCGTTCTATTCAAAAGAACGGTGGTTCTTTTGAATGGAGCATGTGTACACTCGGCCGGGACAAGATTCTTGTCAAGAATCTCGTCAGGAAAAACGACGAGATTCTCGGCCGTGTGTACGAGGCTTAAGATTTTTTTTTTTACCGTCGCGGAAGTGTCTAATCCACCAATAGAATCTTATGCCCTGTACACACGATCGGAATTTCCGATGGGATAAAATCCGATGGAATTTTCTGTCGGAATTCCGTTCAAGCTGTCTTGCATACACACTGTCAGACCAAATTCCGACCGTCCAAAACGCGGTGACGTAAAACACTACGACGAGCCAAGAAAAATGAAGTTCAATGCTTCCGAGCATGCGTCGACTTGATTCTGAGCATGCGTGTTTTTTTTCTCTGTTGGAGTTCCACACAGACGATCGGAATTTCCGTTCGGATTTTTTTCCCATCGGGGATTTCCTCTCACTTCCTGTTTGGCTATGAAACAGGAAGTACATAGAAATATCTGCATTGTGACGCAAATGGCAGAAAAAAATCTGACCAGGGTTATTACCCTCCCTTGATCTAAAATGAAAAAAAAAAAAGTTTGGCCTATTGTTCTACTTTAACCACTTGCCGATCACCGCCACAGTTATACTGCGGCAAGGTGGCTTGGCTGCACGAATCGCTGTACCAGTACGGTGATCCGTGCACTAGTTTCTGTGGGCGCTTGCGTCAATTGGCCAGCGGGGGGAGCCAATCAGCAGGTCTGGCGGACTTGATGTCCGCCGGCCGCTCGCGATCGCTCCCCGCAGAGACAGAACGGGGATCTGCCGATGTAAACAAGGCAAATCTCTGTTTTGACAGGAGAGATCACACAGATCCTGTCTTTCGGCTATGCAGGAAGACAGATCTCTGTATTATCCCAGGCAGCCCATCCCCCGTACAGTTAGTAAACACACTGAGGTTACACGTTGATCGCCCCTGATGTTAACCCCTTCCCTGCCAGTGTCATTAATACAATGTCAGTGCATATTTTTTAGCACTGATCACTGTAATAATGTCACTGGTTTCCAAAAAAGTGTAAAAAATGTCAATTAGGTGTCCGATGTGTCCGCCGCAATGTCGCAGTCCCGCTAAAAATCAATGATCACCGCCATTACTAGTATAAAAAAAATAAAAAATCCCATAAATCTATCCCCTATTTTGTAGACACTGTAACTTTTGTGCAAACCAATTATTATACGCTTATTGGGGTGTTTTTACATATAACATATAGCAGAATACATATTGGCCTAAACTGATGAATACATTTTATTTTTTTGATTGGGTATGTTTTATAGCAGAAAACAAAAAATATTGTTTTTTTTTCCAAAATTTACGAGCCTTTTTTGTTTATAGCGCAAAAAAAACAAAAAACAAAACAAAACGCAGAGGTGAACAAATACCACCAAAAGGAAGCTCTATTTGTGGGGAAAAAAAGGACATACATTTTATTTGGGTACAGCGTCGCACGACCGCGCAAGTGTCAGCTAAAGTAACGCAGTGCCGTATCGCAAAAAAATGGCCTGGGGTAAAACCTTTCCGGGGCTGAAGTGGTTAAAATACAAATAACTGTTGTCAAGTTGTTTTGTATCTTTCTGTAACTTTGTATCCTTCTATAACTTTCTAGAATTCTGTATCTTTGTTACTTGCATGCTAGTTTTGTTACTTACAAAATAATATTTTTGCTACACAAACATTATCCGTGGAAGTTACATGTCCTGAACCCAGCAGTCTGTAGATATCAGAAGGGATCTCACAAATAGTTCTTGCTACTGGAAGTGGACATGGGTGACTCATGTTACATACACAACTTCCTTCTTCTCTCTAGTGGTGAGATGAGGTAATGCAGCATAGAAAAAAAACAACAACAACACAGGAGTATGGCTGTAAACAAAGAGTAAAACCGGTGGAGAGCACAAGGGGAAGTGCCTTGCATTTAGGACAAACGTCAGATGTGCAAACCAAATTTTATAGAAAAATAAGGCGCTGGAAAAAAAAGATAAAGGCCGATAGCTTGGCACAGATATTTGAACAAAGGTGTCTTTGCATTGTTCTTCCTTTGAGATTACTTTTCACAAAATCTAATGCAAAATCTCCTGTTTTTCTTTTCTTTTTTTTTCCTTTTATACTTATTACTAGGTGGTCTGCACTTGTCTTTTATTAGAACTGATGTGGAAAGGCCTTGCAGCAACATCCACTAAATCTACAAATTGTTCAGATTTCTGAATAAGGAAAAGTAAGAAATTTAGGGGGGCATTTAAAAAAAAAAAGGGGGCTTGGTCACAGGTTTTGCACATAATGATGTAGGGTCACACCTTTTATTTAAAAAAAAAAAAGAGATAGGAGGAATCTGATTGGTCACCAGGGGGGGGGGGTCTCCATTGTTTTTTTCTCAATTTCGCGTATTCATTATATTTTATAGTAATCAACTAAATGAAATGTATAAATCCAGGCTCTGTTGTATAATTTCAAAGACACGTGGCTGTACAACCCTAGAGGCTAACATTTGGCATTTGACCCTCTGCAGACTGTGGTCTGGTTTGGTTCTTAATCCAGAGAGTATTCTCTTAACCACTTCAGCCCCAGGAGGTTTTACCCACTTTCTGACAGGCCATTTTCTGCGATACGGCACTGCGTCACCTTTAAAGGGACACTAAAGGTTCATGTTTTTTCACCTTAATGCATCCTATGCATTAAGGTGAAAAAACATCCGACACTACCAGCCCCCCCCCCCCCCCCGTTTCACTGCCTTAAACAGTGACAAAATTAAATGAATAATTAAAACTTGAGTGTGTTAAAATCACAAATTAAAGCCCCGTACACACGGTCTGACTTTTTGCCAACAAACTTAATTTTGAGCAAGTTTGTCAAAAAATCCGACCGTGTGTACACTCCATCGGACAAACTTTTTTGGTTTTCATTGGACAAAAGTTCGGTCTGCAAACGGACAAACTTTTGCCCAACAAAAGTCCGATGGAGCAAAGTCCGACCGTGTGTACAGAAAACCATCGGACTTTTGTCCAATGGACAAAACAAATAATGTTAAAATCAACCAACAATAGCAGAAGTCGACCAAAGGGTGGCGGTAAAGAGCAGAAAAACCACGTGATGTTGGAAAAAGTTTTGGGAAAGTTTGCAGAAAAGTCCTGTGGTGTGTATGCTATGGGTGTGCCCGGCCAACTCCGTTCGGACAACAATCCAGGGAAAAGTCTGATGGAAGTCCGACCCTGTGTACGAGGCTTAAGTGTGATGCTCTAAATGTGTGAGAGAAGGGTGAATAGTATGACCTTCACCCCCCATTTCACTTACCTGAGCCTGTTCACCTGTTGCGCTCGCCCCCGACGTCCTCTTCGCCGCTCAGCCTGGTCGTTGATTGGCTAGAGTGGATGGATTGAAAGCAGCGCAGCCATTGGCTCACGCTGCTGTCAATCACATCCAATGACGCAGCGCGCCGGGGGGGGGGGCAAGTGATACAGTGAGCGGCTATAGCCGCCGGCTGTATCACGGGAGCACGCCCGCAAGAACTTACTACCACGCAAGCTCGCATGAAGGTGTTCAGTTCTTGCGGGGAGGAGCCGAGAGAGCCGCCGAGGGACCCCAGAAGACCAGGTTCGGGGCCACTCTGTGCAAAACGAGCTGCACAGTGGAGGTAAGTATAACATGTTTGTTATTTAAAAAATAAATAAAAAAATCGGATCGGACAAATCCGTGGAATTTTCTGAACTTGGTATGCAAACAGACGGCAGAACTTTTTCAGTCAACAAACACGAACGTAGTGACGTACTAAACGTACTACATGGTTTTTCAGCTCTTTAGCACCACCCTTTAGGCAACTTCTGCTAATGTTGTGCTATGGTTAGCATTGGTTCGGAGCATGTGTGTTTGTACTTTGGATTTTATTCCGACTGACTTGTGTACACGATCAGATAATTCGACGGCACACATTTGTTGTCGGCAAATTTGAGAGCATGCTATACAACATTTGTTGTTGGAAAATCTGACAAGAATTGTCCGATTGAGCGTACAAATGGTTGGATTTTCCGACAAAACCCTGCCATCACACATTTGTTGTCGGAAAATCCGATCGTGTATACGGGCCTTAACTGACGATTCACGGTCGTGCGGCATACCCGAACAAAATGAATGTCCTTTTTTCCCCACAAATAGAAATTTCCTTTGGTGGCATTTGATCACCTTTGTGGTTTTTATTTTTTGTGCTATAAAAAAAAAGTCCAACAATTTTGAAAAAAACAAACAAACAATATTTTTTACTTTTTGCTATAATACATAACCAAAAAATATCCAAAAGAGCAACAATTTTGAAAAAAAAATATATATATTTCTTATTTTTTGCTATAATACATATCCCAAAAAAATATAAAAAAACAAATGTATTCATCAGTTCAGGCCACTATGTATTTTTTGACATATTTTTGGTAAAAAAAAAATCGCAATACGCGTATATTGATTTGTTTGCGCAAAAGTTATAGCGTCTACAAAATAGGGGATAGATTTGTGGGCTTTTATTTTTTTAAATGTTTTTACTAGTAATGGCGGCGATCTGCGATTTTTAGCGGGACTGCGACATTGCGGCGGACAAATTTAAACTCTATATGACACATTTTGGGGACCAGTGGCAGTGCTCAATGCTATAAAAATGCACTGATCAATGTATAAATGACACTGGCAGGGAAGGGGTTAACACTAAGGGGCGATCAAGAGGTTAATTGTGTTCCCTAGGTGTGTTCTAACTGTAGGGGGATGGGCTGCCAGGCACATGACAATGATCACTGTTCCCGATCGCTGGGAACAGCAGATCTCAAATGTCTCCTGTCAGAATGGGGATCGCCTTGTTTACATAGGCAGATCCCCATTCTGCCTTTGTGTACCGCAATCGTGGGTCGCCGGTGAACATCAAGTCCGCGGGACCTGCGGGCGTGCTCCCATAACCTGCAGCTCGCGCACGCCCCACACATTCACATGCACGGACCGCCGTACATGTACGACAGTTCGCGCAGGAGAGGCAACCTGCTACAGCGTAACTGTGGCGGCTGGTTGGCAATGGCAAGTGGTTAAAGTGGAAGTAAACCCTCCTCTCGTTTTCAGCACAGGAAGCTGCCGCATTGGCCTTTGTTTAATCTTCAACTGCCATGATGCTGCACATGTGATCAGTTATGACTCCAACTCCAGTCATTGGATAGTGTGACAGTTTGGTTGAGAGCACAACCAATGTGACAGTTACAATCCCAACACATGCCGGGGATGTAACTGTTTTTTTAAATGGTTAAATCGATTAGTTTACTTCCATTTTAAGGCCCCTTTCACGCTGGGGCGGGAGGTGCGTTGGCGGTATAGCGCCGCTATTTTTAGCAGCGCTATACTGTTGGAATTGCCGCTAGCGGTGCGGTTTTAACCCCCGCTAGTGGCCGAAAAAGGGTTAATACCGCCGGCTATGCGCCTCTGCAGAGGCGCATGGCCGGTGGTATTACCGCAGTTTCCCATTGCTTTCAATAGGAAGGAGCGGTGTAGGAGCGGTAAACACACCGCTCCTCTCACCGCTCCAAATTTGCTGCTACTTTTGGAGCGGTCCCGCCAGCGCATCGCCTCAGTGTGAAAGCCCTCGGGCTTTCACATTGAGAGTGCAGGGCAGGAGTTTTTCAGGCGGTATTTAGGCGGTATTTGTAGCGCTAAAACGTCTGAAAAACTCCTCAGTGTGAAAGGGGCCTAAGCACGTGAAAAAATATATTCTTTATAGTGGCGTATTAGTAGTTATTGGTTACATTTATTTATTTTGCACTATTTTAACTTTTATCGTTGTACTGCCTATTCCTTATATTTATTTTTTTCCTCTGATATTTTATATTGGGCCTTGCTGAGTCCAACATCAAATGTGGCATGGGTACGTTTTAAGAGGGAGCATTCATTTTGATTTCTAAAGGAATCTCTAATAGTCTCATGCAGCATGTCTCTAGTCCAGGCATCACTAAATGGTGTACCGAGTGACAGCCACCCCATTCAGCTGCCTTTGTGTCCTTTCCCATACCACTGCTGTCTGCCATGCCATGTAAGGTAGGACTGGAAAGGTAAGGGGGGGCTAATGACACAGATGTAAAGGAGGGGGGCAATGTAAAGGGGGGGGCTGCAATTTACTGTATTCTGAAGGGGGTGCTGTGATGTAAAGGGGGTCTGTGATGACAGGGGGGCCACAGCGGACTGTGATGTAAAGAGGGGACTTAGATGTAGAGGGGGCTATATTGTAAAGAGGGGCAGTGGTGCAAAAGGTGATCTGCTAAGTAAAAGGGGGTGACTGTGATTTAAAGGGGGGCTAAGTAAGAACATTTTAATGACTGGACCTCTGTGAATTGTAATTCAATACCCCTGCTGTAGGCTATGGCTGTCTCTTGAAGCATGTCTCCAGTCTGCAACAACTCATTTAGCATGTTTGCAGTCTCTGACCATCTCTTGCTGAATATCCAGTCTCTGTCAGCTTTCTGTGTGTGGCCCTTTGGTGATGTCAGAGGCCACACTTGAGGCCTTTTTATATCAGCGGTCTCCAAACTGCGGGCCAGGGGCCAGATGCAGCCCTTTGCTTGCTTTTATCCGGCCCTTGGGGCACTGTTTCAACCACTGACACCATTGAAGGGACACAATTCCACCCAATGACACCAATGATGGGACACAGTTTCTCCCAATGACACCAACGATGGGGCACAGTTCCTCCCAATGACACCAACGATGGGGCACAATTTCTCCCAATGACTCTAACAATGAAGCCCAATGACATTAACCGATTCCTGACCGGCTCACACAGATATACTGCAGCAGAATGGCTCCCCTGGGCGAAATGCCGTATATATGCGGCTTTGCCCAGGAGAGCCACCAGAGGGTGTGCGTGAGCACCGCCGGAGGCACGTGCCGACACCCGCTGCACAGCGGGGGACCCAAAGGCGCGTGGCTGGCGGGCGTGATCACCGCCAGCCACGCTCGATTGCATGCATGAGAGCCAGCACAGGGATTTGTGTGTGCTAACACACAATCCCCTGTGCTGTCAGAGGAGAGGAGACAGATTGTGTGTTCCCACAAAGTAGGAACAGCGATCTGTCATCTCTCCTAGTTAGTCCCATCCCCACACAGTTAACCCCTTGATCGCCCTCTAGTGTTAACCCCTTCCCTAATAAGTGCTTGTTAAATATGAAGAGAAATAGCCTAATACAAGTCTCATGCCGCGTACACACGATCGGAAATTCCGACAGAAAAAGTCCGATGTGAGCTTTTGGTCGGAAATTCCGACCGTGGGTATGCTTCATCGGACTTTTGCTGGCGGAATTTCCGCCAGCAAAAGAATGAGAGCAGTTTCTCTATTTTTCCGACGGAAAAAGTTCTTGTCGGAAATTCCGTTCATCTGTATGCAATTCCGACGAGCAAAAAAAAAAACATGCATGCTCAGATTCAAGCAGAAGAGTCAAACTGCCTATTGAACTTCATTGATCTCGGCTCGTCGTATGTCTTGTACGTCACCGCGTTCTTGGCGGTCGAAAGTTCTGAGAGCTTTTGTGTGACCGTGTGTATGCAAGCCAAGCTTGAGCGGAATTCCGTCGGAAAAACCATCCAAGGTTTTTCCGAGGGAAATTCCGATCGTGTGTACGCGGCATCACAGTATCATTATCTTTCATTATTATTATCTTTCATAATCATTATCTTTCTGCCATCCTGACACTGGAGTACAACTGCTCCTGTCGCCGTTCCTAGAAGTTTCTCTGCCTTTGAAGTCCAAATTAAACGTTTGGCGAGCAGCCAATAAAATGTATCAAAATGTTTTATTTTATACTCTGTGCCAGGGAGGAAGGAAAGTTACTACTCAAATATTTGTTACAAGCTGTCTTTTTTATTTAACTGCAGACCTGCAGACACTGTGTGTATTTCCATATTCCATATTCCATCTTCTGCATTCCTTGTTCATCATGTAAGAATCAGAGAAGGAAACAAATATATTCCGCTGGCAGTTTTTATAGTAGAATTGAAAAAAAGCATTAATTGTTAGGATATCATTTATAATAAAGCTGAACATTTAGCGCCTATTTATACTTACACATGTTTTCTTTCCTGCATGGAAATGCATTTTAAAGCAGAGCTACACTGCATCAAAAAGACTTTTTAATTCATATTTAATATTCAGACCAAACTCCCCCATCCACCCATGTCTCCATGCTTTATTTTATAGAGAAATTACATTTAAAAACAACCCCTAGCACCTCTGGCTGTGGCCATCTTGAGTAAGGGCAAATGATTCATATAGAATTTATTTCCTGGAATCCACCTGCCCTTAGCTCAGGCACGAACGCAGGAGGGTGTGCTTAGCTGAGAAAGCCCCTTCTCCCCTCCTGAAGACTCCTGGGATGTAGGACATCATTTGCCTAGGCATGGAAACCAGGAAGTAAGTGAAAAAAAAAAAAAAGAAAACGGTTAAAACAAGTAAATACAATATACTTAAAGTGGATGTAAACCCAATTCATGAAATTTGAGCTGGGCACATATATCTGCAGTATTTTGTTATCTCTCTTTAAAGATTTTCTGCGGACAAAGCGTAAGACTTTTTTCCTGAAGGGCGTTGGCCGTGAACTTGTCTTGCATACAAACGGCAAAGAATTGTTGGCCAACAAATACGAAACAACGTGGTTTTCAGCTCTTTAGCGCCACCCTTTGGGCAACTTCTGCTCTTGTTGTGTTATGGTGAGCATCGCTTCTGAGCATGCGTGTTTGTACTTTGGATTTTTTTCCGACGGACTTGTGTACACACGATCGGATAATCCGACATCACACATTTGTTGTCGGAAAATTTTAAAGCAATGCTATCCAACATTTGTCGGTGGAAAATCCGACAACAGTTGTCCGATGGAGCGTACAAACGGTCGGATTTTCCGACAAAAACCTGTCATCACACAATTCCCGTCGGAAAATCCGATTGTGTGTACGAGGCCTTAGATCAGGGGTCCTCAAACTACGGCCCGCCGAGGACATTTATCCAGCCCACCCCACCCAGGGCCGGATTCCCGACAGGCCAGGCCTTGGGGCGGGCCGGTTGTAACACAGCGGGAGACTGCTGTGTCACGGAGCTCACTGTTAAAAGTTTGGGCGCGCTGTGATAAAAGTCCCACCCTCCTCCTACACCAGCTTGTGTGATAGAGGCAGTGTTCTGTCTATCACACGAGCTGGTCTAGGAGGAGGGCGGGACTTTTATCACAGCGCGCCCAAACTTTTCACAGTTAGCCGTGACACAGCAGGAGCAGGAGATGCCCGATGTGCACACACACTGGTGAGAAATTGGCACAGTAAGGCTGTGAGGGGGCTTGCAATGATGGTGAGGGGGGGCTTGCAATGATGGTGAGGGGGGGCTTGCAATGATGGTGAGGGGGGGCTTGCAATGATGGTGAGGAGAGCTTGCAATGATGGTGAGGAGGGCTTGCAATGATGGTGAGGGGTGGCTTGCAATGATGGTGAGGGGTGGCTTGCAATGATGGTGAGGGGGGGCTTGCAATGATGGTGAGGGGGGGCTTGCAATGATGGTGAGGGGGGGCTTGCAATGATGGTGAGGAGGGCTTGCAATGATGGTGAGGGGTGGCTTGCAATGATGGTGAGGGGGGGCTTGCAATGATGGTGAGGAGGGCTTGCAATGATGGTGAGGGGTGGCTTGCAATGATGGTGAGGGGGGGCTTGCAATGATGGTGAGGAGGGCTTGCAATGATGGTGAGGAGGGCTTGCAATGATGGTGAGGGGTGGCTTGCAATGATGGTGAGGGGTGGCTTGCAATGATGGTGAGGGGGGGCTTGCAATGATGGTGAGGGGGGGCTTGCAATGATGGTGAGGAGGGCTTGCAATGATGGTGAGGGGTGGCTTGCAATGATGGTGAGGGGTGGCTTGCAATGATGGTGAGGGGGGGGCTTGCAATGATGGTGAGGAGGGCTTGCAATGATGGTGAGGAGGGCTTGCAATGATGGTGAGGAGGGCTTGCAATGATGGTGAGGGGGGGCTTGCAATGATGGTGAGGGGGGGGGCTTGCATTGATGGTGAGGGGGGGACTTGCATTGATGGTGAGAGGGGCTTGCAATGATGGTGAGGGGGGGGGCTTGCAATGATGGTGAGGGGGGGGGGCTTGCAATGATGGTGAGGGGGGGGCTTGCAATGATGGTGAGGGGGGGGCTTGCAATGATGGTGAGGGGGGGCTTGCAATGATGGTGAGGGGGGACTTGCAATGATGGTGAGGGGGGACTTGCAATGATGGTGAGGGGGGACTTGCAATGATGGTGAGGGGGGACTTGCAATGATGGTGAGGGGGACTTGCAATGATGGTGAGGGGGGGCTTGCACTGATGGTGAGGGGGGGCTTGCACTGATGGTAAGGCGGACACTGATTGGGATGCGTTGGCGGGCACCGATTGGGCTGCGTTGGCGGGCACTGATTGGGCTGCGCTGGCGAGCATTGATGGGCACTGATCAGACTGCATTGATGGGCAGTGCAGTCTGTAAGATATGTGCAGTGTGCATAAAAATTTGTTCATAGTTTTATTTTTATTTTTTTTAACTATAGTCCGGCCCTCTAACGTACTGAGAGACAGTGAACTGCGCCCCTGTTTAAAAAGTTTGAGGACCCCTGCTTCAGATTGTAAGCTCTAACGAGCAGGGCCCTCTGATTCCAACTGTATTATGTTGTATTGTAATTTCTGGCCTCATGTTGTAAAGTGATGGATAAATTGTTGGCGGTATATAAATCCTGAATAATGGAGTGTGGGATTAGATTGCAGTATACAAAGGAAACCCTCATAAGCACAGGGAGAACATGCAAACTTCATGCAGATAGTGTACGGCCCCAGAAGCAAATCGAGGACCCCGGTGCATACTCCCTTAATGAGCCACTAATGATATTTTATGCTTCCATACACTCCATCATGGATGAGCCTTGTTTTGCTTCTTGAGCTCCTAGAGACAGTTGCTCGGAGATGGGAGCATAGAAAATAGGATACGTTCATAGGCGTGCGCACAGGGTGTGCCAGATGTGCCCAGGCACACCCTAATCACTCCCTACAGTGCAGATTCCCCCTGCTGCCCGGTGTCCCCTCCCACAGCATGGCTGGCTTCCATCCTCTCCCATTGGCTACTGCAGTGGGCACACATAGATGATATTTCAGGATGAGTGGTCATTTACCAGCCCCTTCCCTTTCTGAATGAACACAGTGAGAGATCGGTACCGTGTTTTTGAGCTTTCAGGAGCACACCCTAATACAACAGGTTGCGCACGCCTATGGATACATCCTAATTTCCACCTTCCGTGTTCTGTCTTCTGTTATAGCGAAGCCCCCCCTCTGCACACTTAGACCCAGTTCACACAGGGGCGACTCGTCAGGCGTCTCAGCCGCCTGACAAGTCGCGCTCCATTCTGTACAATAGAACCGTTCTAATAGGAGTGACTCAAGTCGCTCCGACTTAGAAAAAGGTTCCTGTACTACTTTGGGACGACTTCAGGGCGACTTCCATTGACTTTAATACAGAAGTCATTTTGCAAGTCGCCTCTGAAGTCGTGTGCAGATCGCCTTGCCGAGTCGTGCCGCCCCTGTGTGAACCGGCACTTACTGTATGGGCCTGCAGGGATAACATGACCCCCCCGGGAGCTCTCCTGCGGTAACAGCAGAGGAACGTTAGAAAGGTGTTATCACCCAGGTGTATGTTATTAGCACCATGGCATTATTTACTTTGCGATAACCAATGTTTGCATGTAAATCTGCCCTATGACGTGACCCTGGGGGAATCTCATAAAAGCTAAAGTAACATTTCAACAAATTTAAAAAAACGCATCCCACTCATCCTCCCAATTATTGCATGATGGAGGAAGACACAGACACCGAACTCCTCCTTCTGACTCCAAACGACCTTACAGCAGGGAGGATAGACACAAGATCCTGCTTGGGGTCTATGGAGAGGATCCACAAACCCACCACAGCACCATCACTATACCTTTTTACATTTTTAAATGTATTTGTAAAAAAAATTGACAGATTTCCAGAACCCTTCAATTGAAAGCCGCAGCAAAAAACACAGTTAACCTGCTCAAAAGGATACAAACGTTTTGATTGGTTTGAGGTCACATGACCCATTCGATTCAACACTGGCAGTCAGGGCTGCTTTTAGAAATCACAGGGCCTTGTTCAGCCTACCTGACTGGGTTCTCCCAGCCGAAAGAGATTGAGGACATCGATTTTCAGTCCCTTTCCCTGCAACCCCAACTGCACAGATGAATGATTAGGAAGCGCTCCGAGGCTCTCACATTCATTCACAAACTGAAGCGTAGTAAATACAGTTTACTATGCTTCAGTGGTGAATGGACACATGAGTGATTGGTACTGATCGTTCACTGTGTTCATTCAGGAAAGGGAGGGGCCAGAAAATGACATATTTACCGACCCCTTTTTTTATCCTGAAACATCCCCTTGTGTGCCCGCAGCAGCTGCCAGTGGGAGAGGAGGGAAGTCTGCAGCGCTGCGGGGGAAAGTGGCACACAGGGGAGCCTGGACAACAGATGGAAGTGGCACATGTGCTACAACCAATCCCCCCGAAGTGCAACTGGAGGGAGAAAGAAGAGGAGAAGCTGGCAGCGCTACAGGGGGAGGCAGAAGATGATTGGTGTAAACAGTAAAGCCGACCCTTCTGTGCTCAGCAGGTGACCCGGCCCCCCCTTTTGAACGGATGGGGCCCGGGCCCAGTACAGGCGGGCTGGCTGTACTGCCTTGTCAGCAGCCCTACTAGTAGTTTACAGAGAAAGGCAGATTGCTGAAACTGAAGCACAGGCAAACTGAACACTGAAATTGCCCATTTGACACCAGCAAAACACAATTTTTGCAGGAATGGGCATTTTTTTTCTTAAAGCGGAACTAAACCTTCCTATCCTTTACAACCAAGAAAGCTGCCATCTTGGCCTCTGTTTGATCTGCAGTTGCCATGGTGCTGCACATGTGATCAGTTATGACACCAGCCATACGATGGGACTAGAGACCAAATTCAATTATATCTTAAACTTTAAATCTATTAAATATAATAAAACAAATAATCTTTAACCACTTCCCGCCCCGTCAATAGCATATTGACGTCCGGGAAGTGGTTGTGTTATCCACACTGGACGTCATATGACGTCCTGCGGGATAACAGCCGCCGCGCGTCCGGGGGGGCACGCATCGCGGCGATCGGTGGAGCGGTGTGTCAGTCTGACCCACCGCTACACTGATCTCGGTAAAAAGCCTCCGGCGGAGGCTTTTTACCACGTGATCAGCCGTGTCCAATCACGGCTGATCACAATGTAAACAGGAAGAGCCGTTGATCGGCTCTTCCTCACTCGCGTCTGACAGACGCGAGTAGAGGAGAGCCGATCGGCGGCTCTCCTGACAGGGGGGGTTCGCGCTGATTGTTTATCAGTGCAGCCCCCCTCGGATACCCACACTGGACCACCAGGGAAGCCCCCCAGGACCACCAGGGAACCCCAAGCATGTGGATGGCCAGGTAAGTCCCCCATGGCCATCCACATGCACAAAGAGATAAAAAATATATGCCAATCAGTGCCCACAAATGGGCACTGATTGGCACCATCATGGCACAAAAATGCATGATGCCAAGCAATGCCAGCCACCAGTGCCACCTACCAGTTTCCATTAGTGCCACCTATCAGTGCCCATCCGTGCCCATAAGTGCCCGCCTATCAGTGCCCGTCCGTGCCACCTATCAGTGCCACCCATAAGTATCCATCAGTGCCGCCTATGAGTGCCCATCAGTGCCGCCTATGAGTGCCCATCAGTGCCGCATACCAGTGCCACATATCAGCGCCCATCAGTGCCGCCTATCAGTGCCCATCATCAGTGCCACCTCATTGGTGCCACCTCATCGGTGCCCATCAGTGTCGCCTTATCAGTGCCCGTTAGTGCCGCCTTATCAGTGCCCGTCATTGAAGTAGAAAAGGTACTTATTTACAAAAAAAAATGAACAGAAACAAAGAAAAACTTAGTTTTTTTTCAAAATTTCCGCACTTTTTTATTTGTTGTGCAAAAAATAAAAATCGCAGAGGCGATCAAATACCACCAAAAGAGATCTCTATTTGTGGGAACAAAATGATAAAAAAATTGTTTGGGTACAGTGTTGCATGACCGCGCAATTGTCATTCAAATTGCGACAGCGCTGAAAGCTCAAAATTGGCTTGGGCAGGAAGCTGTATAAGTGCATGGTATTGAAGTGGTTAAACTGTGGTATGATTGGCCGCGGCCCTTTCATTATGGTATGACGATACACAACCAATAAAAAAAACATGTTTATTTATTTGACGATATAATACTTTCCAATCTTACATAAATTAACATACCAAAGGTTCAGCTTTAAAAGCTCGAACCAACCAACTTATACCAACCAACTACTATCCCTTTCAAAAGAAAGGATATTCAAAATGGGGAAGGACCGCAACAAGGGGAGGGAGGGAGGGAGGGATGCCTTTTCTTCTGCTGCAGCCGTTGTTCTGTTAAAAACCGTTGGCTTGATGACTTTTATAACCTCTTCTTTTTTCTTATAGGTTTGTTGAATCACCTGACCAACTGAAGAATCTTCTAGAAGTTTTTTGTCAGCTGACAGGTAAGTGACCAATAATAACTGCAATTTTTATTTTTTTCTAATTTACAATGCAGTACCCTATTGATTTGTTCCTATTCCCATAGGTAGGGGGAGCTATTGCGTTCCCCCTACTTTCATGGATTGACAGTTTGGTTAAGAGCACAAATAAATGTGACAGTTATCACTCACTAGATGCATACCTCCCAACTTTTCAAATGTCCACTGCGGGGCATTCATTCACATTTTTTCCCCTCCCATTAAAGTTGTTGAGTGGGGGGGGGGGGGGGGGGTTGGTACAGCCGAACATGGGGCTGCTGGGTGCTGCGGGTCGACAATAGATCATCATTTCACAAGGTGACTTACCGCTGCCTGCCCAACATTAGGATGTCTTCCGATCCGCCTTCGTTTGCGGGAAATTAGATCCTCTCGCGGGACTGCGGGAAATTAGTGTCCGTGCGGGAAGTTCCCGCAGAATCCGTGCGTGTTGGGAGGTATGCAAGATGCCTTAAATGTGTTTTTTTATTACAGGAACTTATACAGTGCCATCAATTTACGCAGCGCCTTACATCAATATTATACAATCACATCAGTCCCTGACCTCAAGGAACTCACAATCTAAGGTCCCTAACTCACATTCCTACATACTAGGGCCAATTTAAACAGGATGCTATTACCCTCCCAGCATGTCTGTGGAGTGTGGGAGGAAACAGGAGTACCCGGAGGAAACCCGCACAGGGAGAACATGCAAACTCCAGGCAAGTAGTGCCATGGTTGGGATTTGAATAGAGAACCCTAGTGTTACCAGGCGGAAGTGCCAACCACTTAGCCACTCATTGTGCTGCCCAGTCTTCAGAAACTGTTAAATCAATGTGTTTAGTTCTGCTTTAAACTTCATGTAAACCCGTACAATATTGTTATTGTTTCTATTTTTGTCTGTAAACAGGATACACAAATATGCAAAACATATCTGTTGATCCTACACTGTTCTGGGCACTCTGCAATGTTCTCAAACAATGTTATCAGAAGTGGGTTAGTACTACAGAACACCCCCCCCTTATGATATGGATATGGGGAGAGGGTGAGGTGTTCCATGGTTATGTTCTAGGGCAGGGGTTGACTCCAAATTATGGCCCTCCAGTTGTTCAGGAATTACAATTCCCATCATGCCTTAGTCATGTCTGTGAATGTCAGAGTTTTACAAAGCCTCATGGGACGTGTAGTTCCGCAACAGCTGGAGGGGCCGTAGTTTGGAGATACCCCTTCAAAAGGTAACAACACTGTTCCTCCATAGTTACCATACAGGGAGGGTTGTCACCCTAGAACAGGAAGTGTGTTACTTTATTTTTTTACCAGGTGATCCAATCGGTAACAGAAGCCTAAAAGCCCATGTCGCTTCCCTTTTCCACAAAACTGCAGTGCAAAGATGTGAACCAGTCCCTTAAAGGGGTTGTAAAGGTTCATGTTTTTTCACCTTAATGCATTCTATGCATTAGGGTGAAAAAACATCCGAGAATTACCTGACCCCTCGAAAGTCCCGCGCCGTGAACGCGCTGGCTTCTCGGCTCATTGGTTGATTGATAGCAGCGGGAGCCAATGGCTGTGCTGCTGTCAATCAAATCAATGTCGTATCGCGCGCCAGGGGGCGGGGCCGAGTGATACAGTCGGCTGTATCACGGGAGCGCGCCCGCAAGCTAACCCCCTTGGGAGAGCGCTTCCCATGAAGGGGGTTAGCTGACGCATGGAGGAGCTGAGAAAGCCGCCGAGGGACCCCAGAAGACCAAGATCGGGGCCACTCTGTGCAAAACGAGCTGCACAGTGGAGGTACAGTAAGTATAACATGTTTGTTATTTAAAAAAAAAAAAACGGGAACCTTTAGTGTCCCTTTTAAATTGGTTCTAAAGTCTCAGGCTGGGTTCACACCATCCCCAAATCCGTCTCACAGCAGGGGTCCGGTGCGTCCTGGTGTTCCCTGTTTCAAGTCCGATTTCAGCCTGAATTTTGGGCTGAATTCGGACATGAAACGGACCAAAAGACGCACAGCGTTTTTCTGCAAAACGCACCGGACCTGCTGCGGAGATATGTGAACCAGCTCCATAGAGAGCCAGTCAAAATCTCCTGCTATTGCGAATTGGTTGTGTGAACCAAGATTTTAGTTTTTTTTTTTTTTTTTTTTTACCCTCATGCATTAAGGTAAAAAACCTTCTGCGTGCACCGCTCCCCCCCCCCTAATACTTACCTGAGCCCCCATCACAATCCAGCCATGTGCACAAGTAAGGGGAGAAAGAGGGGGGGGGGGGGCGAGAGAGAGGAGAGAGATAGAGAGGATGGATAGATAGATAGAGAGGGGAGGGAGAGCTGTGCGAATGGACAGGCAGAGCAGTGTCTCGGGTGCCCCCACAGAAAGCTGTTTGCTCTGGGGGCACTTGGCAGGAGGGAGGAGCACCGGCAGGGGACCCGAGAAGAGGAATATTGAGGCTACTCTGTGCAAAACCACTGCACAGAGAAGGTAAGTATGACATGTTTGTTATTTAAAAAAATTATTTGCCTTTATCATTTTAAGAAATAAAAGAATTTCTACTTGAAATGTATTTTCATGCAAATTTTGCTGCATTAAAACAGGCAAAAGAGACCAGGCAAGTGGAAGAAAAGCCAAGCTTTAACTATTCTTAAAAATGTATCCTCCTCCCTCCTCTCACCTATCCTGCCCAACCTGTTTAAGGAAGATGTGTACACACCTATTTTTAAGCCGCTTCGGTCCGATCACATGATCCTGAAACTCCAGCTCCTTTGTGTGACTAAGCAGCTGCTGCAGGGGAGAGGCTGGGCCATAGGAGCCTATGGGTGATGTCACAGCCGTTGTCAAGGGCTCCCATACAGTGAGCTGCTGGATGATATGAGTGGACCAGAGTAGATGATCTGTGTTTTTACCAATTTTCAAACAGGGTAGGTAGGGGGAGGGACCATTTTAAGAATAATTATAGTTAGGGTTCTCTTCCACTTTAAGGACCAGCTAGCTACAATATATTACATTTGTATAGTTTGGATGCACAGCATTCATGCTTGGAACCAACCAAATAAACAAAAAAAAAAATCTTAATAAATAAAAGAAAGCCCTACTTTAGGCCCCATTCACACTTGCGAATGGGACGGCCTGCGATTAGTTACAGGAGACCCAGGGAGGTTCCCTGCGATTAGGAAGCCCCATTGGAAACAAAAAGACTGATTCCTGCAGCCATTTGCATGTAATCGCTCATTAAATGATTACCTGCCCTTCTTGTAAAAAAAAAGATTACCTGCCAACGATTCGCATGTAGTCTCTCCAAGAGCCTGGGAGGGGTGCGTGGGGGGCCTTATTGATGTCCAAATTCCTGACATACCAATGGGCTTTATGCTCAGCTACAGCAGACTTGTCTTCCACTGTGTTTTATAAAGCACATTAGTTAAAGTGATTGTAAATGTTAAATGTTTAAAAAAAAAAAAAAAAAAAAAACATGTCTATAACTTACCTGCTCTGTGCAATGGTTATGCACAGAGCCCCGCCGGTGCTCCTGGCTCCTCTTCATCGAGTGCCGCCAGGGAAATCTGCTTTCCCTGGGGGCACCCGTGCGGGCGCGCTCCAGAGTCCCGCTGCTGTGTCCATTGACTCCGGCGTCACTATACTTATGATTGACAGCAGCGGAAGCCAATGAAGAGAGACGGGGGGGGGGGGGGGGGGGTGCTGCAGTACAAAAGGTTTTTCACCTTAGTGCATAGAATGCTCTAAAGTGGAGTTCCACTCTAAAGTGGAGTTCTGCTTTAAGGGCTCCTAACATGCTACATTTGGCATGTCATTTTTGGGGGGGTACCCCGTTTTGACAGGTACCCAGCTCCCACTGCCAAGTTCTCCTCTCCCTCTCTGCAATCTTCTGGGACACATCACAGGTCCCAGAATATTGCTCGGCCATTCAGGACTCGCGCATGCGCAGTGTGCACCCGGCTGTGAAGCCGCAAGCTGTCACAGCGGAGTGCCCACACTAGTGATGCCAGCGTGTGGGGGAGTGAACTGAGGCTTTGGGCGGCCGCATCGCTTGACCGTGGAACAGGTGAGTTTTGTGTTTATTTAAAGTCAACAGCTACACTTTTTGTAGCTGCTGACTTTTAATAAACACAAATAAAGGGTGGAGTCGAGTTCCACCCGTTTCTGTGTTTATTAAAAGTCAGCAGCTTTTAAAAAAACAAAACACAGAAACGGGTGGAACTCGATTTTAAATGTGAAAAACCTTAATGAATTACAACCACTTCAGCCCCGGACCATTTGACTGGCCCAAGACCAGAGCACTTTTTGCGATTCGGCACTGCGTCACTTTAACTGACAATTGCGCGGTCGTGCGACGTGGCTCCCAAACAAAGTTGAGGACCTCTTTTCCCACAAATAGAGTTTTCTTTTGGTGGTATGTGATCACCTCTGCGGTTTTTATTTTTTGTCCTATAAACAAAAATAGAGCGACAATTTTGAAAAAAAAAGCAATATTTTTTACTTTTTGCTATAATAAATGTCCCCAAAAAATATATAAAAATTTTTTTTTTTCCCTCAGTTTAGGGCGATACGTATTCTTCTACATATTTTTGAAAAAAAAATTAAAATCGCAATCAGCGTTTATTGATTGGTTTGCGCATAAGTTATAGCGTCTACAAAATAGGGGATAGTTTTATGGCGTTTTTATTAATATTTTTTTTTTTTACTAGTAATGGCAGCGATTTTAATCGTGACTGCGACATTATGGCGGACACATCGGACACTTTTGATGCCATTTTAGGACCATTGTCATGATACAACGATCAGTGCTATAAAAATGCCCTGATTCTTGTAAAAATGACACTGGCAGTGAAGGGGTTAACCAGTAGGGGGCGCTGAAGGGGTTAAAGTGGTTGTATACCCGCTGAACTTTTTTAACCCTGTAAAGCGAAAGGCATAATGAGCTAGTATGCCCCGCATACTAGCTCATTATGAAATACTTACCTTAGAACGAGGCGTTGGTAACTTACCTGGTCCATGCCGAGGTAGCCGACATGTTGCCTTGGCGTGTCTTCCGGGTGGCTGGAGCCGCAATGTCGTCACTCCCGCGCACGTGCGCGGGAGACTTCTTTCCGGCGAGGTCCGGCGGCTGCCGGGCCATAAGCCAAAAATCCCCTGTGCGCATGCACCGCTGCATTCAGCGGCTCATTACGAGGGGAATATCTCCTGGTTGGCCCAAGAACTGACACCTGAAGGCATGAGCTATTTGAAGGTACCTAAAATGGATCTGTGCAGGAACATGAAATTTGGCACGTAAAACGTGGAAGGGGGAAAGCTCTCCATTAGTGATCACATGTTTGAGGATAAGAATTTTGTATTTGGCCCAGGCCTGCGGATTCGTGATGGTATTAAACTGCGAGAGGTTAGGGTTCAGCCACAGAGGGGTGTGAGGAGACCAGGAGTTAGGCTGGGTGTACTCAGCGCCTCACCCACCTTCCATGCCCACATAGTGGTTCGCATAGAAGGGGTGAGATGGTGGGGCATCTTAGGTCCCCTAAATAGCAGCCCCCGCAGGGCCTCCAGAGACCCCATGATAGCCGCCTCCAGCACCACCGCAGAGTTGGTCAAGTCCGGCTGCAACCACCAATGGGCGGTCACGAGCTGAGTGGCCAAGTAGTACCTATGGCAATCAGGGAGAGCCACACAATGCCGCTTTTTAAAGGGGATGTACCTGTTTGCCCATCTGCCTGTCCGTGCCATTCTGCCGACGTATATCGTCGTGCGCTGTCAGCAAGTGGTTAAAACTAGCAGTTTTATAAACAGGTCAAGCTCGCAACTTCGTAGTAAGGATGTAGCAACTACAGATTTTTGTCTATTTTCCTTATGTGACTTGTAGGTGGATACAATGTTGCTGCTGTACATACTGTTGATATCTTATTTTGACTTTTTCATACTTTGTTACATCTCAGAGCTACAGATCTCCTGCAGCCACTTCTGGTTAAGGCTCCATGTACACAGAAGCTGATAAACTGCAGTTTATTGGCGTTTTTTTTTTAAAAACCCCATTAACTGCACTCTATGTTAGCCTATGTGTTCATGTACACATAACGTTTTTTAGCTTTAATGAGCAGTGGAGTTAATGGGCTTTTTTCTGAACGCAAGAAATTCGCGTTCAAAGTGCTGTTTTTCAGGAAAAAAAAAAAAAAATGAAAAAACGCTCATAAACGCTGGCCGTGAGCATTTTTTTAGTCCATTGAAAAAAAAAAAAAGACAGTTTTTGAGCTTCTGTGTACATGGAGCCTAATGCCCCGTACACACGATCGTTTTTCATGCCGTTAAAACTGCCATTTTAAAAAATGGCCCTGAAAAATGATCGTGTGTATGCTCCAGAGCATTTTTAATGACGTGAAAAACGGCCATTAAAAATTCCGGACATGCTCTCTTTTTTCACGTCGTTTTTCATGTCGTTTTTTTCAACGACGTGAAAAACGATAGTGTGTATGCTTTAACGACGTGAAAAAAAACGCGCATGCTCAGAATCAAGTATGAGACGGGAGCGCTCGTTCTGGTAAAACTAGCGTTCGTAATGGAGATAGCACATTCATTACACAGTAACGGACTGAAAAGCACGAATCGTCGCCCAACAAACTTTACTAACATGAAGGGTGGCGCCATTCGAACGGAACTTCCCCTTTATAGTGCCGTCGTACGTGTTGAACGTCACTGCGCTTTGCTTGATCATTTTTTTTAATGATGGTGTGTACGCAAGGCAGGCTTGAGAGGAAACATGAAAAAAAACGAGGAGAAAAACGTCGGTTTAAAAAATGACATTAAAAATGATTGTGTGTACGGGGCATTACTTTTACTCCAGGGATCGCTACAGAACAATTCTTCATGGCAGGATCACCAGGGATTCTTTTAATAAAGCTGCAGATTTAAAAGACATTTAGGAATGACCTATGAAGTTCCCCCATTTAAAAAAATAAATAAAAATTTGCACCCGACTCCAGCCCCCTGCCTTGCCCACAATAGAAATATATTTTTTGCCCTTTATTTTGCTTCATGGCGGATACCATGCATGCACAGATGCATCAAAAGTATAACGTGAAAGATGTTACGCCAAGTAGTGTGGAAGTAATGTATGCATACGCATTTGCACGGTGGGACAAGGGCGATTTATTAAAATGTTTTATATAAAAATTTTTGGATGAATTTAATTGCTGTCACAAAGGATGAACATCCCTTGTGACAGCACGGGCTGTGACAGGTCCTCTTTATGGAAAGATCTGGGGTCTATTAGACCCCAAATCTCTCCTCTAGCCTCTCATGCAGCCGATTAGACACAGGTAAACAGAGGCAGAAACCAGAAGGGACGACACACTTGTTCCCAGGGTTACAGAAAGAGAACAAGGTCAGTTCCTTTCTCTGTACAGGGTAGAGATCGCTGCATCCATCCCGGGCTCCGCTTTTGGACGGTAGTGCCCAGGAGAGGAGTCGGCGGCCGCAGGGGGGGGGGTGTGACAACCCCTTCCACCAATCGCAGAAGTGATCAAGTGGCTAATTAGCTACTCAGATCACTTCTGCATTAAAGAGAATCACCGGCTGAAACTATACATACCGGAATGATGCCTGTAGGTCACAGGTGCCAAACACAAGGCCCGCCAGGTCATTTCATGTG